>JASHHO010000034.1:0-83969 GCA_039763685.1 Aspergillus micronesiensis | reverse complement strand
GAAGATGGAGAGGGTGGAGAGGAGGCTTGTCAAGGAGAAGGAGAGGAAGAAGAAAGGGGAGAAGAGGGAGAGGATGGAGAGGGTAAGGGTTAAGGAACGGGAGAGGGAGGGACGACGACGACGGAGGAGGAGGAGAGGTCGTTTTATACGGAGATGATGGGACAGGTGGTTGTCCATGTTGATTCTCTTTCCTCCTCTGGGTCAGGGGCGTTGACGCCGTCTGCTTCTCCTTCTGCTTCTCCCTCTCCCTCTCCTATGGACAAGGAGGAAGCGAAAGACATCCTCCAGAAACTCACCTACGTCCTCCCCAAGGCCTCATGGACCCCCCGCTACTAACTCAACATCTCCACCCCCTCCGCCACCGCCGCCATGGTCTACCGCGCCGAATACTACAACCTCAGTTCCGAGACCTGGCGCGACGCTGAACTCACCCTCTCCACCTCCGAAGCCACCTGGTCGAGACTGGACGAGGCCGTCCCATCTCTTTCCCCGTGGCATATCCGTCTCGACGATTCCACGCAACGGGGCCCGCAGCCACCGGGGACGTGGATGAGCATTTTGTCGGAGAAGGAGGAGCAGTTGAAGCACAGGGAGCTTTTCGCGCAACCCCGGACAGGAGGGTTGTTTGGTCAGCCTCCGCTTCCTCCGGTGCAGCAGGTGCATATGATGGCAGCTTCGGGGGGATTTGGGAGTGCTGCTCCTCAGAATCCGTCGGGACAGACTAGACCTTCACCTTTTGGACAGTCGACGACGGCGACAACGACGGGGGGAGGGTTGTTTGGGTCGCAGTCGCAGTCGCAGTCGCAGCCTGCACCACAGACGAGTCTATTCGGGGGGCCAGCAAATCCGTCAAACAGGCAGAGTCTGTTCGGAGGAGCACCAGCGTCGTCTGCCTTTGGGAATACAGCATCTGCTCCGGCACAGTCAGGAGGTCTTTTCGGACGATCCGTCGCAGAACCGCAGTCACAGCCTGTATCTGAAGCACAGGCAGAGACACAAGAACCCATCACCAACCAACCCGGAAACAACCCCATCGAGACCGTCAACGAAGAAGCCCCGGTAGAACTGGTCTCAGACTCAAACGACCCCGACTCCGACACCGAACCCACTGATATCCCCCTCTCCCACCGCCCCTCCACGAAACAAGACTACGGCCTCACAACCACCTACGCCCTCCCCGGCAAACGCAGCATCACCCCCTCGCACACCGGCCGACGGCACGTCCTCGCCGAACTCTCCCTCTCCCAAATCACCCTCTCCTACATGATCGTGCCGAAGAAGCGCGCCGCCGCGTTCTTCCGCGCGCGCATCACCAACACCTCCGCGCTGAAGATCCTCCCCGGCCGACTCGGTCTCACCGTCGACGGAACCTTCCTCGGCACCACGACCATGACTAAACCCTGCGCTGCGGGCGATGATTTCCAGGTCTCGCTGGGGGTTGATCCGGCCATCCAGGTCTCTTATGCGAAACCGATGGTGCGGCGGTTGACGGGGGGATTCTTTGCGAAGGAGGACGCGGCGCTGTTCCGGCGATCGTGTTGGGTGAAGAATACGAAGGAGATTACGGTGACGGTGGTGGTGTGTGATCAGGTGCCGGTTAGTCAGGAGGAGGTGCTGAAGGTGAAGATTGTGGAACCGAAGGGATTGGAGAGTTATGTGAGGGGAAGACGGTCGACCTGGAGATGGAGGGGGAGACGGGGAAGGGGAGGTTGCGGTGTTGAAGGATGGAGAGGTGAGGTGGACGGTGGAGTTGGAGCCGGGGAAGGAGATGAGGGTTGTGTTGGAGTATGAGACGAGGGCGCCGTTGGGGAGTGAAGTATTTCGTAGTTACTCACTCTATACAATGCTACCTAGTACGTAGGAGAGGAAGTGAAGTTGATTGGGTATACATGACATCATCGCTAGCAGAATCCATAAAACACAACACCAACACCAACACCAACACCAAGCTTAAACACACAATTCAATCCAGAGAAAGAGAATCACCAATCGAAACTCCCCGGCATCTTCCTCCCCTCGTTCTCCTCCTTATCCCCCTTCTTACCATCCTCAACAGCTCCCTCCCCCCACCTCTCCCTCCAACACCCCAACTCCTCCCGCCACAAATCATTCACGCACGGATCGCACGAACTCCCACAGCACTCGCCCAGCCCCGGCGGCGGCGGCGGATCATCATGCGCGCGATCCACCGCCCGAAGCAGCTGTTTGAGACGCGTGTTGGGGAGACGTTTCGCCTTCTTTTTGATGCTGGGGACGTCGGCGGGGGCGTAGAGGGGTGGGGGTGGTGACTTGCAGAAGAGGGGGCGGTGAGGGAGGAGATATATGGGATGTAAGGCTTTTTTCTTGTTTCTCCTGTTTCTCTCTGATGTTGTTTGTTGTTGTTCGATTTCGATTGTCACTGTCATTCTCGTAGAACCAACCTACTGGATGTGTTGGTGGTAGGTAGGTATATATCTCGCTGTCTGTCTTATGCGGGTGTCTGGTGGACCTCTGCTAGGAATTAGGATCTCAGGTAGATGGTGCAGTGTATCTGGTCATGTATGTCTTCGTCTTGAGTAGGAGGAGAAGTCTATTCATCTGTTGGATGGTTCTACGTTCGTGAGCTGCATGCTGAAGCCGAGAATCGCGAGGGAAGAGACTTATCCCGGGCGATTTTCGTGCTTAGTCATTGCCTTGGTACTGTGTAGGGAGATAGGTACCTAGTAGCTATCATGAGCTACTCTGATATCTACGGTATTGGGGTTCAGTGCTTGAACGATGTGATTTATGGATATATGACTGCTTCATATATGGGAGAAATATGGGATAGGTGTGGGATATGGAGACAGGTATGGTGATGCCAAAGAACCCAATCAGCTGTGTCAGTATCACCTGACCAACCACACGCAAAGAAAGAAAGAAAAAAAAAAAAAAAAGAGAAAGAAGAGATAAAACTACAGAATCCACGCAACTCCGCCTGGCTGTAACGCAAGAAACACCTCAACTTTGTGTCGTCAACACAGGACGATACACCGTACTGTGACAGAGGAAGGGAGGTAGCTGACCGACACCGCAGAGACAGCAACAGCCGATCGTCGCAGGGATCGAAACCAAACAGCAACCCGCCAGTGAGCTGGCGAGTGGACCTGCGTCTGGCCGCTTCGATTGGGCTGCAGGGCGAACACTATTGTTCTTGGCATTTCCTTCTGCCGAGGACTCTACCTCGATCTGTCGGTGATGCATGTATTGCATATATCATAGGTACTACTCCTAATTACATAGCTCCGTACATACCTACCTATGTATGTACAGCATGCAGTAAGTAAGTACAGGATATGATCTGGAAACAGGGAGGAGGAGAGGTGGCGGATCAAGGGGCCAACCGGTGACGTTCACGATCCGGATCGCCGAATTCCAGATCCACAACGGCACGCCCTCTGTCCGAGGTCTCCTCCTTCTGCCTTTGCCTTTCTGACCGGCGGATGGTCCGGGTGGTGTCTGGCTACCCGCGTGGTCCGGTTCTCTTCCTGGCTGGTCTGGTCTGTTGTACCGGTAGTGTCCTACGTACTGTGTATGTAGATAGATATAGGCTAGTCAATTGATATCATTGAGATTATGACAGTATGTAATATGGTCTACGGTCTACGGGCCAATTCAGGCATTCCTTTCAATACGA
This sequence comes from Aspergillus micronesiensis, assembly GCA_039763685.1. Lineage (NCBI taxonomy): Eukaryota > Fungi > Ascomycota > Eurotiomycetes > Eurotiales > Aspergillaceae > Aspergillus > Aspergillus micronesiensis. The sequence goes on along the minus strand of JASHHO010000034.1, from coordinate 80,314 downwards.
GCAATGGCGGTAAGACCGTAGTGGACAGATGGCCTCAACGACAGCTCCGGTGTAGCTCTCCAGTCCAGCTCTGATCTTACGTGTTGATTGAATCTGGCGTTCAGCCATTGACCCAGCCATTGACCGACTGAGCTCTCATCTACAGAACCCAAATGGAGACGTTTTCAGTGGCCATTTTAAACTCTATATGTACAATGTATTGGATGTTGATAGATGATGCCGGGAAAAAGGAAAAAGAAGTAGTACATGATATATAAAAAGACCACCACAAAATGACCTCCTAATGAACAGACGAAGGAACCCCGGGCAAGACACCCGTCCATTGTCGAACTCTTGCCAGACACAAAGAAACGTTCATTCCTCCACTCGTCCCCAGGCTAGAGACAGAGAGACCGGGGCCCTCGGGGTTTTGCGGATTGTCGTCATCCAGATGATGCGTTTAGGACGTACTTGCACATCATGGCAACCATCAGGTCGAAGAGACCGATGGCCTCGACGAAGGCGAAACCAAGAATGGCGTAGGAGAAGAGCTGGCCACGGAGGGCAGGGTTGCGGGACACACCGAGGAGGAGGGCACCGAAGACGAGACCGATACCGATACCGGCACCACCGAGACCGATGGCAGCAGAGCCCATACCCATGTTCTGGAGACCTGGACCATGGCGTCGGCGATCTCAGAGGAGTACTGACGGCGGCCCTGGACGTTGGCGAAGACCTGCGGCGGCGTTGGCCTGGATGAGGGAAGGCTGCTGGCGCTTGACGGTCTGGAAGGGGGTCATGGGGAGAGCGGTCTTGCGCTGGGTGGTGAAGGTGCGCTTGGGGGCAGCGAGGCGAGTGGCGGGCGGGCGACCTTGGAGGTCTGGGCCATGGTGGAGGCCAGGCGAGAGGCGAAGACACGAGAGGAGGCCATTGTAATGGATGGGATGAGGTTTTTTTTTTCTCTGTGGGAGGGGAGAGAAAGGGAAGAGGTGGGAGGAATTGGGGAGAGAACTTTTTAAGGGGGGAAAAGGGAAGGGAAAAAGCTGGAGAAGTTGCCAACCAGGCACTTGAGCCGATAAATACTGGCCCGCTAAAATTTCGTCTTTTTTTTTTCCCACACACAGTGGGAGCCCTACTGGGGGGGGGACTGGAGGTGCGTGGCAGATGGGATATACTGGGATGCGTCCACGCACCTTGTGACTGATCGGGTTCGTTCGGGAGGGGCCCAGGAGGATTCTTCTGGTTGTGCCAATGAGCGAGGGTATTCTGGCCGCGCAGGTCCGGAGCTCTCCACTGTGTCCACTGTTTACGGAGTACATCCACTGTGGCCGGTTTCGTCGCTCCTCCACTCGAGTCCATACGGAGTACTTATGATGCCCCTCGCACATGGTGTTTGCTCAGTAACTCTACATTTCTACCTCTACACCAGAGGGACAGAACAGAGGACAGACAGAGGACAGACAGAGAACAGACAGAGAACAGATGGTTGCCAGGAGACCAGAGACCAGGTATGTGAGGAAAAAAAAAAGATAACCCGTGGATCCGAACGGTCCAGCAGAGTGGCACCGCCCCACTCCGTCCCTGCGTGTGAGCCAATGAAACCCGCCACGGCCGATGCTAATTTCTTCTTCTCGGACTGCAATCCACCGGGCCGAATCGGGCATGCGGCTCCACCACCACCGGCGTTTTCCCTTCCTGCTCGCTGCTGCTCCCCGACGGATGGAGTCCATGGGCGCTCGGCTGGAAGGAGCTGCCTCTCAGCGGCTATTCCCTGCCCTTCCGAGGGAAACCCTCCCGCGATGCTGCTTAGCGCTCCCATGAGCTCACCGAGGTCTCCTATTTGGTCCCATTACGTCGTGTCGGTTCACCTCCTCCGCGGCGCCGCTGGAATGCTGCCCCTCTGGATGCCTTCTTTCGCAGCCCCGAATCCATTGCCATCCCTTCCGAGGGTGGTTGTCTGGGTTTTATATCTGGGAGAGACATGGGCGTGGGAGGGTCCCAAGGGGGATCCCGCGGTGACGAAAATGTTGGCCGCGGATGACCCGAAAAATTTTCTCTGTCAGCCTCACTTCTGAAATAATAAAAATAATAATAATAATAATAATAAAATACTCCGTAAATAAACAGGAAAAAAAGAAATAATCGGTCAGAGATAACAGCTCTTTGTTGGGAACCTGCACTCGATTCATCATTTCTCCTTTTTCTATTTTATCATGGCAATTTTATTATTTGTGATTCCCAGACATTCCATTCCACAGCCAAACAATTATAAAAACAAACCCTCCCCCCTGGCACATCCCTAGATTCTTGTCTCATCCCTGTCCCCAGCCAATTTCCTCGGGAAATCCATCCTCTGGACGAGGAAAAGAAAGGAGAGATGACTTACGTAACCTGCCACCAGCCGGCATGAACCCAACCAACGCAACGACCAGGATCCCAGCAGATCCAGATCAACCTGCAGGAGTCCTGTACCCTGGCATGCTGCTGCAGCTAACTGTTTCGAGCATCGCCGTTTGCAGGCATCGGGAGCCGCCGAGTCTTCCCGAGCCTTTTCCGCGCGACTCCTGACGCATCCTTTACCCATGGGTAAAAGTGTGCTCTGTACTCCGTACACTGTAGAGTGCATCTTCTTAGATGGTACTCCGTAGATGCATCAGAATTTCTCACCGCCATGAGTCAATGACCCATGTCCAGCCTGGTTGTCTGGGACTCCATCTAGGTGCTATGTACTCCTATGTATCATATGAAGGAACGGACGGAGGCAGAATTGCCGCTTCCGGCTAGCTCCCTCGCAATCCTTTTCGTCCTTCGTGATTATTGTCTTCACACATCGCTGTGGTTGTCGGAATCTCGTGTCAGTGATAGAAAATGTCCAGTGCGTCGCTGACAATAATCTCCCGTGGCAGTATTCTCGCCGCCGTTGTTGCTGGCTGGCATTGTTGTGGACGGTTGGAATGCTGGTATCCAACCCTGCCAGAATCCGTCGTCCTATGGAGTACGGAGTATATATCACGCATATCCGCTCGTCACCCAGACAAGTCTACATCGCGTAGACAGCTCATCAAACATTCAATTGACTTCGTAGTAAGAGGACTATAGTACAAACCCTATCCTACCACCTTTCTTCCAACCCATCCCACGCAACAACCAGCCAAGCAAGCTCTGCCACTCCAGTCCCCAGACCCCACACATTCCGGTCCTGGACTGACTGCCCCATTCTGGTTCTCCATTCCGCTCCTGTTTCCCCAGTTCTCATTCCGTCCCCGTGTCGCCACTCGGTCGAGTTGCGGGGCTGCTCGTCGTGTCCTGGTGGACAGGGCAGGTGTCTGTCTACATATAGGCCTGTATTCCCGTATTTGCGCAGGTTGAGGGTGAATGTTTGTGAAAAGTATCTTCGAGTGGAGATTGGACTTCTCTGATATCTCTGGCAAAGGCGAGTCACACCGTCCGTGTACCTACCCTTTGAATGTTCAAACGAAGTATGGGAATTCGGGGGATTCGGGTATTATGAGGATCCTTGACGCAGAAAACTGAACCAGAATGATGAACATGGTGGTATGAAAGGGAAACCTCGACCTTATCTCTCAGCGGGCAACAATCGAGGAAGTCTTCTGGCTTCTTGAAGAAGCTCCTGTCTGTATTCGCAAACTTCGATATGGCACCCACACGAGAGTACGCAAGCTTGAGAGAATGAATTACCCACCACCAATCTGACGTACCTATCTATGTATACCTCCGTGTAGACTCAATAATTTGACCGACACGTTAACGTTGCTGAATTATATTCATCATCGTTCTCGTCTGCAGCCAACGAGAAAAACTCTTCAAGTCACGGTCCAGTCCAAGATAAACTAGCCGCGACTAGCGCAGTTTTCATCAGCCACTGATGTCAGATTCCGATCTCGTATCAGCGGAGCTTATTCCTTCGAAGATGCCGTCTGTTCTCGATATTGATTCTGGTTGTTTGGTCGAGACAGGTTGTACTCCAACCGGTACAGGAATTTGATTGGTAGAGTTATGTGGGATGTAGTTGATTGACCATCAAGGACAACATAGCAATCTTAACCACATGGAGAATGAAGATGGTTAAGTTTCACCGTCCCGGGCCATACGATTGCATGCCCATGAACGAGTTTCCACACAGCCTGATCCGCACAAGTTGCTCCAGATGAATGGAATACCACGATCCCAAGGGCCATACGATTGCATTCTCGTCAGCGCAGCTCTCTGTTCCTTGGTTTGGTATTCCTCCACACCCTTGCTATACTTAGCACAAAGGTGAGGAACAGCTGGTGCCTGTCTTGTCTGATGCCAATGCGAATATCCTCGGGCAATATGCCTGGGAGAGTATAACGCTCGCGATGGTGGCTCCTTCGATAACTCGGGATCTCGTCTATTGTCATTCAAAAACGGGTTTACCAACCCCCGAACCTGAAAGAAAGACAGTACCACATCGCTCGGCGAACGCTTGCCTCCGATGCTCTGATCGTATGACGAATGACAGGGCTGAACTGTAGTAGCCACCCGCCTGTCGAGGCATGACAACATCGCCAAACAACCAGGTCTCGTAATTGGAGATGAATGCGTATTTCACCCGAGTTCCATGGACATCAAAGACCTGGCCAGCATAGCATTTCCATTGCATTCAATTTGAAGCGTATGACAAAGTCTGAAGTACTCAGGTATCAATAACATCACGGTCGAAGCGAATCACGGGACATCCGCGCGAAGCACGATAGAGAGGGTTTGATATCGGCTAATCATGTGCATACCTTTATTCATGCAGTGAGACTATCAATGCTTTCTCAATGGGCCTTCCTCAATAACCCGATATCGCATCGTCTCTGGGTCTTTGTGGACAGGACACAGGCGTGTTCCATCGTCCGCTTGGCTCCGCCCCATGGTGCAGAAGCTTCAACAATGGGTTGAGTTTCAACTTGTGGGTTTCTTTGCTCAATTGAGCGCCGAATCTCCCAGGCACTTGATTTTCGTTGAAGTGGCTTGGTCTCCCCTAGGGAAATTCAGCTCAAGTAACATGCCGACATGTGTCAAAAGCGCTCGGATCCTTCCCTGGCCAGAAAACGCGTAACATTGCGAACTGTTTGTGTCAAACACGCGGACCACTTTCCATGGTTTTCAAGTCCTCGGAGGGCTTCCGGGTCGGTGCTCGTTCAAAACCGTTGCCCCAAGTTTCCTCGTCCTTCGATACATGAAAGGGTTCCCGCGAAGGACTCGGGTTTCTTTTCTCCTGGATTGTTCGAAATCTTGGCGTGATGAATTGCGGAATAAAGGACAGACTGGAAGAGAGGCAAGAGGAGGGTAGAATGGTTCAAAACAAGTCGGAGATAGGTGATAAGACGTGTGGGAGGGAAATGAGACGATGGAGATTGTGAAATGGAAGAAAATTGTCGGGGAGAGGAAGACGACGACTAATAAAAGGGAGCAAGACTAGAGGGAAGCGATGCAAGCTTACTTGATCGTAAATACTAAAGAGAGTTTGGGGAACTTACACCTGAGCCATCTTTGTTGATCGTGGGCATCCTTTACACTTCTTTTCTTTCACATCATTGATCATTGCCGTCAGGAAATTGATATCGGCAAGCCATAGGAAAACCACGTAGCGCTATCAGCACGTGTGGAATGGGTAGTATCTGGCCCGCTGTCTATATTCACGATCAGTAAGGTAGCCCAGAGTCTATAATGCAGGAAGAGACGCTCTTTCGACCAACGTCTGGGCTCGCCCACTTTTCTAGAAGAGAGTCCGTATTTGTAAGCGACTCCATCCGAGTGACGAAGATTCTTGGATTGCACAGCAATCTTGCAGCGAGTCGCGACGAAATTGTATCGCATTCTGCAGAGAGAGCCTGTAAGATGATGGTGTTGTAAGTTCAAGGTCAGAACCGGGAGTGAGATCAGAAGTGATCAGAGATATACCGATATCGCAGGGTGGTAGCTGAATAGGTGCTCCATATCTTCGAAAAGTTCGTCGCAAACTTCATGCGAGGAGCGTACGGCCTTAGCATCAGTACTGCTTGTGTGTGCACTTGGAAGCAGACGCGAACATCGATATTGGTAGGATGTGTTATCCCGGGACTTTATTTCAGTGGCCTTTCGCAGCAAAGGTTGCATAATGCTTTCCGTCGATCGGGTCGTTTTCGCGTTCAATGTCTGTTCAGTGTTAGCATGCCTGTATCAGGACATGGAGAAGCGTTTCGTATGGAGAGAAAGAAGCGTTTCGTAAAAGGCACACACAGGTCACCCACCTCAATGTCTGTGGAGTCGTCTCGTCTACCGACCCGCATGAATAGACTGCTCCGATACCGAAGTCTTTCCCCTGACGTGATTACCCAATCGTATATAGCGTTGCGCCGAAATTGGTGCTGGTGTCGATCGTGTAAGTTGCAAACTTCGAAAACGACAACAAGCGGAGAGATAGTGCTAGGAGAAGAATTATGAGAAATGGAGGGCGATATTCATTCCAACCATAACAACCTGGTTATTCACCGAAATAGGTACCCGTTAGTATCACTCTAATCGGCTAAGCATTCATCGAGGGTGCTTACCTGTGAAACTGCGAACGGAATGGCAGAGAATTCCGATCAATGGTCAGGCTGGGGTATCGGACCGCTATCTCTTTGTCGGCGGAATATTCTGTGAAGGCTTTCATGAAATCTTGTTGTGAGATACATATTGAGAATGTCAATTGCCTGTGATGGTGTCCGGAATCTCCGAGCCAAGGAGAAAGAGGACCAGCGTCTGTGAGGCTCAAAGTGTCCAATGCGAGACATGGCACTGCTGAGCCAGGACCAGACGGTACTGGGAATAGATTCGAGGTGGAGCTGGTCGTGGACGTGCTGAATCTCGAGTTTCCACACATTGTCCGCATTCAGTAGGGCATGAAAGTTGCAATGTTTGGCTTCTAAGTCATCTGGTACCACGCAGCACTCGGGGGACGGGGGTGCCATCATCAGGACGAGGAATCACTTGCTGCAGGTTCCAGGAAGACACCGCGGAAGCTCACCAGTATCGACCGATTGAGTATAGGCTCCAGGTGTGCCAGTTTCATGCTCTACTCTGCATTAGAATTGTAGACCGCACACTGCATCAGCCCTGGACTTTGTTTCCAATATTTCTTGCTCCCTGGCTGCAACGTATATAAGACGGGCATTGGCTTTCGTTCAAGCTGTATGCGGATGGATGGTGCCTGCTTTTGCCGAAGAATCGAGTGGGCGGTAGTATTCTGGCCTTCTATCCATCCCACAAGAGTCGGTTCTGGAAGGAATTTTGATCCACGGCCCAGAGTTGATTCTTAGGCAATTGTTGAGTATCACGATTGTATAGGAACCAGAGAGTCGTCAGTTGGCCGTCTGGGGGTATAGAAAGAAGACGTAAGATAAGGTATGATGAATAGCTCATATAGACAATATAGAGAGATGATAAAAGAGATCGCTACAGTCGTCTGGGGAATACAGAGGAGAGAAGAAATAGATGAAAGCAAGCCAGAGTCTAGCAGTATATATACACGATATCAGATAGTGAAGTATACAGATGGCGGATGAATATTCCCATGGATTGACGGCATTCCCTGTCGTGCTCCATGGATGTCTCATTATCTGTTTGCGGTAGGGAATCTCAACCCATGATCATACAAAAAAATCAAACGAAGAGCTGGATTGGGCATGCGTGCAGCTCAGGATTTGATGTATCTGCTAACCCTAGTTAAGTCTCCGAAGATTACAAATCTGCCCGGCGGGGGCGCTGAGTCATCCAGCATACTTCTTCTCGTCGCTCGTCCTTCACCACCCAAACTCATACAACACTTCTCTCCGAGCAAAGCCCTAACCGGTATGTCTGCTCCCATATTGCCTTCTCCACCCCGTCCTGGTAGCCCGGACCGACTAGAGGTCTACTAACGCGCACAGACATCCAACCGGCGGTGTTCCTGCTGGACTTGTGCGGGGATTGGATCTCCACCCGCTGAATCGGCATCGCGATCTATGAAAATGCTTGGTCGATCGGGCCAATAGCATTCCGATCCACTTCACCACCATCATCTTTCTGTCAACGTCTGTTTGATAAGAGTCAAGTCCTCCTCTTTGGACACGGAGTCATCATGACCCCCTTCCCCCGGGACTCCCCCCGAGAGCGTGTCTCCCGGGCCTGCGAACACTGTCGTTCGCGCAAGATCAAATGTAACGGCGAGCATCCGTGCAATGCCTGTTCCCGACACCCAGACCGCTGTGTCTATCGCACGGGTCTCATCCGGCAAAGAAAGAGTCGCAAGAATAAGGAGCCTCCCAAGCCTCCGCGACGTTACTACCCGCGGCCAAACCGGTTCCCACGCCCATTCCAACGCCCGGCTCCAGCGTGTCAGGCGTCCCCATGGACGACCCGGCACACTACAAACGCCAGCATGAGCTGAGAGCCGGCATTGGTGTTTGCAATCCCGAGACAGACAACTTCCAATTCTATGGTAATGATCACCTCTTTGCTGGAAATCCCGCATACTCACTGCTTCGCATACTGACGCCTCCCAGGTCCGTCGTCCGGGTTTTGCTTTCTCCAACGCGTCTACCAACGCATCATGCAGTCTTCATCAAACGAATCACTCCTCAACCGTCGGAGCTGCTCTATCCCGGATGGTCTGCAGAAATGGGGTATGCAACGGTTTATGTTTGCTGCAGAGGGAGGGGGCGATGTGCGTCGGACTCCCTGGCCTGCGGACGCTTTCCTGCCTCGGACTTTGGGCGATCATTTCATTGACGCCTACTTCAAAATTATGCATCCACAGATGCCAGTGCTGATTCATTCTGAGATTCTTGAGACGTGGGATCAGATGTGGGAGACTCCTATGCGCGGTCGCGCTCTGAAAAACAAGGAGATCCTGTTCATGGTGCTTGCGATTGGATCTCGCGTTGTCAACATGAAAGGTAAGGAGTCGGAGGCGCGCGTTGAAGGCTGGGCAGAATATTTCTCCAATCGGGCTTCAGAAGGTCCTATCTTCCTCCAAGAGCCGAGTGTCAAGGGGATGCATCTGATGTTGTTGAAGGTACCGTCATCCCCCCTAATGTCCTCGCACACAAACACAGCTTACCTATCGTCCAGGCTATGTACTCCCTCCAGGTCATGCGCCAAAACGACGCCTACATGTATCTCGGTCATGCCACCCGCACCGCCATGGTGCTAGGACTCCACCGATCACAAGTCACCGACGGCCGCGAACCACACATGCACCGCCTCCGACTTACCTTCTGGATCGTGTTCGTCTTCGAGCGCATCTCCTCCGTGCACATGGGCCGACCCTCCGCCCTCTCCGAGAACCAAATCGACAGCGCCTACCCTGAAGACCTCCCCTTTCCCAGCGACGCCACCAACGACCGCTACCACGCTCCATCAGTCGAATGCGCCTGGGTGCGCGCGATGGCAGAAATCTCCAAGATTGCCGACCGCGTCTCTATCGACATCTACTCCCCCGCCAGTATCAAAAGCCTCTCTGACATGGCTAAACTCCAGCAGACCAGCACCGAGTGCGACGCTGCCCTGCACACCGTCACCCACTCCCTCCCCTCGTACCTGCACTTCTTCGACGAGTCCGTCCCCATCGGCGAGGACTGGCAGGAGATCCAGCGCATCTGTCTCGGCATGAGCTACTACACCGTGCGCATGCTACTCTACCGCCCGGCCCTCGTGCTGACCACCTTCTTCCAATCGACCATGGAGGCGCAACAGTGCGCTGTCGGCTGCGTGGACCTGCAGAATTGCATCGATGCGTCAACCTCCGCGGCGCGCAACCTCGTCAATCTCGCCTACGACGTGACTTCCGTCGGTTTCCGGATATCCGCTACGATGGAGCGCTGGCGTCATTCATCGTCTCGTCTTGTATGACACTGTTGTATAACGTGTTGAACTGGGAAATGACCCGACCGGGCCCGCGAGACGTTTGCCGTCGTCGAACGCGGCATCAAGTGTCTGGACGAGATTGAGCCGGCGGGACATACCACCGTGAAGGCGATGAGTATGGATTTGATGAAGGTGGCGAAGCAGGCGGTTCTGCGGCGGTCCGGTCGTCGATACGAATCAGGTTTTGGTGGATTGTTCCCGTGGTTAGAGTACGTCCCTCCCTCGCTGATCTTGTGAAAGGTCAAGACTAACGAAGCAAAGTAGCTGGACGACAAGCGCTCCGACAGATACGACGACCAGCTCGGTCCCGACTCCGTACAACTTCCCCCAGGATGCTTCTCTGGCGGGTATCGGGACGTTGGCGGCTGATACGGCGATGCTGACGGGGTCGGAGGTGAATTGTATTGTGCTGGATAAATGGGTTCGATCCGAGCACGATACCGGGGTGTCTCTTCTAACGTGCATATATCTATATACATAATCTTCTAGATACATATATACAAAATCGAACGGTTAAACTATCTACACGTCTACGCCTCTTATCCCCCGGTATGACCGGATATCTATACCTCCAGCCCTTTTCTAATCCCACCACCTTGCCCTGATGATCCCCTTGACGGTAAACGCTGTGATCCATATCGTCAGAATGATCAGCAACAGCAACAGCGCCGTGGACCACACATGAAACGCAGCCGAGTCCATCAGCTTGCCCAGATTATAGCCGAGTTGGTATACACGCCCTGCCAAATCAGCCCACGACCAACAAACGACAAACACCTCAAAACAAAACAACCCTTCATGAACGAGAAGAGAAGAGAAACAAAGAGAAACGAAATGAACATTAAAGGAAGACTCACCCACGGAAAAACCAACGACCAACTCGCCAACGTAAACCTGGTCGCCCTCCACCCCCCCGCCTGCACCCCAACGTATGCACAATACTCACAATCGCAAACGCCCACCAAAACGTCCCCACCCCCCAGCTCACCAGCCCAAAGAACTCACACACATACCCGATGGGCACCGCTGCCGTCCCCGTCAGCAGCGTACCACGATCATACTCCGCAAACGCGCCGTCGACGACCGCCGCCCCGAGCGCCTGCAGCGCAAACCCGCCCTTCCCGACGAACGGCCCGCAGATGATCATGTCCTGATACACCTTTCCGTGTGGGGTAGCAGCGATTGAAGTGTTCGAGGAGGACGACGGCCATGAAGGCGAGGCGAGGGCGAACCCGGCGCCAATCTCGAGTAAGCGACGATGATTGCGGACGCGCAGCCGGTCACTGATCGCCGCTGAGGCGGAGACGACGCCTGCGCCGGCGGCGGAAGTGAGGGTTGCGATGACTGGGAGGAGGATTGCCGGGGGATACGCTCGAGGCCGATGGGTTGGAGTTTGAGTATTCACGTAGGGATGAAGATGAGGCTGTGAGACGGAGAGGGCGTGTTGGTGATCCACCAGAGGATGTAGACGGCCAGGCCGGCGGTTGGTGCCGTATTGCAGACTGGCCATCTCGATGATGGAGGTGAAGGTGATGGGGATGCTGGCGAGACAGGACGTCTCGAGTAGGTTGCTGCGGAGTTCGCGCGCGACGTGGTGCCGGTAGAGGACGATGCGGAGGAGGTATAGCATGAGCTGAATGCCGAGGAGGCGATCGTGTAGATCCAGACGATCTTCGCTAGGATGGGCAGCGCGCCGAATTGGTAATGAAGCTGGTGTAGCAGGATCGCGAGAATCCCCGTGCCTTGCGGGATCAGGAACCATTGCGGAGTAAAGTGCCATAGGGCGCGGGAGAGGGGATGCGCCGGCGAGAGGGTCGTCGGCGTCGGCCATGGCTGAGGGTGAGGTGTGTCGGTGCATACGTTTGTGGCTGCAGGCGCTGGGGGTCTGTTGTGACAGGTTGAGGCGGATTAGGGTTGTGGTTGGGGTGACTCGTGACGTCATACATCGCGAGAGTCGAGTAACAATAACGAGTAAGCCGGACTGGTGGTTTCGGCAGTGTTGTCTCAGAAATGGCCTCGCCGCGGTAACACTCCCATGTAATGGAAATGGACGGCTCCACAAGTCATGCAAGGGCCAGCTTTATGCATTGGATCGACAATTCCACCCCGTTTAAGGACAACGGCGATGCAGCTATTTTCGCTGGATGCAGAGACTTGTTCCGTACAGCCCAATTATGGGAGAGTCATGAGATGATTTCCCAAATCAAATGCCCCAGCGTGATATAAAATGATATGCCGTTGCTCTTGGTCAGCAGGCTGACACTTTGCAGACTCTCCATAGCATCCACCTCCAAGATGAAAAGGAATTCGTGTGTATCTGTCAATAATGGCAATCATCCTTTGGCCAGTGTCACTGAGATTCAGTAGACAGCAAATCCAGGCACGAAGCAGCAAACCGTTCGTCCACCAGAAGAACCGGAGGAACCGGAGGAGGCTTACAGTGTCTTCTCGGAGAAAGAGAAGATACTATCAATAATCATCGCAACTACTGTGACATTTTTGGCTCCGATCTCGGGAATACCTACTCTCCAGCTCTGGTGCCTTTAGCAGGAGATCTGAATGTTTCAACAACCCAAATCAATATGACGGTTGTAGCCTTCATCGTAAGCAAACTCCGGCTTCCTGTTTCCGTTGACCACGCTCATCTTCAACTCATAGATTGCACAAGGCATTGTCTCGCAAGTCACAGGACAGATCTCAGACAGCAAGGCCGTCGCCCTGTGCTCCTCATCTGCCTTTCATATATCTCATGGTGAACATCGGGCTGGCCCTACAAACCAATTTCGCAACATTGACCGTCCTATGTTGTTTCCAGAGTGTTGGTAGTGCCGGCGCGGCAGGGTGAGCTGGTGGTGGAGATCACTGCCCTAGGTTGTTCACCAGAGTCTTGTGAGGAAGTAAAGGAACAGATCGGGAGACAGATCATAACGTGTGCCTGTCAGATATGCCCTGTTTCGAAGGATATTCAATACCCAGTCGAAGGCACGCAGGACTTCATGCTCTCGCAGTGCTTAGAGAACAGACTTAGATGTTCACGCATACGACAGATCGACTCGAGGCCGTGTTCGATTGAAGTAAGTCTGCGGATGATTAGAAGTTGAATTATATACATTCTTCGAGTTGCCTCATACCATGAAAATACCATCTGGATTGACTAGGGTGGCCCTTTCGTCTGACCCGGATACCACTAGGCCTGCTTCCATGGGAAGGATAGAGAGAGCCATAGAGGTCGTGTCCATGTCGTCGGGGAAGGTCTTCGTTGTCAGCTTAGGAGGCCCTAATTAGATACAATGGATTGTGAGTAATTGATACAACGCGAATCGTGGGATCCCTTACCTATGAAGTAATTCCAGGTCCTTTCGCCGCTTCAAGGTGCACCAGATCTCTGTACGTCGTTCAGGGCATGGCCAGGGAACGGTGCTAGACTGTCTAACCGATCTTCCATAAGCTCCAGTATCAAGAGCTGGGTAAAGTTGTCTGGATAGTATCGCCTGTGTTTGGTAACTGTCAGCCCTGATCGATGGAGCGTTCGTGGCAGCGGGGTATGTATCTCCTCGTCGAAGCTTACCGCCATCACATCCACTGACAAGCAACGAACCAGGTCTCTCCGTCTCAGTCGCGCAATATTCCGCCTTCCGCAGCTCTGCCAACTTCATCGATCCGGACTCGTTCCGTCCCGAGCGCTGGCTCACGACCGCCACCGGTCCGAAGACGAAGCCGTCTACTTCAGAATGATCGGCATGAGGCGCTCCAGCCAGTTTCCTACGGCCCGCAGGCTTGTATAGGTCGAAAGTACGTTCCTCTCCTCCTTATTCTGCTTCTCCGTGTCGCGCCATTCGGTGCTGTCGGTGGTGGTGGTGCGCGTTCCTAATTCATATCGGTAGTCTGGCGTATGCGGAAATGCGGACCGCCTTGGCCAAGTTACTCTGGAACTTCGATATGAGGATGGTACCTGGGGGAAGATTGGGCAGGCGAGTTATATTGTTTGGGAGAAGCCGGCGTTGAGGGTGGAGTTGACGGAGAGGGTGCATTAGGAGGTGCCTCTTAGGGAGGTCTTGTATGGTATGGAGCGTCATGTAGACCCCTATCAAGGGAGCAGAGTTGGTATGGAGCAGATGAGAACAAAGTAACATCGTAGTACGCCCCCGAGTAGGTAGAGAAAAGTCTTACGTGAATACGCCTCATGTATTGACTATCTACTACTATTACTACTGCCTGTACATACCTGTTCGTGTGCAGTTACGATAACTCCAAAATAAAGAATGAATGGAACAATCCGTAATGAAGGCTCGCCGCGCCAACTTCCTCCTCTCCTTCGCGTTTCTGTATGTTTTCTGTTTCGTTTCTGTTTTGCTGTTTTTGTTTGTTTGAATTTATGTCAAGTCCGATATCCAGTAAGCAAAGTTCCATGAGCGAGGCACATAACCAATGAGTTGCAAAGGGATTACTCCCTAGTCCTATATTAATACATCCCGGACCAGGGAAAGCAATGGTTAGTAATCCCCGCCAACAGGGCCTGGGCCAGGGCCTGCTGCTTGCGAGCCCGACGACGGAAGAACACGCGCTTGCAGAGCTTCCAGAACTCGACGCCGGCGAAGAATAGGAGGCCTCGACGAACACGATGCCCCATTCCCAGCTGATACCGGTGTGCTTGAACACTTCGTGGTTGAGCACGGGGATGTACAGATGGGGAAGATGGTGATCCAGCCGGCCATGATGGACCAGAACAGGAACTTGTTGCGCCACACGTCGTGCATCCACTGCGTGAAGTACAGCTTCGACTTGGGCTGCATGCGGAAGAACGAGCGCCGCATGTTGACCATCTCCCAGGCCAGGAACAGCGCGAACCAGGTCAGACAGACGAAGGTGGTGGCGCGGGCCTTGAACACGATCGCACTCCTCAGACCAGCTACGGTTGCAGTCACGGCCGAGGTTGCCATCTCCGAATACCCACATGCGCATGGAGAATGCGGCGAGGCAGAGTGCTGCGGTCCACATACCATACACGAGAATGTCGACGATGACTTCCATGGTGAAGATGCCGGCCTTGCTTTGGGAGGACGGTCCATGATGTCGGGGGCGGCGACCTCCATACCGAGGCCCATGTCGGGCATACCGAGGTGATCATGATGATCCAGAGAATTTCAACGGGAGACAGGGGAACACAGACTGGCCATTCTTGTCCTGGAAGGCCAGCCCGATGAGCAGGGTACAGGCTTGGGCGATATTCTCAGACAGCAGGTGAAGCACGAATTTCTGGATGTTGTCGAAGATACGACGACCCTCTTCCACAGCATTCAAGATCGAGGCAAAGTTATCATCGGTAAGGATGATATCCGACGCGTCCTTGGCGACATCCGAGCCAGCCATCCCATCGCGATACCCACGTCTGCGTGCTTAAGAGAAGGCGAGTCATTGACTCCATCACCAGTCATAGCAGCAAAGCGGCCCCGGCGGTGCAGAGCATCAATCATGCGCACCTTCGTCTGCGGGGCGCAACGGGCGATAACCAGAGGCAAGGTAGGGGAGCATCGACTTCGTCATCATTCAGTTTGTCGAATTGACTCGCAGTCATAACCATGGCATCGGACACATCGGCCGCGACAGTGCTGAGGTCGGCAGGGATGATGCCCCACCTGCTGGGCAATCGCCTTGGCCGTGCCCGGGTGGTCACCGGTGACCATGTGTACAGCAATACCAGCGCGGTAACACGCTGCGATAGCACCTGCAGTTTCCGGCCGGGGAGGATCATAAAGACCGATCAAGCCCAAGAAGCAGAGATCCTTCTCGACCTCCTCACGGTTGATGTCCGAGCCTTCGAGAATGCGGTTCTCTTCCTTGTACGGGCGGTGAGCGAGGGCAAGCACGCGAAGTCCAAGCTTGGCCAGCTCCTCCATGTTCTGGAAGATCTGGTTGCGGAGCTCCTCGGTCATGGTCACGGGAGTGGTCGAATCCTGGTCCCAGATGACAGTCGTGCAGGAATCGACGATGCGTTCCACGGCGCCCTTGGTGAAGATCATAGTACGTTCTTCCTTGGGGGTGGACTTGGTGAAGATGACAGACATCTTCTTAATAGTCGAGTCGAATGGGAATTCAGCCTTCTGATGCCACACCGCGTCCGCACCCTTGGTCCAACGGTCGCGATTCCAGTTGAAGCGGGAAGCGAAGACCTCAATTGCAATCTCGGTGGGTTCACCGCGAGCATGCCATTCGCCTTCGTCGGTCTTGTACACGTGCGAGAGGTGGCCATGGACGCAACATCGAGGAAGTCTTCGAGCGCTTGGTTTCCGTTGACGAGTCCCTCGACACTCTCGGCTGCGGGGCCTTCTTTTTCTTCGTCAAATTGCATGGGGGGCACCGGAGTGAAAGTCATATCGCCAAGGGTGGGGTTGAAAGGCTCGTTGGAAGTACCCACGGAGTAGGTGCCCTTGGAAGGAATCCACGCCTTCTTGACCACCATCTTGCCCTGAGTCAAAGTGCCCGTCTTATCGGAGCAAATATCGGTCACTGCGCCCAAGGCTTCGAGCGAATCCAGCTTGCGAACAATCACGTTCCGCTCGACCATGCGTTTGGTACCGACGGCCATGGTGATGGTCAGAACGACCACCAAACAAGCCGGGATCATACTGAGGCCAGTTCCGACCGCATACAGGATCACTTCGTTGTTGCTGCTGAAAGTATTGGCCGCCATGACAATGATGGCACAGATCACAGCCACACCAAACAGAAGGAGAGCCAGCTTCGAGAGCTTTCGCTGCAACGGAGTGCCCACGTTGACACCCAGGAAGCGTCCGACGGCGTCCGTTCCGGTGAGGGTCCAGGCCTGGACATACCAGCGCTTCTTGGTCTCGCCATTGGGACCACGCTTCACGGGACGTCTCTTGCTGTTGGTCGCACGCAGGGCGGCGGCAATGGATCCAATTTCCGTGGACATACCAGTGCCAACGACCACACCGCGAGCGCGGCCACGAGTGACGGTGCTAGAGCTGTAGGCAATGTTGAGACGATCTCCGGGCCCTGTATCTTCCTTGAAGACGGATTCATGTTCTTTCTGCACCGGAAGAGATTCACCCGTGAGAAGCGCTTCATCCGTGTCGAAGTTGACGGCCTCGACCAATCTGTCGGGGGTCAGTTGGATGGGTGACGCGCGGGACCAGCAAGGACACTCACCGAAGGTCTGCAGGCACCGTGTCACCGGTCTTCAGTTCCACCATGTCACCCGGAACGATGTCCGCGGACGGCACCGAGTACGTTTGACCACCACGAGAGACGATACCAGTGGGAGAGCTGAGCGAATGCAGCGACTCCATGGTCTTCTCTGCAGCATACTCCTGGAAGAAACCGACGACGATGTTGAGGACGATGACGGCGCAGATGACGCCGCCCTCGATCCACGACTTAATACCGAAACTGACCGCCATGGCCAGGATCAGCACCTGCAACGTAGAATTGGATCAGACTCTGGGAGTTCTTATTTGACCGAGGGCGATCAAGACAAAAGAAAGTGGGTCCCTTAACTAGCATCATTGCGTTTGCGACCTGGCGCACGAGAATCTTGATGACGGAGACGCCCTCGCCCTCGTCGAGCTTGTTGGGCCCGTAGAGGTCGAGACGGCGGCGGGCCTCATCCTCACTCAGTCCCTCATCGATATGGGTGCCGAGTTGCTGGATGACGGCCTCGTAGGTGAGGGTATGGGCGGGTTCGCTGAGAGGCGCCCCTCCCGAGCCTGGAATGCCAGACCCGGGTTTGTTGGCGTGTTTTTCGTCGGCCATGGGGATGTCCGAAGACAGGAAGAGTCGACTGGATTGGGGGGACCGATCAGGGACGGGAGTCGCACGAGGCCTGGAGGGGGGATGAGAAGGAGAAGGAGAAAGGAAAAGAGAAGAGAGCAGCAATGAGACCCCGGGAGGGACGCGTTTTAAGTTCTCCGTGGGGGGAGTGGAGTGGAGGCTTCAATCCTGGTCGCATCTCAGCCGCCAACCGCAGAGGCGCCCGCGTGTCCAGCGATTGTCGGGGCGAAAAAGGTCGATTGCGTCCCAGCACTTGGCAGGAGGTCTGGCATTGGGGAATTGAGCAATAACAGCTCCCGGGGGGCCCTCGTGGGTGACTGGAGGCGAGAACTCCGCTGGGAAGGCCAATTAACGTGGTGGTGGGGAGAAGAGAAGTGTGGATGCCAAGCGGGCCTCCACCGCCAAGTGCTTAGCCTTACCACTTTGTACATAATACTGTCGCAGTGACTGATAGCACTCAGTCTCGTGCTCGGTCGCCTAGTTGGGAGTCCTGTCTCTCTACTCCGTACCTCCTCAGTCTACTGCCTTGTTGTCTGGATATCATCTCAATGGCACGCGAAAGACCCCAGATCTTACGTCCTACGCTTTAGTACATCCGGGCATCTGGTCGCCACCGACCTGTGAGACTTGGACGAAAAAAGAAAAGCCAAAAGATCAACAGGTGCTCCGTACTCAGCAGAATGCCCAACAGGGCGCAACCCCTGTCCTGGCCAAGAAAACGCCGCCTTCTGGAACACTCTCTGTCCCGTACCCTGTATCCCGCCCCGATCCCAACCGAGAGGGCGCCTGAGCGGATGATTGAGGGGGAGGTACTCGACCTGGGGCGAATGATCCCGATAGATCATGCTTCTTGCATCGTAACTGACTGCATGCTCAGGACCTGTAGCATTCTTTCGGCATTGTGGTCCGGGCCAGTCTGCGTCAGGCCTCGTGTGCTGGACCAGCCTGGCCAGTCTATCCTCGACGTTACGGGTAGGTTTGCATTCGTATAAGCTTTCCAACAGGGGTTTCCGCTGTTGCGTGCATTGTGCGGGCGACAACTCGACAGATGTGACGGGTCATTAAGCCAGGAAGTTGCCTTGTTGTTTGGACCGATCCACGTTCACCGTATTCGATCGCTTGGAGCGGGAGGCTGTGATGACGTCGAGCTCATGCAGGAGGCAATGCTTTCCTGTGTGCAAGGAGAGAAGGGTGTTCAAAGACGATGAAATCATATTCGTGAAAACCTCGACCGTAGTAATCCAGAGTAGACGATAGACGAATACCTAGGTGGACGGGGGGGATGTGTTTTTCAGGAGGGTCACAGGTTGATGTGCTGGGCGTGACCACGGGCGAGGGCAGGCGGTGGAGGCCAGGCTTTTCCGTCCATGTTTCTCCCCCCGCAACTCATTCCAGCTGTTCAACTACGTCAGTACCTTGTCAACGCCCTGCAGTCCCCACCATGAAAATCCTCTACATCGGAGTGTGTACCGCCCCGACCTCCTCAGGCGACGTCTCTCTCTAACCACAGCCCTGTAGGTCCTGCAAAATGCCCACAACCGGCTGTGAGCTCTGCTCCGAGCGTGAGCTTAGCAGCTACTCGCGCTTCACCAAGGGCAGCATCAGCGAGTTCATGACCATGTTCAGCAAGACGGTCGCCGAGCCACAAAACAGGGCCAGCGCCAGGATATCCAGGAGCAAGGTAGGCTGCCTCGTCCCAGGCGCTTTCTGATGTTTTGTCCGCCCGCCCCCTGAATGCCCGCTGACAGCGACACCCTAGACTTCACTTCCACGTCTATGCGCGAACCCAGGGCATCGCCGGTGTCATCATCAGCGACAACGAATACCCGTCGCTCGCGGCCCACCAATCCTCTCCAAGGTCCTCGACGAGTTCCTGGCCCAGAACCCCAATGCGAGCAGCTCCAAAGCGCCCGTCTCCTTCCCCCCCACAAGACCTACATCACCGAGTACCAGGTATCCTCACCAGGTCGACAGCATCATGAAGATCCAGAAAGAACTAGACGAGACCAAGATCGTGCTCCACAAGACCATCGAGAGTGTACGTATCCGTGTTGTCCTGTGTGACGGTGGGCGGACCGACAGCTGACCCCGCTAGGTGCTGGAACGAGGCGAGAAGATCGACGATCTGGTCTCGAAAGCGAGGGACTCAGCTCGCAGAGCAAGATGTTCTACACGATGCGAAGAAGCAGAACAGCTGCTCGGCCTGCGTGTGATGTAAACGTTGGCCATCGTCTCTTTCCGGATCGCGATGATTGTGTGATTTGCTCGGAGCGTTTCTTTGTCTTATGGTTTTTGATTTTGCAAATTTTAACCCCCCCCCCCTTGTCTATCTCCCGTACAGAGCTATCGTCAACTTTCCTTCCCATGTCGCTTTGTTGCTTGGTCATACACATATGATTTTGTTTCCTTTGAGACGGGAAAACTAGCTGGGTTGTCCCGGTATGATCGCATAGTTTTGGGCCCGTACAACATGCCTGGAGCAGCATTCGCTTTAGACTATTAATATAAACTCGTTGTGTTTGTCCGCCGTGTATGCTGTTCTTTAGGTATGGACATTGAGATCACATGACTGAGGACTGAGATGGACTGAGCCAGCCGAGGCGATGCAAACGATGACATGGCCAAATGACACATGGCTCAGGACGAGAACTCGTGGTTTTGGTCGCACATAGCGTGGTCTTTATCGTGAATAGTGCTGGGAGTGGATCTTAAGGACGACTAAAATTGCTCCACCTGCAGCTCTACGAGTCCTCGCCGTAAACGTCCGCCGTACTACCCCGAGGCGGTAGGTACAAGACCGTATCATCTCACTCGCCCATTCCCGCTCTGTTTGAGGAGGTTAAAAGCTAATTTGCCGGAAGAGATAGGGACTGCCACTTCATCAAGTGTATCAAGTATCGGGTACCTGACTACCTGACGGAGCCACCCTGTACAGTGGCAAATTGAGCCCCAGTCAAGACCCTGATTCCTCCACGTACGGTGCAGCATGGAGCACCAGAACCCCAAACAACGTCCTCACCGACTCCCCTCGTTCAGACTGCTCAGAGGCAACTTGCCCCTCGTCGATCATGCGGAGATTAGGGCTCAACACCGAAGGAGAAGAATAGGGCACTGCCCCTTGAGGCAGTTCCACCCGGACAGCGCAGCAGATCGTTCATTCGCGTTCCAGCAGGAATGGCACCACTTCTAGAACGCGATCCACCGGGAACCAAGTGTGATAGGCTGGCAAGAATAGCACCTTACCTAAGGCGCAGTTTCCATTACCATCAGCTTTTCGCAGCCAACGAATCGCCGATGGGCCCGGGTTTGCCGGCCCGGTCGCCTCTGTCATTGGCTGTGGGCGCCGAAATCTCATACTTCCTCTTTGGGCCCCTCATGTGTGAACATATTATTTAGGGAATCATGGACACTTGGCCTCATTCAACATATCGTCGGCTGGCCATCCCTCTTCTCTCCTCTCTCCAGCTCCTCCTGACCCGTCCGACACCCTCGTTATATATCTCCGCATCGGTGCGGGTGAACCCAGTCCAGTATCATATCCTCCACTTCATACAATCTGACCCCCGAACCCTCTTTTCAAGGGTGTGGACTGTCCCCTCCTCCTGGACCGCGCCGTCGTGGATGACTCTCGTCTCCCCCCGATATGGAACACGATCTCGCGATTCAAGCATTGCCCTTTGGCATGAAGAGGAACCGGCTGGCCGAGTTCCTCACGGCCGATGCCCTCGTTGCTGCAGGCTCAGCAACGCTGGTCACCCCCGCGGTCATGATTCTTGACCGGTGCGTTCACTCGACTATCGTCCTCCCTCACATGCGATCCTGACCGTCCCAGACTCGTCGTGGAGAAGTCCTCCCATAATCAGCCCCTCCTCCCAGCGTTCCGCCGACATCTGTGGCTCTCCATCACACAGCCCGCGGCCTTCCTCACCTCGCGCCCCAGTCTCCTCGTCTGGTCCCTCTACACGGCCACCTTTGCAACCGCCAATGCCACCGAGACCATCCTCGGCGAGATGTCCCCACGCATCGACCACGCCATTGCGGGCATGGCCACCTTCCTCTCCACCTTCGTCGTGAACTCTTCCGTGGGCATCTGGAAAGACGTCAAGTTCGCCCAGCTCTTCGGCCAGAACCACGCCACACCTCCCACCACACAGCAACAACAACAACCTCCACACCAGCAGCAAACCCTTCCGAATCCCGCCGTCGCCGGTACCACAAGCAAGATCCTCCGCTCCGCCAGGGGCTTCCCTCTCGCAACCTACTCCGCCTTTTTGATCCGCGATGCGCTCACCATCTTCGGCTCCTTCAGCCTGCCTGCCATGGTATCGGCATCGATCCCTGATTCCGTCGCCTCGAGCGAGTATCTCAAGATCCTTTTCGCGCAGCTCGCTATCCCAGCCTCCATCCAGCTGATCAGCACGCCCATCCACCTGCTCGGCCTGGATCTGTACAACCGGCGGATGCCCTTATCGCCACGTGACCGGATGAGTCGCGTGAGCCGCGACTGGATCGGGGGCTCTCCTACGCATGTGTCGGATCATCCCCGCGTTCGGCATCGGCGGGTTCGCCAATACAGAGGGACGAGCATTCCTGCACGAGCAGCTCCGACGTCACGGCGACGACGACCACGCGTACGAGTGATGCGGTGCGCCGTGTTGGTCTTATCGATCGCTGGTTTCTCGGGATCCATCCCCCCTCGGCGAAACACCGCAACCCCACCTGCACCCGTCCATGATCGCCCGCTTTCTCGGGAGCCCTAAACCCTAAGCCCTCTCTCGCTCCCTCACTCAGCAACCCGACCGTGACGGGACCCTCATCCGCTGCTCTCCACCCCGCCCGCCGTCTGACCGGGCCGGTCAGTGTCTCCGGAGGGACACAGACTAAGTTCTCTTGTCCCGGATGGATGCATCCCTACCTGTCTGCCTGGGACCTGGCTTCTCCGCTTCCGGTGGGAGTCTGCCCGGCCGGCTAGGAGGGGAAAGATGGAGACAGGGAGCTAGACACAGCTACCCGTGAAGAATGCGGAGGCGAGAGCGAAGCTGAGGGATTTGATGAGACCCATCCTCATCGGCAATCTGCTCCTGCGCTGCGCCTGAAGCTTGACGCTCGGAGAGCAGATCCGATCCGACCTGGCGTACCTACCCTCGATGCATCAGTGACTTTTTCCGTTTCGTTTCAGCGATAGACTTCTTGCGTGCTCATAGATTACGATTACATATGCATAGAATACCTACCTAGCAGTACATTTGTACATAGCATTGGACAAGAGATCGATCAGAGATCGGTTTCGATGTGAATATACACCTTTCTTTTGTCACTTTATTCCATTCAATATCGCTACCTATATTTATAGTGATTCTATTTCTCTAGGCTACTATAGAGCGATGTATCTAGATACACTAAACTGGTGGCTGTTGGAGGAGATAATCACGTGATGTGATCATAAGCAGTGGTGCAGGCTTATGCACAGATGAAGTAAGCCATGCACACACGTGCCTGGTCACGCCTCGACGCGTCGACTGGAGATTCGCGACGCAACGACGGGCCCTACATAACCACCCGACTGACCGAAGGTTTCCTGTCCCAGCCAGCCAGCACCACCTTTTACCTATTGTTTATACCCTCCGCCGGCTGGTGTCTGTCCATAGCAAGGCCTCGCGAAGGCCTATCTATTTACCTACATACCTCCTTTATCTCTTTGCTCGTGTCTGCTTATCTGCGTTTCGCGTTGCAACTCATCCCATTACATTCTATCCTCGCATTACGTCCATTCTATTCACTGTGTCGTTCAATCGCGTTAAGAGATAACACCAACGCCGACGCCAACACTAGCATACACCGATACACCAACACAACGCACCGCCAGCGAACGCAACAAACCGGAGAGGAGAGGAGAGGAAGGAAGGAGACGACATGTATCTCCCACGCAACCTCATCTCCCACCTCTACCTCCAACTCCTCCAAACCCACCACCCGCTCTCACCCCCGGTGCTTATCCTCGTCGCGCTCGAACCGGACGCCCTCTGCGCCTGTCGCATTCTCACCACCCTGCTCAAACGCGACTACATCCCCCACAAGATCCAGCCGGTGGCCGGGTATGGCGATCTCGCGCGCGCGGGCGAGGAGCTCGTCCGGCCGATGCAGACGACGCATGGCGGGAGTGGCGGGGTTGTTGTGTGTCTGGGCGTTGGGGGGTTAGTCGATCTGAGTGAGATATTGGCGTTGACGACAAGTCCGGAGGGGGAGGAGGATGGTGCGGGGGGCGAGGATATGGGCGGGGTTGAGGTGTGGGTGTTTGATGCACGGCGACCGTGGAATCTGGCCAATGTGTATGGCGGGGAGGGAGAGGGTCAATCACAGCAGCAACAGCAGCTGCCGGCGCGGAGGAAAACGCGCGGGGTGGAGAAGGGACGCATCAACAAGTCTTACACGTCGGGGAATGGGGGCATTGTTGTCTACGACGATGGGGATATCGAGGATGAGATGGAGAAGGAGAGCGAGGCGTATTGCGCCTTGCTTGAGATGCCGGAGGTGGAGGAAGAGGATGATGACGATCTCGACGACGCGTCTGAGGATGAAGAGGCCGACGACCAGCCTCCTAGCTCGGGGTCGAGGAAGCGCAAGTCATGGCATGAAGCGGAGGACGATGAGGGAGAGATGTCGGCGGAAGAGGATGGGCCGCCTCGGCAGCGCCGGCGGAGTAACTCGGTGAGTGTTGCTGCTGCTTGCTTACTGCGCGATTGTTGGAGAGTTGTGCTGATGCCTGGTATAGGGATCTTCTTTGGCTTCGTCGCCCACGCGTCAGCGGAGGAGACCGCACGACTCGTCCAATTCGTCTCGCTCGGTCACGCCAACGTCCGATTCCCCATCACCAGCGGTAGCGAAACAGCCGTCAGCGCGGTCACTACGACGTCGACTACTGCGGTTAAAACGGAAGCACGAGAGCGTGCTACAACGCTACTACTCGTCTGGAACGTCGTATTCAGAGCCAATCTCCTCGTTGGTGTACTCTCTTGCATCAGAGTTGGGTCGCGAAGACAACGATCTCCTCTGGCTGGCCATTGTTGGCGTCTCAAGCTTGGAGCTGAGTGGCCGCACCATGTCCGGCGTGGGCATCTCTAATGTGTCCGAGTCCGGGGGGTCTGCAGGCTGGGGTGGAGAGCGAGGCGAGCGAATACGTCAGATCCTCCGCGACGAAGTGCACCGATTGAACCCACCGGACGCGCATGAACGGGATCGCGATATTCGAGCAGAAATCACCGGGGTGATCCCGACGACAGCCAGGTCCCCAACCGACAAGTCCATCCGTTTGTCCCCCGAGCCACGGTTCATCCTCGTCCGCCACTGGTCTCTGTATGACAGCATGCTGCACAGTCCCTATCTCGCTTCGCGACTACGCGTGTGGACGGAAAACGGCCGGAAGCGGTTGCACAAGCTCCTTGCTAAAATGGGTATCAGTCTGACCCAGTGTCACCAGAACTACGCGCGCATATGGATATGGAGTTGAAGGGGGTGCTGCGTCAGCGTTTGCTGAAGTACGCTCCGATGTATGGCCTCGATGGGCTCGTCCCGCCGGAAGCCTCTGGCCATGCCGCCTCGCGCGAAGGGTGGGGATTCGTTCGCTGTTGGGGGTGGAAGGCGTGCCTGTCCGCTACCGATATTGGCGTGATCATCGGAGCAATTCTCGAGGTTGGTCCCGAGGAGGCGCCTGAGGTGTGGGATAACAAGCGTATGTCCCGCCAGGCGATTGAGTCGAGTAATGCGCCAGGATCTACTGAATCGGACCTGGCTAGTCTGCTCCCCCGGTTTTGGAGTGCTTATGATGCGCTTTCTCTGACATCCGAATCGCCGACGCTTTTGCAAGAATCGCTGCCTCTCGCACAGCACCTGCACCGGGCGATCCTCCGCACCGGCACGTCTCTGCTCTCCAAGCATCAGATCCGTCATCTCCGCGCGTTCCGCATTGCTGTCGTCAAGGACGGACCCGATGTGAAGCTATTCACCAACCCCGGCGCTCTGACGAAGCTGTCGCTGTGGGTTGCCGAGGCCATCCAAGTCCAGGAACGGGAACGCGGCGTTTCAAAGGCTGGATCCAAACGAGGCGCCGGAACCCCGTTAGTACTTGCCGGTCTGGACGAGGATCGAGGTCTCTACGTCGTGGTTGGCACTGGCGGTGGCGGCGGTGTGATCGACTTTGCCGCTCTGTCGAAACGGCGCGAAGAGCGTCGCAAGAAGAAGGAAGCCAAGGAGAAGAAGCGGAAAGAGAAGGAGGAACGCCGAGCGCAGCGCGCCGCCGAACGGGCTCAACGAGAGGAAGATGACGAGGAGGAAGAGGAATCCGAGGAAGAATCGTCCGACTCGGATTCAGACTCGGACGACGACCAACCCCGCGGTAAGGATCATCTGCTCCGCAACCGATTCGGCATTGCCTTCCAGGAGGTCGTGCAGGAGACAAACACGCGTGTACGAATTGACAGTTTCGAGCACTGTGTCGTCGAAGTGCAGAAGGACGACCTGGGCGGGTTCTTGGAAGCGCTCAGTTTCCGCAGCGTGGTGGGCTAGCCTGTGCTACGAATGGGTGTTGCACCTGCTGAAGAAAATCCATTCACGTCTGATGATCTATTGCAGACGAATGGGAAATATCCATCGGCTTGGTTTATACGTGGGTTCGTGACTGGAGGGTACTCGGGGTCAATCAAAAGGAGGATATGTGTAATGACGGGCTAGGCTCTGCGATGATTATTTTGTTTTCCCCTCCCCTGCTATTATGTCTGTGTCTGTCTGTCTGTTTTGGATATGTCTCTCATCAGCATCCGTGCATTGCATTGACTGTTTTGCATACTCGACTACACATGTCCCGGCGCTTGGTGTTTGTTTCTGCGTGGGTGTGTTTGGGATGGATATAGGGCAGCATCTTGAGACCCTTGATCTTGTTGATAGCCTTGTCATTAATGCCATTTGATCTGAGTAGTCATTGTATAGTAGTAGTAAAGATGTAGACTGTATGCGACGGCGTCGGATCGGGATCGGGGTTCTCGCCGAAGCGCCGAGTGCAGCCGCCGGAGACTCCCCGCAGGCAGTGTGGGGTATACTTCTCCTATAAACACTCCACTTTCACCTCAACACCACCTCATTCTCATCCTCTCCCACCCTCTCACCAATTCTACCCCATTAATCACAATGTTTACTCCCCGAGACTACCCGTTCTCCCCCGGGACGCCACCCTCGCCCAATTACCCCCCCTCTACCCACCGACGCGCAAGACGACATCGCACACACCCTCTCCACCACCTCACTGAGCCGCCTCGTCGTACTCGACGACGACCCAACCGGCACCCAAACGTGCCACGACATCACCGTCCTCACAGTCTGGGACATCCCCACCCTCACCGCTGAACTCAGCCTCCCCACCTCCCGCGGCTTCTTCATCCTCACCAACTCGCGCGCCCTCCCCCCAACCGAAGCCGAATCGCTCATCCGCACCATCTGCACCAACGTCCGCGAGGCAGCCAAATCCGCCAACCAGGCCGTCGACATCGTTCTCCGCGGGGACAGTACCCTGCGCGGACATTTCCCGCTCGAAGCGGACGTCGCGACGAGCGTCTTCGGCGAGGCGGACGCGTGGGTCCTGGCGCCGTTCTTCTTCCAGGGCGGCCGGTACACGATCGATGATGTGCATTATGTGGTGGAGGGGGAGGGGCTGGTGCCTGCGGGGAAGACGCAGTTTGCGCGCGATGCGACGTTTGGGTATACGAGTTCGAATTTGAGGGATTATGTGATGGAGAAGGCGCCGGGGCGGTTTACGTCTGAGCAGATCCATTCGGGTTCTATCGAGGATGTCAGGGTTGGGGGGCCACGGGGGGTGTTTGAGCGGTTGATGAGTTTTCCCAAGGGAGGTGTGGTCGTGGTTAATGCGGCGGCGGAGGAGGATATGCATGTTTTTGTGGCGGGGTTGCTGCTTGGTATGTTCTTCCCTCTTCTCTTATTCTGGTCTTCTTTCTCTTGTTCCCTTTATAGGGTATGGAGCTGATACTATGTTCATCGTCTAGCGGAAGCACAGGGAAAACGCTTCCTCTACCGCACTGGCGCAGCCTTCGTCTCAACCCGCCTCGGTATCCGATCTAAATCGCCCATCACAGCAAAGGAGCTGAACCTGCCTTCCCCCCGCACCACCGGCGGACTCATCATGGCAGGCTCCTACGTGCCCAAGACAACCGCGCAATTGAAAGTCCTCACCGACCGACGTGAAAACACCGACAAGCTGGCCGTGATCGAGCTGGACGTGGAGCAACTCATCTCGTCGACAGAGGGCGCTGCAGCCGTTGTCGACAAGGCCGTGCGGGAGATCGAGTCGCACCTGCAAGCCGGGACCGATACATTGGTCATGACGAGTCGGAAGCTGATCACCGGCGCGGACGAGCTGTCGTCGTTGGCGATTGGGTCCAATGTGGCCGAGGCGTTGGTGACGGTGTTGCGACGGATTGAGGTGCGGCCGCGGTATATCGTTGCCAAGGGCGGGATTACCTCGTCGGATGCGGCGACTAAAGGGCTGAATGTGAAGCGGGCGTTGATTGTCGGACAGGGCGCCGGGAGTGCCGCTGTGGCGATGCGATGAGCCGACTTCGCGACATCAGGGCGTGCCGTTTGTGGTGTTCCCGGGGAATGTTGGTGGGGAGGCGACGTTGTGTGAGTTGGTGGAGGCGTGGTATTAGGATAGACATGGTCCCTGGCTAGAAGAGGTAGATAGAGTCATTGTGATCATGGGTATAAGGTTAGATGTTTGTACAGACTCAATTCAGAACTCCACCTACATAGAAGTTCTGCTGCTGTATGCGCCGGCCACGACGGGCAGAGGATGGAAGAGGGTACGTATAGATCATATCACTGAAGCCAAGGTGGTTCCTTTTCTCGCAATCACCAACTCTCCATGGTATATTGGCTGCGAGCAATCGGGGCTCAGAACTGAGGCGAATAGATTTCCTCAGTGTCCCATAATGCACCTACCATCCTTGTCCTCTCACCAAGCCCCAAGGGAAAGATCCCTCTTCCAGGATCAATGAAGAGAGCAGATACCCAACTGGTGGGGATGCCTTACTGCCATTTACTGACCTGGAGAATATTATACTATTTTCCAATTATCTTCTAAAGAAGCAGGTTATCTAATTAGCCAGTCTGTAAGCATCTGAGAAACCTGGGCTGGGAAATCTGGGCGTGCTCAATGTCCCCTTAATAACTTGCAGTAGTATGCAATAGTATTGGTAAAAGGTACCGGTACGTAGTTTACTGTTTGACTACATGGTACTATCTCATACATGCGAATGCAGAGTCTTTCCACCTAGATCCTCTCGTGATATATTCATCTACCTTCTTTGTCTAGGCTCGACCTGGTTTGAGAGTCGAGGCGATTGAAGAGACGTAGATGAAAGCAAGGCTGCAAGGGTGATGCACATCTTCCAGAAACTCATATAATGCTAAGAAAAAAGGAATTATCGACTATCTTCCCTGAAAAGCCCACCATGCATCCACAGCATCACGGTAGCCCATCTGTTCCAGACGCCGGGCAACTCTGCGGCGCCAATCCTTTCTGGAGTCATCATCCCCATAGTTGAAATCCATTCCTGCCGAGAGTCGAAATTTCGTTCTCACCCATTCGATAGGAACGTAGCCCGCAAGCTCCCAATCGATGATGCCCAGCGAGCCTGTCGCGGGATCGACAAGAAGATTCGTGGGGCCAAGGTCGCAATGATAGAAGACGAGTTGAGAAACATCCATCGACATCTCGGTACAGTTTTCCAAGAGTTGCTGCGGAGACAGGGCATCCGCCATCGTGCTGTTGCCTTTGACGAAGTACCGTTCGAACAGCTGGTGTCCGTCCACGCCACTGATGAGGTCGCCCTTCCACGTCGCTAAATGATTGCAGACATCTGCGACCTTGCCGATGTAATACCGGCGAAGACTCTCGTCCATGCTGGGCCAAGCTTCCTCCAGAAGCTGGCCGGGAACTTTGGAGAGGACGAGGAAATTCGCGAGCCAATCTCGAAATGATGGTAGACATCTGGGTACTCAAACCCTGAGGCACTTGGTCTTTGAGGAACTGGAGGGTGACATGCTCTCTGGTCACATCCGGATAGTCCATGTGATGGGCTTTGATGAAGGCGTCGCCAGCCCGCCAAACGGCCGCTTGATTGTCGACTGCGTGGACTCGTGAGATAGAAGAGGAGTCCTCTGTAAGGGGCTTGGAATCCGGGAGAGGCTCGAGTGCAGGGGACAGCGCAAAATGGCCTCCCTTGCTGTCGCTCCAGCATGCTCGGTCGGTTGGTGTTTGGTCCGGTAGAGGCGACGAGGAACGGGTGAGAAGAAGCGTGTTAGAGATGATCCAGGAGGTTTCGTTGATTTCCCGGATCGAGTCGGTTAGATGCGGCTGAGACAAGGGTTTTAATGACATGTTGGTTGATCTCGAAGTGCAAAAGGAGTTGAGTAAACAGCATGCCGGGTGCCATGTCGGTGCTTTATAGCTTTACGCCGCTGATGCAAGCCAAACATCTCTCTCTGCATCTTTCCCGTGACGTGACACTGCAGACGCAGACTACTTGCGGCTGCGTACTCTTATACTACCCTCGCATAACGATATAGAAAGTCGTAGCAAAGTATAACGAGACAGCCAACACGACCCAGGACCTGAGCAAACGGCAGCCCAAGACGAAGTTCTAGGAGATCCAGTTGACCGTCTGCACCAACTTTCACCAGGTAGTTGTCATTCTCATAAGTCAGCTGATGTTGTCTAATGTGTGTGGTCGGATCAATAGGCCATACCGAGTAGTCTTCCCCTGCATCAGTATCTTGTCGAGTATGCGAAGGAGTTCAATGCGATACGGCGGGATACCCTCCAAGGGTTTTATCCGGATTCACGATGAGATTGGGGTAAGTTGTCACGTTTCTATCGGGGTCTACACATCATAGTACTGATTCCACTACCTTGGTCGTTTATGATGGATCTCGTGTCCAAGTATATCTCGCTTTGCCAGGAAAGCCTGCAGATCTTCCAAAAAGCATTGCGGATTCGTTGATAGAGGCGGTGCGGGCGTTGAATCCGGCGCATGGGTAGGAAGAGGAGGCGCCCCTGGAGGATGAAACGGACGAGCCAGCCGAGGAGTAGGAGGGAGTCGAAGAAGAATGAGTGGCAAGATGGAATTCTACTCTACTGTTGTACGGGATACTGCCTAATCGGGTAAATATGCGACACCCACCCAACATAAGCAAGCAAAGAAAACGAACCAGAACCCCTCAGCAGATTACCAATGCCCCTCATTGCCTCTTCTCTGCCCATATTCTCCTGTCTAGCATTGGTGCCCTCTGAGACTCATTAGAAGGATTGTGAGAAAGATTCAGCCATGTCTCTAGCCCAGGCAATTCATTTTGATATCGCCTCGCCGGCTTCGTTAAACCCTCACCCCGGAGACCCCGTCTCGATACCCCCCACTCCTCCGACAGAGGAGCATCTTGAAGGATCGGATTGATTCGTGAAAACCGTCCCCCGGAAGATGGCCAGCAGGTGTTCAGCGCGCCCAGCTGCACCAGATCACCAAGACCCGCCAGATCGCGACCACGTCCTTGATCATTCTGTGCAATTTGATCCAAGTCTGTAGCTCTCAACTCCCTTCCAGTAACGACAGACACTGATGTCTACGTCCAGATGACAGTCAACTTTGCCGGCGTCGCAGGTGGCCGACAACTTGGCGAAGCCCTCAAACATCCCCGAATCATACGCATCCTGGATCGCAGCAAGCTACGGGTCAGAATCCCCCCACGCCCCGCGAAGAAGAGAAGAAAGGAAAGGGAAAAGAAACAAAAGGCAACCACTAACAGCCCGTAATAGCCTCACGCAAGGAACCTTCGTCCTCATGAGCGGTCGCGTCGGAGATGTCTACGGCCACCGAGCGCTTCTCCTCGGCGGGGGCGCCTGGCTCTGCATCTGCACGTTAGCCAGCGCCTTCTGTACTGAATTCTACGCGTTCGTGTCGATGCGGGCGCTGGCCGGCGTGGGCGGTGCCTGCATCATGCCGAATGCTGTGGCTATGATTGCGACGACTAATCCTCCGGGACGCGTGCGGAATCTGAGTCTGGGGCTGTTTGGGGCGTCAGCGCCGCTGGGAGGGTATCTCAGTGCGTTGTTTTTGGGGCGTTTCTGGAACACACGGAGTGGAAGTGGTTTTTTGTTTTCATGTGGGTGTCTCCCTCTCCACCATAATGAGAGGTATACTGACGAGGGCGCAGTGCCAGTCTCGGGGCTGTGACGT
The DNA here is from genome assembly GCA_039763685.1 of Aspergillus micronesiensis. Classification (NCBI taxonomy): domain Eukaryota; kingdom Fungi; phylum Ascomycota; class Eurotiomycetes; order Eurotiales; family Aspergillaceae; genus Aspergillus; species Aspergillus micronesiensis. The sequence continues at coordinate 48,347 of JASHHO010000034.1, read as the reverse complement.
TCATCTGCCTGTGGGGGTTGAGTCCGCGCGAAACAGCGGTGGACAAGCACGGACAGATCGACTGGACTGGGTCTGCGCTCGGGACCAGCGCGTTGATTCTGTTTAATTTCGTCTGGAAGTACGTCTGTCTCTTTCGCCCCTGTCCGTGGATGAATCTGCGGTCAGCGCGGTCACCCACCTAAGCTGCCCTGCAGCCATGCAAGAAACGTTAGGCTAATGTTAGATAACGACCTGCAGCCAAGCACCCAGCGTGGGCTGGAGCACCCCCTACGAAATCGCCCTGCTGATCGTCTCCGTCGTCCTCTTCGTCGGCTTCGTCTCGTGGGAGAAATACGGCACCGCGCACCCGATCATGCCGCTCGACATCTTCCGCGCGCCGTGCTTCCTCACCCTGCTGCTGGTCGTGCTGCTCAACTACATGGCGGTCGGCACGCTGATCTGGTACCAGGTGCTCTGGCTGCAGGACGTGTGGCGGTGGACGCCGCTGCAGTTTGCGGTGGGCTGGACGCCGTTTGTCGTCTGTGGCACGGGCGCCGCCTGCCTGGCCGCCTGGCTGATCCCACGGTTAGCGGCGCAGTGGATTCTGGCGATCGGCACCGTGACGATTCTCGTCTCGACGGTGTTGATGGCGACGGTGCCGCTGCGGCAGTCTTACTGGGCGCAGATCTTCCCCAGCATCGTGCTGTTCTCGTTCTGTCCGGACCTGGTGTATACCGCGGGGCAGATCATCGCGAGTAACTCGGTGAAGCGGCATCAGCAGGGCATCGCGGGGTCGATAATCGGCACGTTGAACCTGTATGGGAACAGTCTGGGGCTGGGGTTTGCGGCCACCATCGAGGTGCAGATTGCGCGGCGGTGGGAGGATGCGGTGATGGGGTATCGCGCGGCGCTGTACTTTGGCGTGGGGATCAGTGCGATCGCACTGCTGCTGGATGTGTTTTTTGTGCGGTTGGTGAAAGACGAGCGCGAGGGTTGGGAAGATGAGGCGGTGGAGTTGGTGATGGTGGATACGACTCTCGCGGGCAGAGAGCGAGCCGCGGCGACGGGCGCGCAGGTGAGGGCATTCGAGGGTGCATAACATATTCCTCAGGACGAGAATGCACTATGCAAGATAGTACAGTACATTTCCGATGATTTTTTCGGAAGCGAGGCCGAGGTTCTCCGCTCAGCGCATTTTGATGCCGTAATGTGCGGTGGAGGACCCGTCGGCCATGTCGTATCCGTCGCCGTATAACAGATTCGACCAAGTACGGAGTATCAGAATGACTGGGTCTCATCGAGATGGATCAGAAACCCCTCCCAAAGCAACCAGAAGGATTTAGTGCCCCATAGCGCCAACTCAATCGCCCACCACGACTCCTGGACGAGGCTACCGACCCATCGGCGTCGAAACCTCCGATGGATCGGCCATCGCGTATCGACTGGGGCGTGATGGCGTCCGGGCATGCCGTCAAGCGTCGCCAGGAGTGGTCTGCACGATTCAGGTGCGCCTCGCGGTTCCTGATCCCTGAGTCTCGCATGTCGCCGGTGTCAGGGCGAGGCAGCAGAAGTGGATAGAGGGAAGGACCAGGAGAGAACCCTCCTTGCCGCAGATTCGTGCAGAAGACCAGAGAGACGCCATGCAGGAACCTTGTCTGGATGTGACTGCTCAGGGGGGACCGTCTTGGGCTGCCAGGAAGAGTCGGTGAGTGTCTGTTGCCGTGTTGCATGTAGTACTTCGTACCTAGGTAGGTATGATGTATGGCTGCTGGATGAAGCCCTAATTCCGGACCTCGGCTGCACGCTCATTCTTCAGGCTGTTGGTATGGATGGCCACGCAAGGGACCTTCGCTATGATGTCTGGAATACCGGAGATGGACGGCAACAGGCCCCTTTACTCGATCAGATTCCGGTTGAAGCGATGTGCGAGGGGTTGCGTCGTGGTTTCGTCGCGGCTGTGAGAGGTCATGGCACTTTTAACAGCGCTGACCCCACCGCGCAAGGCAATCTCAGCTCTGGAGAACTGGACTTGATTCTTGGGGAAAGGATCGTCTGTCGGTTCTTATTCTTACTTGAGATTTGGGTGTTGTCGAGAGTTAATCAGTGTCTCTTCTACACCTCCATCTACTATACAGACATCGACATCAACATCAACATCAACACGGATATACTTCCACCTGCGCCACAAGAACCCATCAAGAACCTCACCAAGTCCAAGAAAGATAGCAAAATGCGCCGCCAATCCGAATACTGGAAGAAATACCTCTCCAACAGCACTCCCTGCCTGTTCCCCTCCCTCACATCACCACCAAATCCATCATCACCACCATCATCACCATCACCATCTACTACAACAACAACAACCATCCCCCTCACCACCACCCACTCCACCAACCTCCACCACTTCTGCGCCCACCACGCCGTCTCCCCCCTCAACGTCTTCCAACTCACCTGGGCCATCCTCCTCGCCCACGCCCTCTCCACCCCAGACATCATCTTCGGCTACCGCGAAAACGCCACCTTCGACGACACCCTCGTCGTCGAAGAAGAGTCCATCTACCGTCTCCGCTTCCCCTCGACACCTCCATCGCCACCCTCCTCCACCGCAACAACACCCGCTCGCCGCGTCACCGCGCTTTCCAGACAGGGTCGGTGCCAGCTACCCTGCGACTGGCCGGATATCGCGGCCAGCGACTGTTCAACACGTTCTTATATGTCGAGCCGGCGGGCATCGACTCTGGGTCGCCGATCCACCAACACCAACAACCAGACAACATGAATATGGACATGGGTGTGGGTGTGGGTATGGACATGTTCGAAGCGACACAATCCGACGACCTACTGCGCGTATACGATCTCGTACTGAAGATGTCCGTCGCCGATTCCCATTCCCCGTCTGGAATGCCATCCGCGACTACGACAACCGGGGAGATCCTCTGCGCCGATTCCCTACTGAGTGCCGAACAGGCCAGTCGTCTCGCGGCGATGTTCACCCATGTACTTGACGCGGTGCTGGTGCATGGACATGCCGAGTCATCTGCCCCAGGGGACGACGAGAGTCCCGATGAGCTGGAGATGGAGATGGAGCTTGGCCTGGATCTTGATCTGGGGCGGTTCGGGCTGGAGAGTGTAGGTACTGGGCTCTGTGCGCAGAAGCGCGTGCTTGCGACGCGGGGGATGGCGTGGGATGGGGTGGACAGGCGATATCAGAAGTTGCAGGTCTGAGTGTTTTTCTTTCTTCTCACCTCGCTCGTTCTGGGGGAGATGAGGAGCGACAGACTTGTATAGTCTGGATGGGTTCGGCGTTGATTGACGGTTGATTGATTGATTGAGCATGGGAGACTGCATTATTTCTATCCACTTTTCTCACTAATTTGTCGTGTTGTGTCTTGCCTTGTGTCTTTGGTCTATATTCCTTGGGACTAACAGACTCCATACTCCATACTCCATACGTTATACATCTAATGTAATCTACCCAGGCTGAAATCTACCAGACCAACTTCATGCAGCCCGTAGGCCGCGGAAATGTGCAACTTCATTGGGCTACCTCTAGTGCGAAATACACCGAACAACCAGGCTATCGGATATGTACAGTGGCCCACCTGCACTGGAGACAGACAGACTCAAAAACCGACCACCCCTTGCCTCCGTCGCACCGGATGCAGTGAAATACAGAAACAGAAAAAGGAAGAGGGAAATCAGCAGAAAATGCAACTGTGCGTCTCCCCGACAAGCAAGCAAGCAAGCAAGCACCCAGACGCCTCGCAGGATCGTGACCACTCCGACAGAATAGGGGACAACGTGTATTGGAAGATCGAAAGGGAGATCAAAGAGAATAGATGATGAGGAAAGGAAAACAAACCAACCTTAACTCCGGACCTCAGTCGGCAAGTTTATCGCAAATGCGACTACTTCAACTGCTGGTTACCTAGCCAGGATAAGTTGGAGACAGGCTCATTACTACATGTGCAGAGGGGTCTGTGTCCCCTCTAAAGGTGACAGTCGCCTTCGCATCTCGGGACCGGCCCAATGCGATGGCCAGCGTGGTGCAAATCTCACTCACGCCGGGGTTGCGTTCTGAAGCCCGTTGGAAGAGGCGCGGCGTTTGGCGGCCGGAAGGGACGAAGCCTGTTCAGCGAATAGTTGATATCAGTCATACCCAGTGACGGGATCTTGAGCTTCATGCTGCATTCGAAACTTCAAATCCTGGCGTGGCTCACGACTCGTGAGCCACTCTGGCTTTCTTGCGTGCACTTACGTCTAAGGACTCGGGGCCTCGTTTCTGGGCTGTCGGGTCGATCTTCTTGATCACCTTCTTCTTCGGGCGAGTGGGTCGAGTCTCGCCAGGTTGGAAAACGTCATCCGGCAGGTCGAAGCTAGTCATACGGTCAGTAACGAGCGGGCGATGATCATACCGGCACAACTTACTTGCGGACATGAGTGATGGAGATATCCATGATACCGTGCTGGTAACCGGGCCACGACGTGCAGGTTTGCTTGAAGAAAGACGCATCCCCAGAGATATCCAAGGACTTACCGGGACCTTTGAAAGTCAGTAGGATCATGAAAGCAAGGCGAGGGACGCACCTGGTGGCTGAGGCTTCATTTCAAGACCAATGTAGTAGGTCGTGGTGTAGACAGTCCAGCTTTCGCCGTTAGGCTTCGTTTCAACCGTGTCGGCCACTTCACGCTTCTCAATCTGGTCCTGAGCAGCAGCTTGATGAGCAGGATCATTGGTTTCATCAGTCATCTGGGTCTTCTGTCCCTTATCCTGGTAAGCCGTCGATCCGTTTTTGACGGCCTCGGCCTCCTGTTCATTGGCGACCACATGAATTCTCTCGAAGCCTTTAGGGAATGGATGGGCGATGGCGATGGTGCCCTTCTTATCCAAAGCGCCAACCAAATGTCGCAATTTCGACTCCACCAGACCCGACCATACCGCGTCCGCGTCCTTGGTTGTGCTCGTCGCGGTGATGCGGAGAGATAGTATTTGTAATCCTTGGTGAAGAAGGAGTGGCGGGCGAAGAGATCATTCCAGGTGTGCTGCTTCAGGAAGATCTTGTCCACCATGTCCCCTCCACGCTGAAGTTCTCGAAGAATGACATTTTTGGTGGACATTGAAACGTTGTGAGTCGCGCACATGGATGGATACGCAGGGGTGATGATAGGCATCAGATGGAACCGGTCACCATGATAGATCTACAGTCGGTCAGCATGAACAGTTTCAGAGTAATTACCAATGGACATCCGAACCTTTGGATTCCAAACTTTGATCTGAAGGGGTCCATCTTCGATGGGTTTCAGTAGTACAGGTTGAGGCCAGGCCCACTTATTCATGATCCGGAAGAACTTGCCAACGATAACAGAACCCGTCGCCTGTGGGTAGAGCTGACACACTCTTGCCACAAGCATAGCCCAAGCGACACCTCCTGGGAAACCCACAATATTTGAATAGATAGCGCGACCTATACGACGGACAACGATTAGCCAACGTCACACGATTCGTCGCTGGATCGGGGTACTCACGTTGCGCCCAAAGCTTGATCGCACGCAAAGCAAGACGAAAAGTCTTCTGCTGAGGAACGAGCTCCAAAATTTCATCCGTCACTCGAGTGCCATTCAGCGACCGAACCTCGCGTTCGTCCAACCCTCTCAGATAATCGTTATTTTTCAAATCGAGATTGATGGGGATGGCCGGCACGAGCAAGCGGGCGAAGATCAGATCAATGCTGATCCCGGAGAGCTCAAGCTTGATAATGGGAACGTAAGCATCTGGCACGGGTGTCATTTTCTCAATGGCCCCTGGAGGCGCAAATCTTTCAAGAATCGGCGGGAAATCGGCAAAGAAGTCATCGATGACGACCTGCTTCGGTCCAACGACCAATGTATCGATATCCGACCCTAGCAAAGAACCGTCATCAGCCACCGGGCGCATTTATCGCGATATGGTATGTCCATTCCACTCACCAGGCCCATAAACCCCAGACGATAACTGCCATAGGTGAAGATCTTTCCTCCGGCCGCCTCAACCGCCGCCTCCGACAATCCCTTTTTCCGGCTGACGACCTTGACGAACTCGACAGTGACTCGCTGCAATAGCTTGAGCACTTCTCGTCTACACGATCACATTGTCAGTCCGTGCCGATGGCACAGAAAAACAGCCGAGGCTCCTACCTTTGTTCTGTCTCCGCAGGGCTTTCAAAGTTGTTCTGAAGCTTTAGCTCTGCAATCAAATCATCATTGGCGGAAAGCTCATCTTGCGTAGGTAACACCGTGGAGATAGGAGGGGTGACGCCCCATTGTCGGACGGGAGGGGTGGCCATTCTAGTGTTTGTCGGTGGATTAGAGGTGTAATATGTTCATGCGATCACGATCACAGCCGGATGGAGGACCCAGGTTGACAGCGATGTACAAATGAGCGGAAAGGAATTATCTTGAGATTTTGACAGAAGAAAACAAAGGAAAGCGCAGAAGAAGATGCGAGCCAGAAAGGAAATTGAAAGGAAAGGCAGGGGGCGTGAGCAAGCAGGCTGGGGAGGAGTGCCTGGACGATGATGCAAGCTTGCCGCCGGTGAAGTGCTGCCGGCCTCTCTCCGAGAATGCTGACTCAGTAGGGTCACGTGGAGGTTCGTCTCTCCCCGCAGTGGGACGATCACAACAGCAATTTACGGGCTCAGTATCTTCACTACGTCATTTGACTTGGGCCTCATTTGATACCAGACTACTACCTATGGAGTATCTACCGCCGATACAATTCAATTGGCGGCAAAGAACTCGGCCAGCTGCTCATCCAGCCATTTGACATCGTCTTTGCTATATCCAGGACCTCCAGCCCAATCTGTGCCGCGGTGGTCAGTTAGAGAGATCACCTCAGATGAATGCAGTACTTACGACCCCAGATTGTGGGAAATACACGCAGCGTGCCGATTCCCGGCTGCATGCATGCGACCTCATACTCAGAGTCCTCCGGTCTGTATACATTATGGTCAGCCTTGTTCAATGTCGGGTGACGAAAGACCCACGGGAAGTATAGGTCAGTCTTTGCCGGCATCACCAAAGTCTTCACCTTGATAGATGCCATGGCCTTCTCAAAAATCACCATCGTATGGCTTCTGGTTTGCTACATTCCCATTCTGCCAGGTTTGCAGCATCACCAGCAGATTTTCAGGGTCTTTGTCACGGTCAGCACATCTCTCACATCAACATTCACCAAGACACGTTGAGTTGAGGGCGACCATCGCACCTTTCGAAAGAGCCCATTTCTCCCAGAAATTCTGCATAAAGTCTTCCAGGTTTTTGAAGCCCAGCGCCGTCTCGTACAGCTTCTCCCGATAGAAGGCCTGACTGAACCCCCTACGCGTAGAAAAGTCAGTTTCGCCTCATCCGCCAGCCATTTCGAATAGAAAAGTCCCCCGGTTCGTCAGCACTACTCACCAGCCAGCATATCCTCTTCCGAAAGCTTTAAGCCCAACTTCCCTCTCGCGGTCGCTCCACGCCCGCAGCGTCTGCCCCGCTTCCAGCACGCCGTTTCTACCCGAGCCCGCGGATGGGATATGCTTCACAGCCAACAGCGCACTTTTCACCCCCTCCAAGAAGACCTGGTTGTGTAGGGAGGTTCTCGCAGATCCACAGAAAGGGGCGGCCAAGTCCATGAAGTCGGGGTACTGCGTGGCCCACTGGTAAGTTTGGGCGGCGCCCATGGACCAGCCGACGACGGCGCGCAGATGCGTGATCCCCAGATGCTGCGTGACAAGGTTGTGCTGGGCACGGACATTATCGTAAAAGGCGCATTTCGGGAAGGGATCGGGGCTGGTGTAGTTGGAGGGGGACGTTGACTGGCCGTTGCCGAAGAGCGCGGGCACGATGATGTAGTAGTTCTTTGGGTTGAGGGTCTTGTCGTCGCCGATAAGCCAGACGTTGTCTGAGATCACTTGACGGGACACGTCACATTAGTAGGGGTGTATTAAGGACTGCTGGGCTGGGACGGTGATGTAGGAGTACTATCTAGGTGGTAGGACGTACAGCCGGAGAACCACGTGGGGTAGACGATTGCGGGTGATGCTGGGTCCCCGAACGTCTTGTATGCGAGATGGGCGTTGATCAGCTTCTCTCCACTTTGGAGGTCCCAATCTCCGAGTGAGAAGATGCTGTAGTCTTCTTGAGTCATGATACTGAGGTGCAGATAGAAAGAGAGTACGGTTGTGTTGTCATGATACTGAGGTGCAGATAGAAAGAGAGTACGGTTGTGTTAGTCGACGCTGGGTGTTGGAACTCCAACGTAGGATAACCCCGCTTTTATACCAAGCGGACAGGAGACATCATTGCTGCTGGCTTATCAAATTTCGGTGTTCTCCGCATTGCGAGTGATTAGGTTTGAGCGCAGAGTGCAACGTAGACTCTGGATAAGATATCCAAACATGGGTAGTGTACACTCACTAGGGTGTTCTGTCTATTAATACGCAATACATGCCCAAGACTTCATGAGATTGTTCAGACCAAAGATATTAAGGTTAAATCGAGTCAGAACACTGTCACAGGACACATACTATAACGGCCGCCCGTGGTTTTCAGTAGTCCTAGTAAAACCTTTTGACCTGGATATACGGTAAGAATAAAGTTGTATTGTTTAGCATATCACTTAATTATAGCATTCTATATAAGCCATTAACATAAGAAGACATGAAAATTGTACTATAGCTTTCCGTAAAAATGTTTTGATTTGAGAGTAAGTGTTCTCTGCTATCAAACGAGCTGTCTTTCCTTCCGTCCTTTGAGAGTGTCGGCTGAGAAGAACCCTACTTAGTTACCAGAGAGGAGTAGATGGTGCGCAGTGGATGATAAGGGAAATCCTGAATAGGATAGCGTTTCGAAAGTGGTCTAGTTCTGAGGATCCATTTCGGGCGGCGGGATTCTGTCATCCGCCGGTAGAGAACCTCACAGATTCCCAGTTTCGAATGGTAACTGAGCGAACACGGGGGTTATAGGAAATCTGATGGCAGAGTGAGATGCCCGGTCATCGGCTCTATGCCTCGCCAACTTTCGTGCTGGCCGAGGGGGTTTGGAGTCAAGTCTAGGTGCAGCCTCGCAGACCGGGCCATGGCGTGGTCAACATTCATGGATGTGATAAAATTCCATTCGCTATTTCGCAATAGAGAGAGAGAGAGAGAGAGAGAGAGAGAGAGAGAGAGAGAGAGAGAGAGCTATATAGCTCGTAACTCTTGCGCGCACCCTCGGCATGGGGCTTCCCTGTCAGCTCATAAATAAGATGATTGGTACAGCCTAGTTTAAGCACTCCTCTGTGTACATAAAATAGGGTAAAGCATTCAGAATCACTGCATGGGCCTTCCCTGTCGGCTTTAAAAGTAAGATAATTGGCCCCTCTCCAGCCTAATCTCAGCACATCCCTGTACAAACGATCATGGGCTCACCGCACAGGCCTACTGCTCTAATTCGGGCGTACAGAGTATGCAACAAAATGTTGCCACTTCTACAAAGCAGCAGCTTATTGTTTTATGCGTATGTCCCCGCCATGAAACTGGTTTCCCCCTCGTAGCCAGTGTCCCACAACCGTATGCCAATGCTAAATCATACCTAATGGCATACTTCACTTCACCGAACCTACTGTTCGTTTTCTTGATCTTGGCACAGCAAGGTTTCGCCTTGACCTTTACCTCACAGTTCCAGCACTGGTATCCACAATATGCTATTGTCTGGGAAGAAACGCTACGACAGAATTGCTCAAAGCAATACGCCGAGTATCTGACTGGCGACAGGGACCCATCAAAGATCGACTGGATCAGTGGTGGAGGCTACTTTTCGATTCTTACCCAGCCGGTGTCCAATGTCTGCTCGACAACATATCCGAATACAACAAAAGTGCGGTGACCTGCGCCCAAGTGCTGTTAGGTATAATGCCCACCGTCCTGTCTCTCTTGAGTGCCCGATACGAGGAGCTCGCCATGCTCGTCATAGTGTCCCATCGCCCTATACTCTCAACTCTCCTCGCCCTGGGCAGTCCAAGTGTATTCCTCAGCCGCGCGTTCGACTATTACAGCCCGACGACCATTCTGGAACGAAAAGAGGCCGGTTAGCGCCATGGCAGCCGACAGGACTCGGACGGTGGGTCGTCACCATCATGGAATATGCCGTGGCGATGGCCGCCGTGGTGAATGTCGCACATGTCTGCTATCAGCTGGGCCTCCAGAGTTTCACCTCCTCTGGGGGGACTCAGTCTTGATGCCAATGCTTTGGGCGATGCTAGTCCTTCCTATCCATATATTTGGCGTGATAAGCATGCGTCTCCGTATCCGCAGGGATACAGGATACACCAACGTCAATGTGGGGGGTCGACCAGGAAGGGACGCATGGAATGGTTTCGAAATACACCCCAGCCTCTTAAGAGACTATGGCGAACAGAGATCACGCCTTCAGTCGCACAGTCGGACATATGTATCACTTTCCTCCCGGAATCCTGGGCTTATATTGGCCTGTCGTGGTGGTTATCACTTGGGACTATCTGCTATATCATTTTCGGGACGTTCATGATGTCTAGCTTCCTGTTTGTCGGGCCCTTGAATGCACTATCAGTAGCTGGGAGGCTGATCCTTTCTGTTGTTACCTGCCGTACCATTATTATGTATGAAATATCTGGGATACGCGAAGTATATACGTCAACTAATGAGCAGGCTTAGGAGCCATGTGTATATATAGCTGAGAGATGCCAATACATGACCACTCTTGACGACAGAAGGCTCGTAAAATAATCGTAGTTTCCAATCAAGAAGACAGAAATGGTCCCAAGAGATAAGCCACATCCCATTGGACATCGCAGTACAATTCGCCGCTGGATGTCCCGTTGCTTCATTGCGGGGGACTTCGGTCGCGGCGTGCTGTTTATCGGCCCGGAGGTCGGTAGTGCAGAGACTATTTCCACACATAATTCCCGCTAAAGCCCACTACATTGGCCGAGGACTTGGTGATAAGTGGGAAAAAATCCGTGGCATTAGTGGCCGGCTCGTCATAGTTCGGCTCAAATGGAGAGCAGACCCGCAGTACCACAGGTTCCCAACTGATACATAACTTGCGATAAACGTCCAAATCTTTCGTCTTCATGCATCGCTCGCTGTTACGGAATTGCTTGCGAACGTCACTCGCGCGGCCTCTTCGATCGTCGTGAGTCAAGCCTTTCGTACCTCGACTGGAATCCAGGGGTCAAGATTCGACTGGTCGAGGGGAGCAGAATTGCTAACTGATGCCCTACCCAGCAGCCGCACAACTCCCACATTTCTTACCACCCGCTCACTACAACGTTCACCAACCATGTCTACGAAAACGACGACTTCCGCGTTTTTCAAAACGGGAGATGATTTCGAGAAGGTCCAAGCCTCGCGACCGGACTTCAACCGCGACGCAGAGGTCACTTTCTCCAAGCCGCCGAACCCGGACTGGAAGCAAGGCGACGGCGCCAACGATGGTGGCGAGAGTTTGACGAAGAACCACATCGAGATCGACCCGTACGAGGAGGGACGGCCCGCCTCCTCCAACTACAAGATCCTCATCTCCGGAATGGTTCCCCGGCCGATCGCCCTCATCAGCACCAAGTCGAAAGACGGCAAGACTTGCAACCTGGCCCCGTTCAGCTACTCGCAAGTTATCAACCATGACCCTCCGCTCTTTGCCGTCGGGTTTGTGGGCTCAATCGAGAGCGCCAAGGACACGGTGAAGAATCTGGTCGAGACAGAGGAGTGCGTCATCAATATCATCTCGGAACATTTCGTCGAAGCGGCCAATGCGACCGCGATCAACGCGCCTTATGGAGTGTCGGAGTGGGAGGTCTCGGGACTGCACCAGGCTCCCAGCTCGGTGGTCCAGGCCGCGCGGGTGAAAGAGTCCATCCTGTCGATTGAAGGCAAGCTGGTTGAAACGAGAGAGTTTGAAAGCAGACAGACTCCGGCAAGAAGACTGGTGTGCTGGCGATCATCGAGGGTGTCCGGTTCTGGGCTCGCGAGGATGCTATCGATGAGGCGAAGAGCGTGATCGATCTGAAAGTATTGAAGCCGATCAGTCGATTGGGCGGTATCCAATACGGACGAACCACCGATGCGATGGAGATTCCTCGACCCAATTTCTAGGCATCTGGTCGGGGAGCAGCGTTATTTTTAGATATGATAGACGAGATTGGTATTGGATACCTATATGTTCAAGTGTGAGCGCAGATCGATGAATTGTCCTTAATTAAGCATTGGAGAGTAGAGTGGTAGCAGCATGATGCAGCGTCAGGTGAGCGATGATGTATCCCCAGAACGTCGAAGGTGGCCGGGGAATGACCCTTCCAGGAAAATGCCGACGCAGGCCGAAGAAACGCCTGATGGTCGGTTGCGGGAGGACGACCGCGAAACGTGGAGACGGAATAGCGCTGGACTGTTCTCGATGGCTGACATGACTGGATGGTGCGAGGATAGTGGATTCTTGGTATTCTGTCTTTTCTCCCTTCCTTTCTCATTATTCATGTACCATCTCGAACCGAGGAAGTATTTCTCCGTATCATGGAGGATCGGGGTGAGTCCGGACGGAGAATGGGCCGATGAGCCCACTTTTGCGTTCCAGACTCGGGGCTGCCCCTCTCGCTCGAGGGGGAATTGCGACGGCGTGGGATGGAATCTTCGACGTTCTCCATCGAAATGGTCGATGGCCGTCGAACAGGGAGCTGCAGGAACCAGCCCCCAAAAGGGTGATTTTCCAGAACATCCCCGTCATGGTGTCCAGCCCCCATGAGGGGAGTCGATGAGCCGGGAGAATGATGGGTGCGGGGGAGGGAAAAACAATACCCACTGTTATCCCCATGGGCGCAGGAAATCCCCCAACCAGCGGGCCCGGTGGGTTCTGAACAGGTACCTCACCGTCCCATCAGATTTCGGACGATAGACGGAGCACCAGCGGATCGACTAAGGTTCGACACGACCTGCACAGGTGACCCTTCGTATTTTTTTCCCTCTCCACTTAGAGGAGCAGTGCGATAACATCTGAGACGGGGTATCTGTTTTCGGCCATTAATAATAGGAATTGAGATCATCGGAAGGCTTGCCTGCATTCATGAGCGGTGCCAGAGTTGGAGAGCGATGATTTGGTCGTAGCGCGGGAGGGAAAAGCCAGCGACACCAGCTGACCGGGTATTGTGGAGGCCTCTGGGCGGTCAGTCAGACCACAGCAGCGCAGAGGTACCGGTACATCGCCCTCGCAGCCAAAAGGTACATGAGCCCAACTGCGGCGGCTCGTCGAATGAGCGGCCGTCCCCGGATGAATCATCCCCTCGCGAGCCAATCGCCGGGCAGTGGACAGGTACCTGAGCTCCCATACTTCCCCCGGCGGTCCGCGAGGTCACGAAACACCACCTGGTCGCACTCGGGCGTAATTTGCCCAGCTAAGGGACCACGACTTCGATCCTGCGAACAAGCCAAGTTGGACGTCTCCTATCGTGAACCTCCGCTGACGCCCTAGGCGAGAACAGAACCACCCTCTTCCCCTCACTCACCATCCGGCCCTCGCCTTTTTCCTTCCCTCGCCCTCCGTCCAACTCTACCTCTTCCTCCACTCTGCCGTCGCTGTCCCCCGTCTCTCCCTCCCCGACTCTGCTTGGCGATCGACACTTAGCCACAACCCACCGCAGTGTCTCGTCCATGGATTTGTCGCTCTCCCTGGCGCTCCTCTCGAAAGATCTCCCTTACCTGCGTTCCCTTGGTCCTTGGCCCCTCTCGTTTGCGACTCCCTTGGACTCTCCCACGGGGACCGTTCGGTGGCCGTAGAGTGGGATTGCCATCCCTTGTGCCCAATGTGTGGTGACCACGGATGACCACTTGCTCGCAATGAGCCTCCCTTCTCCCCAGAAGAACGGCGGCAACAATATCCCCCCTCCTCGGCAGATCCGCTTCGTGTCGACCGATGGTCAGCCCCAGACGAAGCGCCGACGAGTGAACGCCGCGTGAGTGTGCCCTTCCCCATCATGCTGCCTGGTCGGACGTCCCCTCACTGACGCCCGAGCTCCCATGTCTAGATGTCGGACCTGTCGCAAGCGCAAGATACGATGCTCCGGCGAACAGCCAGGTAAGCCCTGCCCACGCGCCGCCCATATGTCGATGATCATTGTCACTGACATCGCTCAACCGATCTAGTGTGCAAAACTTGCTCCGATTACAACCATGTGTGCTTGGGATATAGCGAAACCCCCAATGTTCGACCTTCCGCCGATGTCGCATCGCGTTCCTCGGTTGTCCCTCCCGCACCCGGCCCCGGGGAAGTGGGAACTTCGCGCGCATCCGTTCAAGTGGAGAGTCGTTCCCCGGACTCGCCTCCCCGAGCGACAGTTCCAGTTGGTGACACTCCCGATCAAGCCACCGATGCGCAAAAAACATCCGAGCGAAAAGATGCGCCAACGGCACGGGATACCCTGCGGACAATCAAGGAGTCGGAACAGGCGGCTGCGGGGGAAAGTCCAGAAAGTAGTATGTCTATATCTCGATATGCGGGAGATGTTGGTTGCTGTACTCACATACCCTCTGGCAGGCCGCACTTCTCTGAGCTCTAGCGCCCGCACCCATGTCCCCTACTTTCGATATTTTGGACCAACCGCGATCGTTCCCGGTTTCAAGCAAATGGTTCGAGAACCCAACGCGGCGATACAATGTAGGCTTTCTAACTGTCGCGTAGGTTGTCCAGGTCCGAGGCTCACGCAAGAGCAATCCGTCGTTATCATCTGGTTGGTGTTCCTTTCCACGCTTGTGGCTTCTCACCGACTGCAGCTGTTGCTATGGCTGTCCGTCTGTCCATGTCCATGGTACTGATTCTACTTGTCTCCTAGCAGAGTCAATGTCATCGCCGCTACGAAGTCCGAAATTCGACTCCGGCGCTGGACAGACCAATGCAATTGCAGACAACCGAGACAATCGCGACGCCAATACGATACCTTTTTACGATAGAGATGATTCGCTGCCAGTGAGCAACCTAGTCAAGCACCTATGTGATCTTTTCTTCGTACATCTTGGATGCAACTTTCCTTTTCTCCAGCGGGGGCGGTTCCTGCGCGACCTGAAGGATAAAAAGATCGATACGATGCTTGTCGATGCGGTGTGTGCCTTGTCGGCCAGATTCTCTCTGCACCCCCTCCTCAGCCCTCCACAAGCCCCGCCGATCGATGGTTCCGAGCCTCAGCCTGATGGAGAAAATCGACCCGCGGCCAACCATTTGCGCACCGAGCGATGAACGCCCTTGTGGATTCTCTTTCATGCCCAACATTGTCCGTTGTTCAGGCTTGTCTGCTGCTCGCTTATGAGGAGTTTGGATCCAATCATGACAGTGGTCTATGGATGTACTTGGGAATCTCGATTCGAATGGCCCAGGATCTCGGCATGCAAAAGCTACAAGGGCTGGAATATAACTATGGCCAAAGTGGAGTGACGCCAAATGCAGTGATGACCGGCCAAGCAGCCAAACTGAGAGAAGAACAATACGACGAGCCCCGAGTTCCACAAAGCCCCGCAACGAAACCACAGGAAACGAATGTGCAACAGCGTGCTTGGGAGCGAGAACGAGTGGATACCTTTTGGAGCATCTTCTTTCTGGATCGGGTAATATCGTCTGGCACAGGAAGACCGGTGACATTGCGTGACGAAGACATAGAGCTCTGCTTTCCACTGCAGTCAGAGTCCTTACTGCCCAATGGCTGGCCTGCGCCCTTTCCACCACTAATCCGCATTATTCACCTATACGGAAGAGTTACGGACCTCATCAATGGCATCCAGGACGTTAAACATGTCACATCGGATACCCTTAAACGACTGGCTGGAATGGAGAGTGACCTGACAGGTATGGTTCATTACGTCCATGGACCCTACCTACCCTGCCACTAACAGTCGCGATCCCTAGGTATCTATCAGCGATTGTCACCACGACTCCACTTCAATGCTGCCAATTTTCAGGCCTATGTCAAGGCGAAGGAAGGGACAAATTTTATCCTTCTGCATTTTGTAAGTCGACTTCGAGGTTAAGCTGATCGCTGTGCCAATGCCTGACTTCTGTAGTGGTTCCATACTCTGATAGTCTTGCTTCATCAACCCCACCCTTCTGAATTCGTTCGGTGGGACCATCCAACACCTCTACCCTAACAGCAGGGAGTTGTCAATGTCATCAGCGAAAACCATTGCCGATATCCTGTCCTTTTCAGAGCTTGTTGATGGGAAGAGTTTTATTGGCAATCCATTCACCAGCCAGCCTATGTACATTGCCGCCTGCGCATTTCTCATGGAGAGCGCATATTACTCTCTCCCCTCCACCGGCTCAGGCTCTCCTCCAACACAACCTTTACTGGCAAATCAATCTAGTGGGTTTGTCATGCCTAACATAGATGCAGCGAGCAGTTCGGAGCGGAAGCCCACCGCAAAACACATCTTACTTGCGTCTGCTGCTAAAGAGAACTACCAGCGATGTTACAAGGCCTTAAAGGCCCTGGATACATACTGGGAAGGGACGAGATACATTCTCACTGTGCTGGATCAAAAAGCAAAGGGAATCGTTGATCCCCTGCTGTACACAATGGAAGAGATGGAAAGCGCCGCTGAAACTCCCTCGGCTCAAGCTTTGAGTACACCTGATTGGCAGCGAACGAAGGCGTCCCTAGGGCCTTCCTCGAACCAGGATCCCTCAGGTAAAGCCGCTGATGGGCAATCCGATGGAAGACGATCACCTCGGATTGACCCTAGCCAAGGTAGGCACACATTCTCAGATCATCCTGGCTTGCGAATACATCATCTGACTTCTTGGACTATAGCTATCGGGTGGGCTCTTACCGGAGCCACAAACTCATCACAGCCGAACCTGAGTTTGCTTTACCAAATGCCTGCCGGGCAAACAGAGTCGGTCTCTGATAAACAACCAGCATTCTCATCTCAGTACAGCCCTAACTACCACAACATACCTGTCCAGTCCAGTACGGGTCAGAATTCTGTTTCATACTCGCAATCCTTAGAGCCCTCGAGGACTACGGCTGCGACCCCCGGATCATCCGCTGCAACGGGATCCGAGAAATATTCACCTCTGAATGCTGGACGAGTCACCACATCCGACGCAAATCTTCTGTTGGGGCTGAACACATCCTTTTCAAGCCCTGGCGGTCGCCGACCACAGGCCCAGGCCACCTACAACCCAAACATGCCTTCATCACGGATGGAAAATCCCGGAGCTGCTTACAATTATTCCCTTCCTTCCGGACCTGCCGATCAACAAGCCAGCGGCAGTCACATCGGCCCAAGACCTTCCGAATACCATCCCAGTGTGGGTGCCAATGCTGGAGATATCTTCATTGAAAGCCAGGATATCGATATGACGACACTCCAACAACAGGATCATCTCCCATTCAATTTCAATGGGGAAATTCTTCCCTGGCTTGAGTATCTCCCACAGGATGTCCTCAGCTATTTCGGAGACAATCAAAACTACTCATTGATGAGTCCCGGCGATGGTTCCTCGCGGCCCCCGCAGTGAAAGTCGCCACGTTTGTCATATATATACTATACCCCATCTATGTGCATCTGCCCAGCGATGTGTTCCGCTTTTTCACGATTTCCAGGAGGGGATGTTCGGCGTCTAGGGTGATTGCGTCTCTATTGACGGAAATATAGAGGATGCAGGATTCATTTCCAACTGCTTCTGCTTTGGTTTCCTTTCTCGAGGGGCGAGAGCCCTTTTTTTCTTTGTTTAGTTTTGAGCATCTTTCTCAGCGTTGGGATTCCATGAAGCATGCATTTTGTATGCTTGTGACTGACCGTTATGTGCATCACGACTTCTCATTGCATTCCACGATCATGATAATATTCGCATTGGAAGCAGCAGCTATGTATCATAAGTTTTATGCTATAAGCCTCTCTTCTGCTTGGTTTTCTTTAATGTCTAGTCTTAACTGAGGACTTTTGGTGGCTTCCCTTGTAAACTTGGACGAGGGACCATGTCAAACAAAGAGATGAGATAGAGGTAAAGAGAAAAACCTTTCTATAGTATAAGTCATGACGTTTCTTATACACACCTTATTCTTGTCCTGTGCCTCTGCCAGGGGATAATTACGTAGGATGAAGGCTCGGTTGAGCTGAAGCATTACCATGAAAGTGGTAAGTATCTAGAGCAATTCCCTTCGTAGACTTTGTTATCTGGAAGTGCTACAGTAGATGCGTGTGCTTCAGCAAGGTGAATCTTGCGCTATGTACATTGACGAGCAGACATTGCATACAATTGGAGTCCCTGGTTCTCAATGGAGGAACTACGAGTTGCGGGATCTTTTCAAGGGGACCAGTATATCTCATACAAAGCTCTCTCAGTCTGACCCTTCCGAAGCATACATATAGACACTATCGAATGGTTCAACAGTCTGATTACTGCACTTCCCCGTCGTATTGACCGCATTGAACCGATCATCCATCCACTGGAGGAAATAAGGCGCCGAAACAGGGATCACAGGGTCATGATCGATAACCGGATACAGTTGCAGATGAGCCTCATTGCCAAACCGACAGCTCGCCCTGTACGAGGCGACAACCATCTCCGGAAGCACAGAGACATCAGATAACCCCTGCAACACCAACACAGGCTGTTCGCTTTTCGCCTCACCCCGAGCAGTAAGGTTCTGCATTGTCTCCAGCGCGCGGAACAGACCCGGATCCGAAAGATCCGCGACCTCAGTCACATCCAAATCCTCGACCAAGGCCATCATCGACGAATAACAAGCTTGCGTCAGAGTCGCCAGTTCAAGACGCTTCCGGAACGTAGGCTTGAGCCAGGTCTGGGGGTCATCGGGGAGAATGCTGCGAAGACCCAGGACGATCCAGCCGAATTCTCCTAGTACGCCGCGGGCAGAGGCGATATCAGACGGCGAGGATGAGGCGTTCAGTGCTGCCTCGACGGCAAGAAGAGCCATGTCTTTCACCCGGACCCCGGGGCGTGGGCCACAGTGCCGAGGTAGTCGCCCAGACAGAGGGGGTTTTGCTTTAGCAATGGGCTTTCAGCGAGGGCCCAGACGGCGCCGCCGCCTTGGGAGTGCCCGATGCTCATCCATTCCGGGGTCAGGACGTGGCTGAATAGTTTCTGTGCGGCCGCGACGGAGTAGTATAGATCGTTGGCTTGTGCGGGAGAAGCGACGTATTGATGGTGGGAGTGGTCGTTTCCGAGGCCGGTGTAGTCGGTTGCGATGACGGCGTAGCCACGTTCAACTAGGTATGCCCAGCTATCGTACTCGTAGAGGTCTGGTCGGGCTGAAGGTGCGCAGCCTTTGAAGACGCCCGAGGTGCCGTGGGCGTAGGCGACAGCTCGGTACTTGTGACTGTTGGCGCGGTTGGCGTATGGGAAGGCGATGAAGCCGGTCGTGGGGACCTTCTCTCCGCTGAGGTCTCGTGATACGTATTGGAACCGGTAGGCTGTGGTTCCTTGGGGGATGTTGGTGAGGAGGGTGGCATTGATGGGCTCTAGTTTGAGAGCGTCGCCTGGGTTCGAGGTTGAAAAGTTGTGGGCGGTTTGGTAGAAGCTTGCGTCGTATATGGCTCCGTTTGCGGCTGCATCAGCAGCTAGACCTGCTTGGAAATGCTTGTAGCAGGTCGTTCCGCAGCCATTGGGTGGCGACGTTTTTAGAAACGTTCAGGTTTGCGACTTGGATTGCCTGGATGGAGGGTGCCAGGGCGAATAGTAGGAAGAATAGCTCGTAAAGCATGGTTGAGTGATTTGGTCACCAATACATATGAAGTGTCAAGTAAACTGGTCTAGAAGAATTGGAAGACAGGAATAGTCTGGATAACAGGAGCGTCTTATATCTAGTTCCTAGCTGGCCTGGTGATTGCAATGGCCAGGGCAAGGTTCCAGCTCCACCCCATATTTCTCTGCCGTGTTTGACCCTCCACGTTATACTCTAGTCCGTAGTAGTCAAGGTCAACCAGGCGGAAGAGCCACGCAGAAGGAAACTCTTGAACGAGACAACTAATCAGGACCTTCTGATCCTATAGACCCATACCATCTGGAGGGACATTGGCAAAAGTAGAACAGTCTTGGCAGTCCAACCCGAACAAGAAATCGCTGTACGGTCCAGCCAATAATGCGAAGCATGCTATGGAAGTACACTGGCCCCACTGATAGACAACCATGTGAGGCAAGATAGATATGGACACGTTCTGAAACTTCTTGACTGGCAATCCGGTTAATCACAATCACTATTGCGTGCAAAAGCTGGAAATATGAGCATGACGCAGTGGTCCGGACATATGAAAACACGAGGGCTTACGTCTTGTTTCCTAGAATTTCAACCCCACTCCCTACAGTGAAGCCCATTCTATGGAAGGGGTGGTTGATATAGATCCTCAGACTAGAAGGAAAATTCTACAGAATCGTGATTGCATGGGTCCCTGGAAGCCTTGATGACCCACCAAATCATCCAAGCCTTGAGTCCACAAGCCATATAAAGAGCTGATCGGAACCCACAAGATGATGAAGAACAGTATATCCATGCTTTTCGCTACAGAGAGGAGAAAGCACGGCGAAATCAGCTGAAATGTCACTACCCGCTGGGTTGATCTCGTTCGGACCCGATGCCAATTGCACTCTGGAGCTATGTCCATTGGAAGCAAGCATCCTCGAGTACAGGCCATCAATCCCCGCTAGCTCTGTCTCAATCGCCGTCTTCGGTCTCTCTCTCCTTGCGAATGCTGTTCAAGGGATCTACCATCGCACATGGGGCTTCGCAGCAGCCTAATCTGTGGGTGCATTTTGGAGATTGTCGGGTACGCGGGCCGGGTCATCTTGCATAGCAATCCCTTTGATTTCACGGGGTTTGTGATGCAAATTGGTAGGATACAGTTTACTATAAGTCTTGCGGTGATCTGACCATGACACAGTCTGCATTACAGTGGCCCCTGTCTTTTTTTGTGGTGCTATATATGTCCTTCTATCCAAGAATCCAAGACGTGAGTATCTATCTCTCCCCATGGATTAAAGCCGACTGGCTAACCGGAGTAGGATTTCACGTATTGATGAGCATGTCTCTCGTTTCAACCCCCGGCTCTTCTCCTGGATCTTCATTCCTTGCGATATCATGTCTCTTATATTACAGGCTGTCGGCGGCGGACTATCCTGTGTCGGATCGACAGAAGCCGATATCCAGGTTGGAGTCAATATATCGCTTGCAGGTCTCATATTCCAGGTAGTCACGCTGTCCGTATTCACCGGGTTATTCGTTGACTACCTACTCTCTTGCCGGCTTTCCAGCCGTGCAATTTTCTCCCGTCGGATGACGGTCTTCCTTCTGTTCATGTTCATGGCCGTACTTCTCATTCTGATTCGATGTGTTTACCGAGTTGTTGAATTACATGAGGGCTACTTTAGTGAGATGTTCAGAGATGAGCCACTGTTCATCGCGCTGGAAACAGGGTGAGTTCGCTCCTTTGCTCTGTCGATTGAAGCGTCTAACCATTGATATCAGGATAATGTGCGCAGCTGTCCTATGCATGAATATAGGGCACCCTGGGCTTGTCTTTGGGAAAGAAAAGGGCAAGACGGATCTGCAGCATTCGCTGCTCGAACTGTGAAACAGGTCCAGGCATCGGAGTTTTGTTTGATGCCACTGACCGTAGATATTTTTACCGAGGCGTAACCTAAAACGGCAATAGATGTACGAGAGAACCAATCAGACGATGAGAAAGGCCATATCCACTGCGGAGCTCCCCACTCGTCCCATTAAAGCGCCTTTAGCACAGCGAGTCTAAAATCCGTTCTGATATAATCTGTCGCCCCCTTGGCATGGAGGGTGAACAGTCTTACCCCAAACGCCAATTCGATCATGCCTTTCTTTTTGGTCCGTACACAGTACACGACGTATCATTTTGATTTCCTGCGCCGAGGTTATGGTATTGTGGGGCCTTCGGACCGTTATGGCCAGGGAGTGTTCCGGGAGCACGCCACGACGGATGCGCAGAAGAGCAGCGGCGCCTAAGGTCAAGACGGGATGTACAACATGGTGCGTATGAGTGGATGGTTGTCCCTATTTATCTCGCTTATACGCTAATCACTTACTATAGCAAGTGTGTAACTCACCGTTCACATCGTTGCCGTCCATACTAATATACCATAATCCAGAATCAGACACCTGAAATGTGATGAAGGCAAGCCCATTTGCCAAAGATGCCTAAAGGACCGATATAAATGTGATGGCTACAATTTGGGGAAAATTCCGAAGACGCAGAAGCCCTTACGCATCATACCATTCGTCGCACATGGACCGAAAGCTACAGCCTGCAGTCCTTCAATTCCAGCAACTCCTAGGCCAGCAATGACTACTGACATTCCTATTGATGCAGTAATGCTGTCTTATATCACTATGCCCGAGACCGCATAACTCGTGATTTTGAGATGACAGACACCAATAGGTTCTGGCAAAAGGTCGTTCTACCACTGTCTCACGTGAACAAGCCAATCAAATACGCATTGTGTGCGTTTGGCGGAGCACATCGCATGTTCATGGCAAGGAGTTGTGCGGGACTTGCTCCATCTTCTGGCCAGGAGGTCGAAATCCAAGCCATACAGAAGTACAACGAAGCCATAATGCATATACAACCTGTCATGAAAATCACCTCCATGTCGAATATCCAGACAACACTCATCTGCTGCATGATTTTCACTTGTATCGAGAACATGCATGGGAGATACGCAGACTCAATTCGACACATCCGTGCTGGCTGTCAGCTTCTGAATACCTACCTGTGGGAAAGCGAACAGACACGGACGGCGGGGAATATCATACCAAGCAATGACCCGTTCGACCCTCAAGTGTTTGATAATTTGAGGGATTTATTCTACTGGCTTGGGCAGAATATCTCACTTTATCACGGGGACATGGTCTTCCGTGACCTCGACAGTCAGCCCCGGTTGCGGAGTATTGGCGATCCACAAGCACCCTTTGCAAGTCTTTCCGAGGCGGAGCAGGGCTTAGCTTATATCGACCATACATATGACCTTATTTTCAAGGCTCAGGATGCGCCCAACTATACCTCCACGGAAGCAGGCCCTTTCTATCCATCCAATGTCGCGCAATGCCACCTGAGGGCTCTGGCACCTACAAGGTCCATTTTCACAATCTGGAGCTCTCGCTTTGAGTTACTGAAATCGTTGTATAAGGGTGCACTCCTATCGGACCAACAAGAGCGGCAATGGCACTGTTATCCTTACACCAAGCAACGTGGTCGGCGTTTCTAGGAAGAGATCATATGGAGGACGACTATCACCCTGATGATTGCAAAACCATCCTGAGCAAAATCGAGACACTGCTCAACATGGATACCAATGGGAACGGGCCGCTATTCTCTTTCGATGGCGATCTAGTGTCATCCATAGCCATCGTTTGCGCTTCTTGCATGGAAGATGATGTTTTGGACCAGGCTATTGGCTTACTCCAATCTATGCGCCGAACAGAGGGCATATGGGATAGCAGGAGAATTGTTGCTCTCGTCGAGACCACCCGCAGGGCTATCGACGAGGGCCTTTTGACTTGGCAGCATATGCCTCGGAGCGTCCCACAGTTGGCGGCGGAGATGGCAAGATTGAGACCTGAGACTCTGCCATGTCACCAATTGGAAATATAAAACGGAAAAAGTATTCAGAAATGGCGAAAAGTGATGCCTGTATATATCTAGAGGATTATATAGATGAGGCATGATGGGCCGCCACCATTGGCGGAGCGGTTGCCCTGCACAACAAGGCGGTGAAACGACATTGGCAACAAATGACAACAACCACCGCGATAGGAAACATCGATACCTTCACTCCGCAAGTGTCAGAGTGGAAACTTGAATCCGCTGCTATTCTCCTGCATGGATGGCAGATACTCAAATCTCCATCGATCTCCAACTTCGACGCAGTGATCTGCCGTGCGTCCACCCTATCCCATTGGAAATATGTAGCTCACATTCCAGTCCGTCTCTAGACCACTCAACGGCCCGTTGTACAAGGGCAAAAGCCGACATTCCTACCATCCACCTCGCCATCTAACATTCTCTCGGTATTCGCCTCATCTCGGAATATAACAGCAGCTGAATGGAGGACCCGTCCGGTCACCCCCAGGCGACCGATCTCCGCCCGTACTCCCCCACCGAGGAGCTCTCATCTACAGCGCTCACGCTTATACGGCACGACGTGGTGCAGCAGCAGGATGGGCCAGACCAGCTTCATGGAGACGGGGACGCGCCGTTCCTAGCCCATGACTGCGGGGTATAACTCCTCAGCCTCGTCGACACAACATTCTGCCAGCGACATCTTGGCCGACGTGGAGGACGACGACGACCGCCACCACCTGGGAGGTGCACATTCGAGAGCATCGAGTCGTTCTTCAGTCTCTTCGATGCCGGCATCGATTCTCACCCATACAATGGAAGGGTTCAAGACATCCGCAATGCAGGAGATCCACGATAACGTACCCACACCTCCGTGGGAAGATCGCGACAACCACAACAACAAGGGCTACAATAGGATGTTGCATACAGTGCGACAACGTGAAGCTGCATTTAGAAAGCCCAGCTCAGTGCGGGCCTTGCAGATGCACACCGAGGATGAAGGCGACGACGAGTTCCTGACGCCCCGAGAAGCGCAAGGGCGGACGCATGTCGGACATATCGATGCGGTCGGCTGGTTCCTCGCCGCTGAAAAGATCCCCCTATTACTCTACGGGGTCGTTGAGCAAATCCCACAAACCTGCCGCTAAGAAGGAATACCCGCTCGTTCTGCTCCATTGCAACTTACTTCCCCCGTCGCTGCCGATCCCCGGGTTGACAGGGCCCCCGGACCAGAAGGTGCTCAAAGAGGTGTTGCCCACGATGTACTGGCGGCGATGGAAGTTACTGGAGGAGAAGGTAGGATCGGGAGTGTTGCGTGATAGGGGTGTGCTCATCTCCCATCCGGAGGATATGTATGATGTCCTGGAGGAGCGGTTGCTCGAGAGCTTGGAGCTACAGCGGCCGCGCCTAGACCATGGACATTTCATTGGAGATGATGATGCGGACTCGGATAAGGGAGTGCAGTCAGCGACGGATGATGAGCAGGGCGAGGAGTGTCCGGACTGCGGCGGACGAGTGGTGCATCACAGTGACGCTGGGAGGAAATGGGAGCTCCGCGTCTTCGCAGCGAATGGACTCATGAGGGCGGGGGCGTGGGCCGCGGCTTGGAGGGAGATGGAGAAGGTGGACGTCGAGGTCGGTCTTTGGCTTCCTTCTGAGGTAAGGAGGGCGCTGGAGAAGAGGCTGATCGAGGATGACGTTGCACGCAATGAGAATTTCGTGCAACTGCAAGAGCGCCGGATGTCTGGAAACAGTCTCGGGCAGAGGCCTGATCAGCTGCGATTGCGTCGACCGACTCCTATCCAATTCAATAATGATAGTCCCACCATTTGTGTCTCAACGCAAGGTGAAGAAGCACGACCCCCTTTGGCTCCAGACACGGCCACCCACCATGAGCGTCGGACCCCTGATCGCCCAACTTATGGCCCAACCCACAATCAGCAAGCAGTGGAAATCGATCTACAGACACTACTGGTGAACTATATCCGAGTTCTTGCGACCGACAAGCGCAACGTTGCGATCGTGTTTCTGAGCGTTCTGGTGGTGTTCTTCGGCATGGGCTACCGACCCCAGGTGCCCATATCGGACATGCGGTCATTTCCCCAGGATATGGTCGATCCCCGAGACCTGCCGACTATGTCTGTAGTGCAGTATCCTTCTGCAGTCGTTGTGACTCCCGCAGTCTCCGAAGAAATCGTCGTCGCAGATGCGTCGGAGTCATCCATTCCTCCGTCTTCTTCCACATCAGAAAGGTTATTGAGATCCCCTCAACGTCGACTGCGGATGCCAGTGCGGAACAAACGCTCACACCCGTGAGCAAGCCGACGCAGTCTGCATTCGTTGCACAAGATGAGGTGCAGCCGGACGATACGGAAGCAGGTAATACGGAAGAAACTCTTGCATCCGAGAGTATTATCATCCAAGCGGAGGAGATGCATCCAAGAAGTATGGAAGCAGAACCCGCACCCGTGAACCATGCCACAGAGTCTTTAGGCTTGGAGGAGATGCAGCAAGAAGTCCATGCATCCACGATGCCTCCAAAGGAAAACCTGTCGAGAGTCTCAGGATCTGAGGCAAATCCCGCAGTGGAGCCGGCGGCAATCGATCAGGCCGGACTCAGTGAGTTGGTCGATTTAATGGTGCATACGGAGCTGAAGCAGGATCATGCTGGAGAGCAAGCTCAACAGCCCCCAATTATTGACCACGACGAATGAATGACCCGCGAAAGCCAATGTTGCTTTTCGATTAATGACCGACATGAGGTGAATTGTCTGATGGGTTTTGTTACACATTATAGCATTCGGCATTTGATATTTTTGGATTTAGAAATTGTCAGCGTACGAATGAAATTGTTCTCTTTGCTTATTTTCTTGCTTTTTCTTTTATTTTCGCCCGTTTCTCTGATCTCACAGGATTCTGGATCTGCGGCGTGCCGGGGTCGGTAGGCCATCAAGAGTGGGATGTGTGTACGATCCCTCCATGTTGCTGCCCACAGGACAATCGAAACCAACCATGAGCATGCCCATGACTCGGGCAATCAGGGACGAGCTAGAGTAAACTGACCTGCTGTCCCAGATTTTCCTGCGTCTGCAGCTGATCTGTCAAATGGACTATCGCCAAGCCACAGCGTCGATCCCCCGTACAGAGTTCACCGACTCCAAGTTTGGAGGCTCGAAATGTCCCTTGGCTATTGCCACATGTCTGCAAGGGTCTTTTGAATGACAGCTCATTTCTTCGGACCTCTTGGCTCATGTGACCAAGACTCACTTGTCGGAAATGCCAAACTTAGACGTCGAGTTTGACCTGTTCCTGCATCAGCACTGGAACTGCAGTTCGTATAGATGTTCCCGTCGATTGTTGAGCTTCAGATCTTGCATGCTGAAAAACAACATATGATTCCCGTATTGCCTTGACTACGGCACTGGCTGACAGGAATTGCATATGATGGGTCCACGCGGTCAATAGGCACCTGGGCACTATCTCCTGGTGTTTGAGAGAAGAATGGAATTGACGGGTATCATATTGGTATCCCTTGCGTTTTCTTACTCGTCCCTGGAGGGATCCTGGCCGTCTTGGAAACTTTGTATGCGCTGGTCGCTGACTATCCACTCTCGATGGATGTTTACTTAAGCCTAGCTACGAGGTTATTATGGCGGCTGTACATCTCTGGGAGGCTATAAGAAGGGCCTCCGTCGCCGGCGATGAGATGGAGATTCGAGTCAGCAAGAAAGTCCAGTCGAATTGAGTTGAGTTGGGTTGTCGCCTGTTCTTCATATTGTATATGTGTTAACGATTTATTGCCTCTTGTTCTCGCTTCCCCTTCCACTTCCCGCGTTTACGACTTATCCTGTATAAATTTTGTTTATTCCCCGGCCTTCCAGGATGAAGGCTGTACAAGGTGCCCTAGGCCTGCTGGCCTCGATGTGCTTGATGCAATTGGCCTCCTGCAAACTGGTGAAGTATGAAATGAACCTGTCATGGGAGGACCGAGAAGTCGCTGGAAATGTTCGGAAGACTATCTTGATCAACGGACAGTTCCCTGGTCCGACGTTACGGCTGAAGCAAGGCGATGATGTGGAGGTGTATGTCAACAACTCAATGCCGTTTGGGGCTACTGTTCACTGGCACGGTAAGCTATTGTGATCCTTCGAAACTCGCCGAAGTCATAGTTGACATATTGCTCTAGGTATTGAGCAGATCGGCACGCCGTGGTCGGATGGTGTTCCGGGCTTGTCACAAGAACCCATCGAGACCGGAGAGGACTTCATATACAGATGGAACGCAGTCGACTACGGTTCGTACATCTACCACGGCCACGTGAGGGGCCAGGTAGATGACGGCATGTACGGAGCTATTGTCATCGACCCCAGAGACGACGTGGAGAACCCCTTCAATATGCTTTCCCAGGATGAGGACGAGCTCCGCGCGTTGCGCAAGGCTGAGCAGGAGACCGAGCCGCTGCTGATCGCTGACTGGCGTCCGCTGACTTCCGAGGAGCTGTGGCAAATTGAACAAATTTCCGGAGTTGAGAGCTACTGCGCCAGCGCTGTTTTGATCAATGGCAAGGGCTCGTCGTACTGTCTGCCCCAGGACCGAATTAATGCACTTATGACGGACGCTCAGCGGGCTTTATCGGAAGGCCAAACTTTGTCTGACTTGGGGTGAGTGATTCTGTCCTTTCCTACCTGAAATAGAGGTCGAGGGTGTCATACTAATGTTGTATTAGATGCATGCCGCCTGTTGATGCTCTGTTAGGCACATTCCCCCGAAACCCTAGCTTGACTCCTCCCGGGTTCTATCAGGGATGCACGCCGGGCGATGGTCCCACGGAGAGGTTCGAGGTAGACCCCGCCAGCTTGTATAGAAGCTGGGATGTGATCAGCATGGCAGGCAGTTCTGCCCTTATTTTCTCCATCGACGAACACCCATTGTACGTTTACAAAGTTGATGGCCGCTACGTCGAGCCGCTCCGTGTCGATGCGGTCAATGTCCCCATTGGAACCCGTTACTCCGTCTTCACGAAGCTAGACCAGCCCGCTGGAGAATACATGATTCGCGTTGCGAACAACCAGGCAAACCAGATCATCAACGGGACCGCGATCATGTCGTACTCGACTGCCACTCAGGGCTCGCGAGGTCCGTCCCAACCGTACATCAACGAGGTCGGCAGCAACGTCACCGCCAGCACCGTCGTCTTGAACGAGACCAACGTCGTCCCCTTCCCGGCCGTTCGTCCCGCCGCCGAGGTTGACCAGACGTTCATCCTGAACGTGAACCAGCAGAACTCGTCCTATCAATGGGCCATGAACGGAAACAGCTTCCCTCTCCAACTCGAAGAAGTTGAGCCTGTACTCTTCAACACTAGCTCCGTCCCCGCCCGCTACACGATCACCACGAAGAATGACACCTGGGTTGATCTGATTATCAATGTGACGACCGTGGGACAGCCCGCGCACCCAATCCACAAGCATTCCAACAAGTACTTCGTTATCGGGTCTGGTACCGATACGTGGAACTACACTTCCGTGGCGGAAGCCATGCAGGTGATTCCCCAGAACTTCAATCTGGAGAACCCCCAAATGCGAGATACCTACATCACCCCGCCGGCTGACTTTTCGCCGTCCTGGTTGGCGCTTCGGTACCATGTTGTCAACCCTGGGCCCTTCATCCTCCACTGCCACATCCAGATGCACATGAGTGGAGGTATGGCCCTCGCCATGCTGGATGGGGTTGATCACTGGCCGCAGGTACCGGAAGAATACAGGATTCCGGTTATGGAAGACTAAGGGTGGAGAAAAAAGAGGAGTGATGTTTGTATTATTTTATTACGTGGCATGAAAGGTGCTGGATACATCATTAATGATGGTGATGAAGTGAATATTCATTCATGCGGGATACATGTTTCTGCCATATGTTTTTTAATGTTTCTGCTTGGACCAACATGCAATGATAATCCTAATGTTTAAGTCCTGAAGTCATTCCGTTTGCGAGCAACAGAGCGAGGGAGTAACAGAAAGATCTTGGGGGATTCGGGGTGAATGCAGGGCAAGGCCGTCACAGGGCTGGCCACGCACAGGCTGTCGCGTTGAATGGGACGCTGCCTGTATGGCACATGCCGGTGCACTGTCATTCACCCCATCCAGCTCGAAATTGTGCTCACCTTTCTGTTTGTCCTGGTCTTTGCCTCCCTCTCGTCCTTCATTCCCTCTCCCCTCTCCTCCTGGTCTTCTCTTCCACCTCCCACCCCACCGTCTACATCCACCCTGAACACCCGTCTCTCGCTCCTTGAATGTCTTCATCATGTCTAGCATCGCTCAAGAGCTCGCTGCTCTCTCTCTAGACATGAGTGCCCAGCCTGGACGTTCGCCCTCCCCTTCTACTTCGTCTACTCTTGTCACTGAGACCCTCGACAACGCTTCACTTCTCCTCCTGCCTCCGGAGGTCCTGGAGAAGGTATGCCAGCATGTAAGTTCTTCGACCTAGAAACCCACGTATACTACAGGATGATACTAACTGCCTCAGTTGGACTTTGATGATCTCGCCAAAGTGGCCCAGGTCTGCTATGCCTTCCTTGAGTTGGCTTCTGGGGTCTTGTATCGTCAGATCACCCATACTTTGTACCCAGATGCCATGGACGCACACTTCTCCGAGGAGCGTTTCACTGCCATCATGAGAGCTCTCAGTGAGGGCAGCTACAACTACTCTCGTCATGTCCGAGTGAGACCATCAATACCACCTACTCGCAGGAAGTTGCGGGGTGGCCTGAGACAGACTCGGAGTATCAGGACATGCCTGATAGATGCGTGAAAGTCGTGAACAAATACCTGTCCGCTACCGTGACCAAAATGACTGGACTGGGAGCTTTCAAGTAAGCCTCTCCTCAAAGACACTTGTGATGTATGCAGACTCAGGGCTAACCGACCGGCAGATGGGATATCAAGGTGGAAATCGTTCGCCCCATCTTCATCGCTCTTGGCCATCTGAAGAATTTGCATTCTCTGCATGTTCGTCTGCCAGCTGACGGTATCTACCGCGGAAACCATTTGATCTACCGGTCCCTGCATGACGCATACAAGATGAATGACCAGCTCGAGTTCAACCACGAGTGGGAAAGTCTCCAAGAAGAAGTTCCGTGGCGAAGCAACCTTCTCTCTCATCAAGGGACTGCGTGACTTGGCCGTTCTGGACATCCCCTCGTTGACTTACATCCCAGAGGTGGCTAGATGTATCTCTTTATCCTGTTCCAGTCTTCGAACTCTTCAGTTGTCATTTAGTGACAAGCTTGCTGTCAAGACCCACGGCAGAGACGGTTCGTTCTATGCCAGCCGGGACAGTTTCGACTTCAGTGACCTGTTTGAGCTGAGAACTTTTGACTATCCCGCGTCGTTGCAGGATTCGAGTCTCGATTTCGGATTGCAGAATGAGCTGTTGATCCAGCAGAAGGCTCTCGCTTTCTTGTTTGGATTAGGTTTCTCCCTGGTGAGCCCAGTTCCGAAGAAAAACACTGAAGCTCGTGAAACTGTTTCAAAGGACCCATCTTCCGTTACAGCAACCGTCGGATCGAGCGCCGCTCCTCTTACTTTATGGCTGGCCTCCGGGCCTCGGACCTCGAAAAAGTCACATCCTGCCAACGCTGCTGTTAGCTTCAACTCATCTCTGGCACCAAGCGAGCCGGCATCATTCGGTGTCGCTGCGGTGAGCAATCTTGTCCACGAATCGATTTCTTCCGTCGCAGATCTGAAGCAGTTGTGTGAGACTGCGCGTCAGCAGCGCCTGTCACTTGAACTGAGAGGAAAAGCAAAGATCCCTTCTACAGTTGCAGAAGAACCCGAAGAGGAAGACAAGGGGTCAAAGGAGCCGAAGGAGGAAGACAAGCCCAAAGATGCAGACAAGGCCAAAGATGCGGACAAGTCCAATGATGCCGACACTTCCAAAGAGGCAGACAAGTCCAAAGAGGTTGACGAGTCAAAGGAGGCAAAGAAGGCCAAGAAGTCAAAGGACAGATATCTTCGCGACACCTATGGTTCTCAATCGAGGAGCTGTCCATCTACCAGATTCCCGTGGAAGCCAGCGTCCTCATTCGCGGCATCGAACTCTCCTCTCTGAAGCACCTGTCTCTGCTCAACACCGGCCCGCAGGATCAGATCTGGGAGGCGATGAAGGCCCAGAACGCGCAGACCCCGTACCAGCTCACTTCTATCCATACAGACCAAGTGACCTGGCCATTCTTGATGTTTGCGCAAAGCCTCAAGAAGCTCACCGAATTATTCATGCTGGAACGCGACTCTCGGTCGAAGCTGCTGAACATGACGGAGAAAAGCAGAATCACCATTGAGCTGATTTGCAAGACCGTTTTGGCGAAGCACATCAACCACCTGGAGACTGGTGGTGCGCAATGACGAAAGCACCTCGTGGGATCTTGGCTCCAACGCCATCGTGCTTGTCACCTCGGCACCGAAGCTGGTCGAACTGGGTATCGGAGTCGACAAAACGAGCTATGTATGTCAATCATCTCCGAGACTCTTCTGCAGAATATTCCTAATGTATCGACCACAGCAAATCTTGATCAGCCGGATCCACTGTCTGAAATCCCTCAAAGCTCTCCAGCTCTTCTTAAACTGCGGTCCATCGGCTTCTTTCAATATCAATCATGCTCTGGCTGGTGTTGTCAACCACCTCTTAGGCTACCCGGATCTTGAGATCGAGTTTCTCGGGGTCACCTATATCTACCAGGGGCCTGTTCGCAGCACTATTGTTGATATGGTGGCAAGGCGCAACTGGCTCAACACAATGAGAGCTAAAAAGTGGGCCGGCAGCGAGCTCGATAATGAGCATCGTGGAGAGAGCCCCTGCAATACTCTGGTGTGCTTGAGCTGGGAGATATTCAGATTGGCGGGGTGAAGATGTGGGAATCGCGCGTTTGGCATTGGAAGTTGTGAGGTGATACCCTGCCTGGATGATTTATGGTTCAATCGTTTTGTTGTTGTCTTTTGTCTCTTCTGTTCCTTTTCATTTCATTTGAGCGAGACTGGAAGATATGTGGTTTTGACACTGGGGCCGGATGGATATGGTTTGATTGAAGCGATGCATTTGGAGGCGATATTCTGGCGTCATATTTGGCGTAACGCGTTGGTGATACTGGCGTCGTTGTTGATACTAGGAGTTAAGGTGACGATAGGACGGAGGCCACATTGGTTTTGAGGCGTTTGTTGAATAGTTGAAACATACCCAGGACAGGAACTGAATTGAAAGCGCCAGTTTGTAAACCTCAGAAAAACATCCGAAGTGAAAGTAAAGTGAGGTCAAAGTAAACAGTGTCAGTGACTGACAGATGAGGGCAACCCAAATCACATGCCGCTGAGTCATCCGGGTCCGGATCGGCGGCCAACAACAGCGTCCGATCGATTAGGTCAGAGCTGCTTCTTCTCTTCTTCTCTCTTCCTCTTCCATCCAGCACTCACTCAGCCCAAAGAAAGTCCCACCGACAGTCTCACCATGGGCGGAAAGAAAGCAGCAGGCGAGAACTCTAAGAAGGCTGCCGGCCAGGCCCGCGTACGTTCCCCTTTGGCCACAAAGCTTGTGTCACGTTCACGATTTTATCAATCTACCCCGCCCCCACTTCTGCCTTCATACCTTTTTCTTTCTTGATCCCTTTCACCAGAATCTTCCCTTTGATCTCATTCTTTATTTCGGAGCTGAGAGATGAAGCTAGCTAACACAACATGGGAACTATAGAAGGCCGAAGCCGCCGCGGGCAAGAAGGCCGCCGAAGACGCTAAGCGTGCGCCGAAGAAGACAAGCAGTGGCAGAAGGGCGCAAAGAGCAACAACAAGAAGTACGATCCCTTCTCTCTAGCAAAACAAACCAACCCATCAAGACAAGAGCATCACTAACCAACCGGGTGAAAACAGGGAAGACGCCGAAGCCAAAAAAGCCGAAGCCGCCCGCAAGAAGGCCGAACGCGACGCCCAACTAGCCGCCGAAGAAGCCTCCGCACCCTCCAAGGCCAAAAAGTCCAACCGCAGCAGAAGAAGTCGCGCGGACTCGATCTCGCGCAGCTGGATGATGCGCCCGCCTCGCGCAAGGCTTCCTCGCTCAACGCGTCCGGTATCGATAACGCGGGACGCGCTGTCGCTGACGAACAAGGATAGCTCCAAGATCGACCGCCACCCGGAGCGTCGTTATAAGGCTGCTTATGCGGCGTATGAGGCGCGTCGGATGCCTGAGATCGAGCAGGAGAATCCGGGTTTGCGTCGGCAGCAACGGATCGAACTTGTGAAGAAGGAGTTCGATAAGAGTGACGAGAACCCGTTCAACCAGGTGCATGTCGCGTTTGATGCGTCGAGGGAGGAGATCGCTCGGGTGCGGGATGCGGAGCGGAAGAAGACGGAGGCGAGACTGGCGAAATAGTCTCTCTCGCTGTGCATCTTGTCCTGAGATTTATAAGTTTTTATGTCTGTGAGATCTATGTGGTGATGTGTGATGAATGAATGACTGGTCAAATGCCCCACAGCGGTGGCGTTGCCCCCTTGTGGTAGTTTGCATTGGCTTCTGTCCCGGGTGGGTTGCTTGATATACCCCCTGTTATATTGTTTCGGGCTTTGATTTTCGAAAGATGGGAGACCATCTTCGGTTGGTACCTAGGTAGGTAGAGGATTAGGTTACAGACCTCAACTTTATGCAGATAGGTATAGTATAGACAAATTTTCATTCATGCATCAGCAGAAGCATCCTCCTGCCAAGACAAAATGGTATCATGCAATCTAATATCCAATACACAGGAAGAAATAAACCAAGACAAACCACGTCATACATAAAGAAGAAAGAAAATAGATACCGTCATCGGACAGAAAACGGGAGATGGATCTATCCCATCACAGCGCGCAATCCCAGACATACACACTTTCGTCCCATCCCACACTCGCGCACCAGCCTTCGCTGCCGAATAGACACCAGTCGACGCCTGTCACAAATTCAGTGTGACGCGCCATGCGACCCATTTCGATACCCATAGTCGGGCCAGGTCCTGCGCGCATCACGTCGGCGTCACCACACAGGCGGGGTCTGATCGTTCCACGCGCGACAGGTCATATCGTAGCTGGCACTGAGGAGGACGTTGGAGAGATGAGGAGACCAGGTTACTTTGCGGACGGCATAGTCGTGGCCGAGCATGACGGTCTGTGGACCCTGCTGTGGGGCACGGATGTCAAATGTGCGGATGGTACGATCAACGCCGGCGGCAGCAATGATCGATGGGCGGTATTTGTTCCAGTCGTGAGTCAGAGCTTCTGAAGGAGGCGTAGCCGCAGGAGGCACACCGGCGGGTCTGGAATGGGGGAGACCGGGGCCGCATGAATAGGGATCTGGAGTGTAAGGTGGTTGGAGGCGGACGCGGGGGTGCGGAGGTCGAAGACGCGAACGTAGGAGTCGGAGGTAACGCAGGAGATAATATCGGGGGAGTGGGGGGAGAAAGACGCAGAGTATGTGCAGCTGTGAGTTGGAAGAGTAGTAACGGGGAGTGAGGACGATGCGGCGACCAGACGCGCACGGTGCCGTCCCAACTGCTAGAACAGAAGCGGTCCTTGGCCACCAGATTCCAGTCGACACTGAAGACCTCGCGGTTGTGTTCCTTCCAGTTCTGCACGGGAAGTCGTTCAGACTGCAATCGAAAAGTTTGATGCTGCCGTCGCCCGACGCGGTCAGGACCTGGTTCTCGTGGATTTCGGACCAGGCGAGGTCATAGAGGGAGTCTTGAGTCGTAAACCTGGTCTTGTGAGTGTCTGTCCATGTAAGGGGGTTCGGATCACTCGCACGCACCATTTTACCGGGGCAATTCCATTCGGAGTCAGTTCTAAGATGTACATGCGTCCATTTCCCACGAGTCCGAAGTTGGCCGACGAGGCGACCGCGAGCCGGTTATCGAAGAACGGGGAATACTTAACCGCACATCCGTTGTAGCCCTCTGTGCGGAAGTGAAGCATGGTGCTTGGCGGGAGGGGAGACGAGCCCACGCGGAGAGATTGAGGGATGAGGGGAGGATGAGATGGTGGGAGTGGTGAGGGTGGAGGGGCCGGTATAGAGCAGAGGGGAGAAGGGATCGGAGGGAAGCATCGGACGCTGGACGGAGCAGTTGCGGGGAGTCCCACGAACCGAGGTTGTGCCTGATCCGTCAGGCTGCCGGCCCTACGTCATGGGCGCTAGCCAAAGACACGCAGCAGGAGTATTTCTTTCAACAGCCACCTGCTTCTCCTCTGCCCCTCTCTCAGTCACCCTGAATGGTCTTAAGCAGCTCCCAGTCCCATCTCATACATTTCATACACTAACAGAATCCCTGAAACTGTGTTTGTTGACAAACACTGGTTCGGCGAGTCTAGATGTCACTCTGACGCACCCAGAAGTTCTACAACAGTGAGAAAAAATTTCTGGGCAAAAGCCACTTACTTTCATCATGCAGGAGTTCCCACGACTCGTTTGTCATGCACCTATTGTGTTACCATGCTGTCTCACGATACATCTAGCCAATCGGTCGCGACACAATTCTTCCATAGCGAAGTATCGCGCCTCGGAAGCCAGCCGGGTCTTCGATCGCTGCCACCCGGCCCGGAACGGGATTTCCTGACTCTCACATGGGGCCCTATCATCTACCGAACGACTTATTCGAAGGAATCCAATCGCAGTCTCCCCATCTTCCTCCACGCGTGAACGATGCCATCCGAGCGGGCCTACATCGTCTACCCGGGACAGATAAGCAGATCCACGCACTTGAGGGCAGCTTCGCATCGAGAGTTTTCAGTGTGCAGACCAGATATGAGGGTGCCAGTGAGGTGGAAGTGCGGGGGATCTTCCACGATTGGAAAGTCTCGCTAGCGCTGCCATCAATCGAGCTCCCTGTTCGTTTGCGACTGTGTCTGGTCGTGGATGAGGTGGTTCTTTCGTCGTACGCGAGAGCGACCGATATCGCGACACAGCAAGAATGCGCCCCGGACTATTCGCGGTGTCTGGTAAAGATCATTGAGGAGAATTTCCCTGATCTCTATCGCAGGGACTCGAATCGGCGGACGGGCCTTATCCCGGGTGGACGACGGTGGTGCTGTCGGCGCTGGTGGAAGTTTATGATGGGCTTAGGCAAGGTAAGGGGCTGGTGTGGTATCATCGGCCGGGTAGTGTATATGTGGGAAATGGGGAATGGGAGACGGAGTCAAATATTATGATGAATCAATTCGCCTACAACATACCGATTATTCGATGATAGACTAATATCAACTTATGAAACGATGACCTTTCAATCCCATGGAAGTATAGCTACTTTGAGCGCCATGATAGTCAGCTTGCCATTCACAGACGACTAGGCTGGTTCAATCTCTGCCACTCCCTTTCCCTTCTGATCCAGTCTCAGGAGGAACCATGCCATTGATCTCTCCAGAGGTCGCGGGGCGCCTCGGTGACGAAGTACTCCCAGTCTGCGCCCTTGTGCTCCAATATAGGGTTCAGGACCTTATCGACAGCCGACAGAAACCGCTGCTTTCTGTTCATCCGAGTGCATGGACCGTGCTAAGTGGTAGACAGTAAAGTCGACGAATTTTGGATTGGAACGACCACCAATAAAAGAATCAGTTTGCCGACATTTGATGGAAGTGAAGGTGGACGTAGAATGCTGGCAATCCAACTTGGTGTAGATGCCGGTAATTCCTTGGGCGATGGCTTGTTTTCCTCATCGGTGAGGGTGTTGGGGCTGTGATGGATGATCCAGCGGGGCATTTTGAGCACGTGTAATTGATAGATGACTTGGAAGTAGAAGTATGGTGTTGTGTTTCTGAACTGTCCTTGCTGTTTCTGGGGAGTGTCCGCTTATTATAACCTTCATACGGGGAGATTACTGATCAACCCGAATCACTAATCATATATTGATTGAGATGGATTACACGACATTAGCCGTTCCTATATTATACTGGGATGATCCCTTGATGGTTGGTCATAAGCTCGTATTTCGTCAATGGCTGCATGTGAGGGAACACACCCACGCCAGACAGTGTAGCAGATGTCAATGAGGTATTAATTCTCTGGTAATGAGCTCCATGTACCCACCAAGCTTTTGGGAAATATCGATGGCACAGGTTCTCGCCCGCAAAGAAGCTTAGATACAACCTTAATGAAACAGTAGCCACCCTCCACTGGGGAGGCCGGAAGTATACACACCCTCGCTCCTGATTGGCCACTTCGGCATCAATCACGTGGAGTGTGAATATCTTGAATCGAACCTCATCATTCATTCGTATCTCACCTTCAACTCACCCACAGCCCCACGAATCCCCATGGCCAACAGCCAAAGGAAGTGGCCCTCTTTATGGACCGCTTCATATCGCGCAAACGGCCTCGGTCCACGGCAGACGAAGACACCCCAACAGACGTGAAAACTCGCGCAGCTGGTGTCCCCTCTTCCCCGAAACACCACAAGAGATCCTCCTAGACATTCTCGTCTCCCACGGCGGATCTGTAGAAAGTGCCTCGTCCACTGTTTCCAGACAGCTGGCCTACAAACCACCAAAGAGGCGGGCCACTCCCGGCACTCCAGCCGTACAAACCTCACTCACTGCGCATGTACTTGCCACCCCCAAAGAATCAGAATCATCGCCATCATCACCAGCTACAAAGCAACGACGCCCCCTCACTCGCAAGGGCCAAACCCTCCATCTCTACTCCCCAGAAGATGTAGCCACCCACACACCATGCACCATCATCCACAACTTCCTCCCAGCAGAGCAAGCCACTGCACTATTGAAAGAACTCCTTGACGAGTCGTCCACTTCTCCCGGTACAAGTTCCAGCTTTTCGACCGCACCGTCGAGAGCCCCCACTCGACCAGCGTCTACGTCTCAACAGCAGAGGAATACACCCAGCACACCTCCGAGTACACCTACGGCGGCACCTACCGGTCCAACGTGCGCCAGCTCACCCCGCACATGCGCGAAGTCTCATCCTCCGTGCAACGCGCCGTCAACGATGCCGTCAAAACGCGTATCCGCACGCACTACCCAGACGGGAAGAAGCTGCTCTACCAATCGCCAAAGGAGTGGCAGCCCAACGCAGCTTTCGTCAACTGCTACGACGGCCCAGCCGAGAGCGTGGGCTACCATTCCGATGAACTGACGTATCTCGGGCCCCGGGCGATCATCGGGAGTCTGAGTCTGGGCGTTGAGCGAGAGTTTCGCGTGCGACGGATAGTTCCGTCTGATGACGACGATGACGAGATGATAACACCAACAACAACAGCAACTGCGCAGAACCCCCATTGACTCTCTCGGGTAAAGTGCAGAAAGGCGCTTCGCGCGCCGACATTCAAGGCCAAATCTCCATCCATCTCCCCCACAACTCCCTTCTCATCATGCACGCCGAAATGCAAGAGGAGTGGAAACACGCCATCGTCCCCGCGCAGACCATCTCGCCTCACCCCGTGTCCGGGAACCGACGCATCAACATTACCTATCGGTGGTATCGGGAATCGCTTCATCCGCGGAATACGCCCCGTTGTCGTTGCGGCATGCCTTGTATTTTGCGGTGTGTCCAGCGGAAACGCGAGTCTCGGGGACGGTACATGTGGATGTGCTATGCGGGGTTTGCGCCGGGGAAGAAGTCGTGTGGGTTCTTCCAGTGGGCGGATTTCGATGAGGATGGGGAGCCGGTTTGGGGGAGTGAGCAGGGGGAGGCAAGTGTATCTGGAGAGCAGGCGCCTATGTTGAGGAATTTTGTTGATAGTTGACAGTAGATACTCTAAGTGTATAAGCCTGTCGTAATGGATCGCGAGCCAACCCACGGACAATAAAGCACGAGTTCAATCAGGTAACATGGGATGCGTTCCATCCTACCTACGTACTTGGTAGAACGGCCATCCAATATAATAACACTAGGCCAGGTACAAGGCATACAGTAAGACTTCATCACAACCTGTTCATTGCTACCCATTCATTCAAGCATGATACCTCCAAGCCCAAACCATACCCTGATCATTCTCAGTCAGAACTCAACAAACAAGATTCGGTAGTCCCAATCACCAAAATGCAGTCGAATGGATCCAAAAGTTGAATCTCCATCCAATTCCAGAATCCAACTCCAATCCTGGTCACCCTATAGACCGCAACGAGAAGACCATGACCGACACCCACTAAATCGCCTATTCTCATTCAGCAAACCATGACTCCAAAGCACCACAAGCCAATCCCCCGCCAAAGCCAGGATAAATTTCCACCCCCAAGCAGAGAGAATTGGGAGAAAACATACAGTAAGCGGAATATCCCCAGAAGCACTCCTCCGCCCCGACTCAACATCAGCATCAGCGTCAACATCTGACCCATGACGCCGCCACCAGCGAAGACCGCAAAACCGATCGCGACGGTGGTTACGACGGGCTTCCCGCTCGCGACGACGATCTGAGCTCCAGAACTCTGAACAACAGAGGCGATGGCGAAGGCGCAGCAGAGAATGAAGATGGGGATCAGGACGAGGCTTATTAGAATGATGGAGGATTTGTATTTGTTTCTTCGGGCGGTTGAGGGCATTTTTCTTTACCCTTGGCTTCTTTGCTTTGCGTTCTTTGTGTTGTTTTGGAGGTGGAGGAGCGCTTGGGGAAGATCTGGCTGTTCGGTGGGTAGGTAGGTGTGTGCATGAGTTGGGTGGTAGTATATGGGGGCCAGCAAGTAGTCATAGGCTGGGTATAGAGTATAAAGGCAGGTGATATCGATACATGATGCTGTCTTGTTCTTGCCGTATGAGTGCTGGATAGGGTGTGAAGATCTGGAGAATCAGAGAAAGAAGGCGCGTGCTCCGAGAAGGTAAGAACGCTCGTAGACATGCATAGCATGGTGTAGCATGTCTGACAGTCCGACATTCCATCACTCGCAGGAAGTAGGCATCAATGCATACACATCAACGAGAAGGATATCACATTGGGTATAATATTCAAAATAAAACACAACAGATCATTCACCTCCAGCCTCCACCCTAGGTACAATCATATCCTTCACCGAAGCGAAAGTAGCATCATCTAATCTCGAAAACCGGATCTGCATGCAAACATTAGCCTTTCCATTCAACATCCGGCATCTTTTCATCGTCCAGCCTCGCAACCTAGCCGTACCCCCATATCAAAGGATATACATACCAACTCATCCGTCCCCCTCTCGCCCCACCACTCCCAAACAACGTCGCATCAGAATGGCTCGCCTCGATCTCATGTCCAACACGCTTCGCCCAGATCCCATCCCAATGCCAATCGCCCGGCAATCGCGCCTGCGGACTCCCGCGTTTTGCATTCGGCATAAAAAAGCCGTCGTTATTGTTATTGCTCCTATCCTTTTGGTGCGCTTTCCAGGCGTGCCATGCGCTGGGATTGCCGGCTGCTTCCAGTGGTAAAGAGTCGAGGACAGTTTCGTCATCGAAAGTTGATTTGATGTAATTTAGTAGTAATATGGCGACTGGGACGGATGTTTTTGTTTTGATGGGTTTCACTGCGACTGGTTCTCTCTGATCGGCCTGTGTCTCATCCTGGGGCTGGGATTGAGGTTCTGGGTCGGGGGATTCAGACTCGTTCGCGTTAATGGATGGCTCGTCCGTTTTGTTGTTATCGTTGTTGTTATCGTTGTTGTTATTACTGTTCTTATTCCCCGCCGCAGTGGGCGTAGTCTCATCACCACCACCAGCAGGATCGTTAACGCTCACCGATCGAGATGAGGTATTCGAGTTGACTTCACTCCGCTTGGCTCTTCCAAACCAATGCGGGGGGAACCCATGGCGTAGACTGAATCCCCCAGGGGTAGGCGTTCCTCGTCGGTCGCGCTAACGGGGTCTTCGCTGGACGACACATTGGTGCTGAAGGTGTAAGTCGTAAGTGGTACAATCAACGGATGGAAAACATCAGTCGAAAAGGTCACCAGCGGAGGGAGGTTCGGATAGGACGGTGGGAAGCGAATCTGTAGACGGAGGACGGCAGAAGCGTAGGGGCCTGGAAACCAGGGGTGAGGTCAGCGCTGCTGTCTTGTCGTGGGTGCGACTGTGGTTCCATCGATGATTCTTCCATATCAATGGGGCAACACACCGGAGCGAACAAAGACCACGGCGCTCAGAGCGTGGAATCATTCGGGGCAATGGTCACGTAGACACCCGGAGGAGCAGCGTGTTTTAAACTCGCACTGCAGATGGGGGGTAGCTTGGCAATTAACTCCACATTCTTTGCGGAACGTTTCAGTAAGGGGGTGGAGTTTGACTCACAATTCCAGAAGGAGTTGGTGCTTCCGAAGCGCGGATATTGGGTAGTCGAGAGGTTGACATGGTCGTCGATTGCTGGGGGAGGAGGAGGGAGAGACTCGGAGACTCGCGCGGTGACGATGTCTCGCCGCGTCTTGGCTCGATGGCTTAACTCCGCTATCGCCGAGAGACACCACCAGTATACACGGATGGATGTTGTGATGTGGATATCTTGCATTCAATGAATTAACGCGAATAGTAGTAAGAATAACCACCATTTCTATATAACCAACTCCAACGCCGTCCAGTCATTACCGTCTAACCATCGTGAATCTCGTCTAGCACCGTCATAAAGTCAAAGGAAGCCATTCTACTGCTCTGGCGTGGGTGCTGGCGCTGGCGCTGGTGCCATCTCAGGCCAAAGGTCTGCTCGATCCAACCCACACATCGAGATGCCTTCCCCAATACCGTCGTAGATGCCACCTGCGACATTTTCCACCCACCATAGCATGAGCTTCGTCGCTGCGCCTTCAGCATGCCCATCATGTAGCTGCACAATAGTTGAGCCGATATGCATCCCACTCTTGCCCATATATCGGACAGTGCCCACAGCTGCTATTGCGAGACGCTGTGTAATTTTGTGGGACCGCTCAAACTGGTAGAGGTGGTAGGCCATTGACTTGACATAAGGAGCCAACATCCGCAAGAAGACAAACAGATAGACAATTAAGGCGGCAAGTAGTCGATGAACATAAGACCGTGGGGGCGTATCCTGGGCAGTGGACGCATGGAATGAGCCATGAGCTGAGCTCGCATAAGTGTGGGAGACAGAATCGTTGGCCTGAATGGGAAGATTCTCTCGAACCCTCGTTTTTTCTTCCTCGCTCAGATCCGCCGGCAGTGCATCGAGAAGATAGCCCAGCGCCCCGGTATACAATGACCGCACCAGCAGGGGATCAGCATTTGGCTGTCGCGCTTCATAAAGGGCATTCCGGAGCAGACTCAACGCTATCCAACGCCACGCATTAGTCTGTGCTTCTGTCATACAGTGCCTGCCGTCGGCAGTCGAGGAAAGAGAGGGCATGTGTAACACGAACCTGGCAATACCCGGTGCCACCGTACACCAGAATCCACCTCGAACCGATCAGGACCAGAGCCCGCAAAGTCATCCAGTCTCGCCAATTCCACGCTGGAAGGATCCACCACCGTCGATGACATGCCAGATGTTGCAGAGTCGGAGTCCTCACTGATCGCAGTCGTCGGACGCGGCAGCTCTTTGTCGACCAGTCGGCCGTCTGGCTGTACGAGAAGAGATCCGGAGCGGAAGCGGACGTCATCTTGTCGCGATGACCCAGAAGGTCTTTGAAACCTTGTCGTTCCTTGGTCGTCTCCACGGACGGGCAGTCCGAACCCAGAGTCTTTGATATCGACCCGCGCAAGACACGGGGAAGCGCACGTCGGACGGAATCCGGGATCACCGGGGAGAGAATTGACATGCCCGGGACATAGATCGTATGGGTACTGGCGACCGAAGGAGTTTCCATCTTGACGTTCTGCCGAGTTGCTCGAGCGTGGGTGGGGAGTGAAACGGGATCAATCAGTCGATCAAGTGAGGGGGGAGCGAAACGGTCTGGGCTCC
This sequence comes from Aspergillus micronesiensis, assembly GCA_039763685.1. Classification (NCBI taxonomy): domain Eukaryota; kingdom Fungi; phylum Ascomycota; class Eurotiomycetes; order Eurotiales; family Aspergillaceae; genus Aspergillus; species Aspergillus micronesiensis. The sequence continues at coordinate 4,871 of JASHHO010000034.1, read as the reverse complement.
TGCTGACCCGGGGGTTGTTGCACCGCTAAGAGGGAATAGCAACTGGCCTGCAACGGTTATCTTCGATCATGCATATTGTTGAGGCAGGGACGATGCATGTCTGTTGAGAAAACCGTTGCGGCGTAAATCTCCGATTATCACATGTCAGCGCGCCAGTGGCGACTCCACCACCGATAGTGCAGAGTGCATACTTGTGATTAGCAAGGTATGAAATGAATGTGAAGATGGATGAGAGCATCTGCTTCAAGCGACGAGTAACTTTCTGAGTCATTCCACGGCCCCTTGGCGGTTACATCGTTGTAATCCGAAGGGCGCAGGGCAGACTCTCATCCCGCGCCCTTCGGGTGACTGCGGGGTCACCGACACTACCCGGGCTTATAGAGTACGATGAGGCATTTATTCTAAACAATAGAGATTATGTATTCTGCACGCTGTTGCGACAACCCTGCCAAACGAAAACTAATCACAACTTTTCCTAACAAACATAAATCCGGCCGTATCATCATTTCCATTGATCTTCTCATATGCCTCCCATGCCAGGATACTTTCCTCCAGATGGCGGCATATCTGAGGGCATTCCACCAGTCAGCCATCATACTGTCCATGTGTTTGGGACTGGGGATCGGGATCGGTGCCGTTCCAGTATGAGACTGCGGTGAAACGCCCTTCATCGGTTCGGTGGCCATTTCCATGTCCCCGTCAGGTTCGAACCCGGTGACCACGGGGCCACCGCCCCCCTCATTAAACGTCAATCCCTGAAGGTCGTCCAGATCCAGGTATCATAGTTATCGTTGTGACCGTTGAAGGAACGCTGGATCAAAGCCCATCTGGACGAACGGATCCGCGGATCCTCCCGGTGTGGAGAAAGACGAGACGCCGGCCGAAGCACTACTGCCCCAATCCGTTGACAAGCCGGACGTCGGTGCACGAGCTACCATCCCAGAACTGCCAACGAAGCTACCCGACGAGCTGCCAGGAACACTAGCAACGACAGACGACCGACTTGTTCCTGGGAACGCAGGACTTTGGATGCTGGGGCTGGAGTACCCAGAGCCGAATCGCGACCACGACAGACACTCCGGGCGTTGATATTGGTTTTACAGGCGGGCGACGCAATCCCTCTTGGGGCGGCAAAAGGTGGTCGCATACCCAGGTTCTCGAAGCGTATATGCTCAGAACCAGGCACCGTCTCTAATCCAGCATCACGCTTCAACACGCTCAGCCAAACAGGATTATCCGCACATGTCTGGTTCCAAAGGATCGTCGCAGCCATAGATAACTTGTCGTGCCTCGTTCTGTATCATTTGATCTGTTGGGATGACGCCGGATGCGACCTGACTGTGAATGAAGGAAGTGTTGGACTTGCAGGCGATAATAACAGTTTGCATCGCTGGTGTCCCTGAGACCGGGTGACTGAGCCGCCGTCTGCGAGGACTTGTTATGGATCCAACACGGTGTGTTCATGGCCAATGAGATACGGCGGCATAGCATTTTCGACCAGACTCTCGATTTGAGGTTCGAAAACCCCAGTCACCCTCCCACTGGGTCATCTCGGCACCACATTTGAAATGCGACGCCAGGTGGTCGACACGGTCCTTCCAGGTGGTCATGATGGTTGGACAAAAACCGCATCGAGACCGTATCTCGCAGGTGTTGCTTCGCCATTTATCCATGCTGGGATGGAACTTCACATGTGTGCATCAGCCTTAGATGTTGGTTGAGGTGGTCTTTCCGATAGAAAGTTCGCTCCGCCGGCGTCTTCTCCTGACAGGTGCTGTAGTTGTGGGTTTCGAGATGGGCGGTATCTGGGTTGAGCGCCAGGCAGAAGGCACATCGCTTCGTGTTGTCGATGAGGACGACGCCGCCATTAGGCGAGCAGGTCCATTTCTCCAACGCTAAATGCAGTGATTTCTCATGCCGCTGCCAATCATACTTTGTTTGGAATGAGTCGGCACAGAAGGTGCACTGGTATATACGAGAGCCACGAGCTTTCTGTTGGTTGAATAGGTTGACGGGGGCTGAGGCTTTGCGGCGACGCGACGACGTTCCTTCCGTTCCATTGAACCAAAGGAGCCGAGGGAGGACCGATGGGAGAAGGCAGACGCAAATGACAGGTCAGACAATGAGGAGTGACTAGCAGAATGACTTGTCTCGAAGCTGCTCAGGGAAGGGGGTGTGGAATATATTCGAGTTCGCATGGCTTGAGTCACAGTCACCACTGGACCCCCGTCTTCCGAGAATGGGAACGCACGTGACCAGACTGAGACGATCGGGGCTGGGATGGGTCGAAGGATGTTTTTTCCAGGGCCCGCAGAATATCAGAAGTGGCAGCGGGTTCGTTCTCAGGGGGCGAGTGTTTTCCAACGCTCCAGGGGTGTCATGAGTGCCACGTCAACTTGTGATTGTCTTGGGATGTCGATGGCTCCCGGGATGGGAGAAACTGCTGCGTGGAGGAGGTCGAACTTTGCCGCGTCGCCTGGCATTGGCCAGCCAATTGCAGATCTGAGTGCGTTTGAGGCCCGTAACGCAACTTCAATTCGTCTTTCTCCTGGTCGTCGTTTGGATAGGGATGCTCGTGGTGTTCCTGAAGCCAGGACTTCAAGATGCGAACCGCTTCCCGCGAGAGTCGTGAAGTGTTGCTCTTTCTCGACCGGTTGTCGACATCATCCCCGGTTCCCATGCCCGTGAGCGACTTGAGCGCTCTTCTCCCGGTCAGGCCACCGGTTGGGATGTCGACGTTTTCGTTGATTGGGTGCAATGTGTCCAGAAATTTTGCCCGGTGCCTTAGCATGAGTGAAGCTACATTCGCGATACAGAGAAATGCAGCATGTACAACCGCTATGCTGCATGACACCACGCTTCGCAACAAAGCAATCCAGGCCCATGTGTCGACAGAATCACAAGGGCTTTCGGCACGGAAACATGGGATAAACCCCATTGTCCGCGGCGGTGTCGACCTGCTCCCTTGGAAGGCATTCAGGTAGCAAATGCACCGGCGGATCACTGGGGAATTCCAAGGGCTGTTCAAGCGACAGCAACTCGTTGTTTGCGACAGCGTCGTCGATCTCATCGAATTCACGGTGATCCGAGGCCACATCGTCATCCCGAACATGGGAGCTGTATGAGGCTTCATCAAAGTTGAAGTACTCCATTTTCACGTGGATCCAACTTTTAGCCGCAGCTTAATTCGATGAGTCAAAGAAGACCAACGACGAACGCTCCCTGTGAACCAGGAACAAGTTGAGCGAATGCCGTGATCAATGGGGCAGCAAAGAACACGAATGGAGTTGTCTTTGAAGATATCACCAGGAAAAAGGACACTGCAAGGTGAAGGCGAGGCCGACGGGGGTGGTGGTCAGACCTAAGAGGAACCCAGTTTTTCGTCTGGGGTATCAAAGGCTTGCCGGAACGATGGAGCATGCTAGTGCTTTCGATTCAACCTGGGTCAACTGGGGGCCCTGCAGGTCGTAAAGCTAACCTTTGGAGGCAGGGAGTGACAGCCATGGTACGGGAGGAGGTACGGACAGGCCCATCAGAGGACACGGATAGAGCAAAGGACCAGATGCCGGAGAAATGCAGATGGGGGCCGAACTGTTGGCTTGTTGCAGACTGCGCGCCCTTCCGTTGACAACGCTTGCCCTCTTCCGGTTTAGCTCCAGCGGGGCAGGGCGCACCGTCCACTAGGCCCGATCAGGCAGGCATGATTTCATCCGCTGCCAAACGATCAACGATATACGGCGCGCCTCTCTCGTATACTCGCGTTCTCGGCCGGCCATCGGTGGCCTCCGGTCTGTCTCCTCGGTCCATTTATCCCACCGAACGCCGAGTTCGAATATCTGACAGTGCTGGTAGGATTGGGCAGTCGCCTCCTCTCAATCCCTCGCGCTTTGTTTGCTTCAGGACACCGTGCTGACCCTGCAGATTACCACAATCCTTCGACAACTCTCTTGTCATCTGATATACTGATACTTGGGTGCTAACTTTCAACCAATTAATGATCTGGCCACGCGACCCATTGACATAAGTCAATCTGGCCGATGTTTCCTCCAGCAACAGTAATAATGCACTCGGGTGAATTCCCATGGCCCAGTCTTCCTTCAACATGGCGGCCAAGCCTCGCAGCCTTCCAGCCCAGCCATTATCCATGATCATCTCCGCGGGCCATGTCCAGTTTTCGTATTCAATAACTGGAATCTAAGCCATATCGACAGATTCACTCAAAACCCGGATTGCGATTAGAGCTCATATGGTCATAGCTCATGGGACATGATCGCAAATACCTGGTCAGGAATCTGCAGCTCGTAGAGATGACTTTTAGTGCAGATACCACAAGGAAATCTCTAGCTTAAGAAATACCGCTGGCATTTTGTGCGGCACTCATATTGAATCTGATGTCCCGAGGGTACCGTACTCGAGCAAGATTCGCCTGCCGCGTGTTTCGCAATGCCGACAGGTACCTACTAATGGAGGTACATATACTATTCATATCAAGAAACAATGAAGTTTCATCGAAACCCTATCTAGTATCACCGGATTATGATGTATATCGCAGGCAAAGTCGCCATGCTATCGACTATGTCATACCTCTTCCACTTGCCCGTTATGGACACATGGCGCGAAACCCTTCGGATTTTGTAGTAGTTATCATACACGTGGTTTGGGAACCAATTTATTAAGCTCAGCCGAGGCTATAGCTTGAACAATCATCAGGCTTCTGGAAGATCCATGCAAATCACTTGGGATCAAGCCTTTCCTGGTCAGGAACAAAGAACGGTCTTCGTAGCTGGCTGTATACTGCGACAAGAAAACCGAGAACCAAAAAAATGGGGATTGGACAGGACTAACTGCGACCTAACAGAACGAGAACAGTT
>JASHHO010000033.1:0-271927 GCA_039763685.1 Aspergillus micronesiensis | reverse complement strand
CATCTTTGACTTTGGACGCATCAGACGAAGAGGCATCCGACATTCAGATAGAATGACGTCGCTCATATTGGGGACTATGTCGTAGCTTTGTCCTGGCAGCAGGGGTGGGGTGTGCATGTTATCTTGCCATGCATTGTTCAGTACAGTAGTAGTATGAAGGAGAAGCTGTTTTGAGTTGGCAGACCGCTAAGGTAGTTGAATTATCAGGCACAGCAAATTTTCACTGACCGCCCATTCGCCGACCAGGGCATATCTGGAGCACATCACCTGAGCTGGCTATGAGATTTACGATACTACTCAACATTGAAGGATGAAGCAAAGTGTGATGAAATCATGTATCATTCAAAATCATAACTATGTAACGGGTAGAGCAAACTCCTCCCCCAAATTCACCAACATAAAAGTGAAAGAGGAAAACACCTTTCAGACCTCCTCGACACCCACCAAATCCGACCGACCGAAGTCAAGACGTCAGGACAAGGTCAAGATCATCACCACTCCCTTGACCCACGGCGGATCCGACCAACGAAACAAACCGATCAAGAGACCAGTCGTTAACAGAGGCGGAAACCGACAGGGTCGCGGCGGAAGTAAACGGCTTCACTTTAGGGCATCGAGGACATAGCAGTCATCAGCAAGGGTGGAGATTCTGTGGCTCTTTAGAAGAGCTCAATGTGAGACGTCTACTCTAAAGTGATTCTTTGAACTGTTGGCGGGATGGTTAGCAGATGTTCTTGTTGTTCGGTGGTGGCCTGGGAGGATTCCCAAGGTAGGGGGGAGGAGAACATACGTAGAGTCGCTTAATTTCCAGAATGATGGGGGAGGAGCCGCCTTTTATATTTTCAAGCGGGACCCCCGTTCCGCGCTAGCCACAAGCGAGATCCCGTGTGTTTGTCTGGTTTGTTTCCTGTCGGTTGGTCGCCGCCCAATCAGGACCCGCAAAAATTTTCCTGCTCCGTCGGGGGTGGTCTGGTCCGGGCCATCGCAGTTTGCATTACCAGATAATTTGATCCCGGGCTGCGATAGGTCAGGAATATTGGCAAGACGGGTCTCTCGTTCATTCTCTTATGTTATCGGAATTGGCCTTGGTGCCGTGTGGGTTGCATCGCTGTGCACAATCGTTATGCTCTTCGGGCCGACTTTCGGCTTCCCGATCATCATGCCTACGACTATGAAGTATGATCTTGAGCGATAGCAGCAAATGTTGTGGTGGTTTCTGAGCGTTGGGAAAGGCAGGCCATACTACTAGCATGTTGGTGATGGGTCTGTCTCGTTTCGTGGCATTATGGGGTGAGTTGTAGGCCATCCGTAATCGTGGTTCTCTTGTGCTCTGTTGTATCATTCATGTAGTGTAAAGATATATAGTTCCACGTTTTGACACAAATCACCACCTTTGATCTGGCACCGTACAGCCCAAAATGATCAATTAAAAATCGACACACTGATCAATAACCCATACCAAAGCAACATATGTATCTTATGAATTGATTCGGTGGAGACGGGCTTGAAATCACCAGCATAAAAACCACCTCGGAGACACCGCGATGGCCGGGATCTAGATGGGTTCAACAGGGTTCAACGGCAATCCTGCCTGAGGCTGCCACAAATTTCCCAACCAACCCAGCGCGCGCGTCACCGCCAGAAGCAACCTTGTGAATTCACCGAACCGCCGTATGATACAAATCTATCGTCATCTATATACAAGCATCCATCAAACTCACTGACCCGCCTGAGCCTTCCGGATTTTCTCCTCCTTCACCCGCTTCCCTCCCGCTCACTATACCGATCCCCAAAGAGTTCGAAATGAGGCCTCATCAAAATAGTATACTTCACAAATTCCTCCATACAATCCACCAACCGGTCGCGATTCCCACTCGGCTTAAGCCGCTGGTCCCCCGGCTGACCTTCATCCGGGAAATGGGTGTACGCCTGCGGAATCGAGGACTGATTCGGGATCGTGAACATGCGCATCCAGCGCCCGAGAATCCGTAGGGAGTTGACCGCGTTGAAGGACTGCGATCCGCCGCAGACCTGGGCGATGGCGAGGGTGCGGCCCTGGGTTGGACGGATACTGCCTGTGCTGAGGGGGACCAGTCGATCTGGTTCTTGAAGACGGCGGTCTTCATCCACCACCGAGAATACGTGAGCGATCGTTTATCGGCCCATAAGACAAAGAGAATTGGAGATAGGCTTACCAAGTTACCGTGCTGCTCGGGCGAAACCCAAATATGCCCATCGCTCCACCGACTGAGCTCACGAAGCTCCTTAACTTTGGGGTGCCCATGGTCGGTATCATTCTTCACAGGCAGTCCCTCCGGATCAAAGACCCGAACGTCGCATCCCAGTCGGAAGAGAATGCGACAGGCCTCGAAAGCAACGAGCTTGGAGTACGATCTCCTGCGCAGACTGCCGTATAGAACCAGGACCTTGAGCCGTTCCCCGTCACTTGTAGGTTCTTCTCGGCCATTTCGGGGCGGTTGTCAACTCCAGAGCCTCGACCCAGTCATCTGCGGGAGTCTCGTCGAGAATGAACGGGCGATATGTCTGGCGGATCTCATGTTCGTCTTGCGCCTGTGGGATAGCCAACGAGCGGTGCTGGACACTCAGAATGTCGCCGTTGGGCGTGGGTAACGTGGATGTGTTGGTCATTATAGACCGGCTGAATGGGGATTGTGTTGCTGTTGGACGCAGGAATGGATGCAGTGGCCGGGCGCAAGTTGCTGGACGGAATTTGGGGGCCAATGCGAGTCGGAGAAAAGGGCGCATGGGGAATGTTCGCAATTGACTTGGTCTGATGTGTTGACGAACTACAGAGATCTAGAGATAGCTGATCTTAAATCGAGACTACAAGATGCCCACCTGGGCAGTTGGAGGTATGTCACTGGTGAGCGGTGATTGGCTAGCGGGGAAATGGTGCCTGACCCACTTGCTCGGCTTTTCGGGGCGAATCAACTGAGCCGATAGATTGACAGACTATGGATTGATAGACTATGGATAGATGGAGTCTCTTTGACTTCAATTCTGCTTTCCGATTTCCTGGTATGAGAGGGCGACACGAAGAGGAAGCTAGGCACATAACCCGTATAAACCACCCACAGGTAGAGCCTAGGCACTCTCTCCATCCTTCACTGCGTAAACCTGGAACGACCCTAGACAGACAGTCAGAACTGCTGGAAAAGAGGAAGAAGGTTCAAGTGTGACTTACCAACCCATTCGTTGAAATCAAATGCAGCCAAATCGGTCGCCGATTTTGCCTCGCCGGAGCTGCAGCACGAGCTCTGGGGCAAGTAGGACGACTCCTTATAAAGGTTCAGTCCGACTTTGCATCGACAATCATCACCCCTAGTCATGTCAGCGAAACATTCCTTGAGATCCCACGACGGTGCTCACCCTTGAATCCAGCCTCCCGAAGATACCGCTCGTAGTCCGCAATCTGACTTGCGCCCGCAACACACCCAATATACAGAGCCATATCACTCGTGATGCTCTCCGGGAGGGGTTTTCGCGCCAGAATGTCACTCTCAGCAACCCTCCCACCAGGTTTGAGCAGACGGAAGATTTCGCGGAATACAGAAGCCTTTTCTGCTGCAGGAACAAGGTTGATAACGCAGTTGCTGATGATGCAGTCGACACTAGCGTCCGGCAGCGGAACGGAGGTGATGAAAGCTTGAATGAAGGTCGCGTTTGGTACTTCTTTCGAATTCTTATTGGCGAGGGTGATCATATCCTGATTACGCTGTTTAGTCGTGGGATGTGGGGTACGAGGAGCCGGACTCTTACCTCCGTCATATCAATCCCGATGGCTTTCCCTGCTGGCCCTACCTTACGGGCGGCCAGGATCACATCGATCCCACTTCCACTGCCAAGATCAACGACCGTCTCGCCTGTAGAAGCAAGGTGAGTGATTGCTGGAGTCAATGCGTCCATACGTGATGGTTGGCATACCTCTTTCACATTGGCAAATCCGACCGGATTACCACAACTCAAACCCAGGTTAGTCTTCTCTGGGAGAGTATTCAGGTCGTCGGCACTATATCCAAAGGCCATGGCGATGTTCACTTCGTGATCCTGCCCTTCCACGGTTTTGCTGCGCTTGGCAATATCGCCATAGCGGGATTGCACGAGCTGATAAGTATCGGCCATGGTCAACGGGTTTAAAACTTATATTAATGGAAGTTTAGCTTGGGAGTCGTGAAGGAGACAGCCTGTTGTCACCTCGGGTGAAAGACCTCCATTTATAGAGCGCCGTCGTGGATTGTCGAGTGCATACAAGGCGGGGTGACTCGGATCTGTGATTGGGCGGGTATAAGTGGTATGTCACCAGTTAAGCACGTGCATCCAATGGCTGAAACTGGCATGTCACCACTTTCACCATGATTCTGAGTGAAACGACATAGGGAAAAGAATGCGTCCATGACAGTCAGGTCGATGACACCAACTATCGGGTGATCTCAGCAAGAACAGCCAAAAGGACGCGATTATCGACCCTGCAACCCTCCCACTGAGACTCGGTATTTCGATACCCACAGCTCAGCTTCATGTCAAGATCAATCGCACTGACATTGCGTTTGTTGCAGTGCATCACGAGTTCGAAGGCAACAGTGCAGAGGGTTGTGTCTTGCAGGACGGTATTGGTGAGCATGCTGGTGAGATCAACATCTAAGTCCCGTGGCACTACGCCTAGCGACTCGCCGAGTTCGCCGTGCGATTGCGGTGGTATGAAGCCGAGTGGAGTCTCTGGTGTGGGATATTCATTGAAAGGTTGAGCGAGCCAATGGGCGGAGGAGAGGTGGTATCCCATAAGGCAAGTGGACTGAGAGGTGTTTCTATGAGATCTAGACAGGTCAGGGTTAGACACCGATGCATGCAGTAAGCTATGTCTCGAGTAGGATCAAGCTTCATGGTCAGATGCATACCCGTAGTGGAAGGTAGGCTGTCCAGCTTCGTGCTGTCTATGAGATCAGCCACCACATGCGTGTCCATTACAGGCTCCTCAGAGTGTGTCTCTGGAGAAGACTGCGTTGGGACGGGTTGAATGTCCCCCAGCTCAAGTAACGATCGGAGCCTTTCATTTTCCTTAAGAAGTTCATCGTTCCTTGCTTTTAGTTGGCGGATTTCTTCCGCCGTGGTGGTCTCATAGTTCGCCAATTTCTGCTCTAGTTCGACTACATAGTCTCGCTTGCGTTGGCGACATCTACGCTGGTTGGTGCGGATGCGCGCGAGGTCTTCTTCCTAGGCGGGATTAGACAGGTAGAGACGGTCTAGGTTGAGTGCATGCCTTTGTTTTATGTTTGATACGGGGCATGATCGTACTCCTAGGTAGGGATGTCAGGTAATGAGGGAAACAGGTGCCTGAGTGGTAAGGCGACAGAGATGTTATGAAGGAGGACGCTAAACCATGGTTGGGATGCTGACCGCCTACCCCAACAGGCAATTCGGGCTCCGCGGCCACCAGTCGGGGTGTTTGTGTGATGATCACGGCAAGCCTGATGGGTCTCCCTCGAAACACGGATTACGACAGCCAGGGTCCATATCTGGCTTCTTCCGCTGCCCAGTGACTTCTCCTCCTCATCTGCTCTCAAGGGACTGCACACCCCACGTGTGCGACAAGTCACAATGGCCTCCGGCGCTTCCAAAAACATCAACCTGCGCAGCGACATCGAGTTCATCCCGACTCCTGCCGCTGGCCCTCCAAATTCAAGCCCGATGAGAATTGCGGCGTCCCCTGACAAACGTGAGTCCCTGGAACAGTCTTGTCGGTCCAATTGCTGTGCTAAACCATCCTGCAGTCCGCAGCGATCAACAATCCCCCCTTGCCCGCCGACGGTCCTGGCAATGAGGGCTTCTCCAACAAGTTGCTGTTCGGCGCGCTCGTCGGTGTCCCCGTGTTCCTCGCGTACAAAGTGGTGGTGGATGGAAGACCTCCGTGTTCTTCGGTCTGATCACTCTCCTGCCCATTCTCGTGGCCTTTTGGACCTGGAGATCCTCCTGCAGCCCTCGCACCAATGAGAAGGTGAAGCTGCCCGGCCGTCCGATCGAGGAGTACATCACCTTCAAAAACCCGATGGATAAGCAGAGATATCAGGGCAAGAACAAGGTTCCCCTGCAGGCCTTCGCGGAGATGTACCTCGACGGTGCCGCTGACTTCAACGGTGACTGTCTCGATATCATGGAATACCGCCACGACTGGAGCAACTTCAGCTTCACCTGGGACCTGTTCAAGTTCATCGTGGGCACCTTCTTCCGCGACGTGATGTTCCACACCAAGGAGCAGGACGACGAGCAGATCCGCCCCAACTACGATCTCGGTAACGACCACTACTCCTGGTTCCTTGGCCCCCGCATGATCTACACCTCCGGTATCATCTCCGACACCGAGCGCGAGGAGACCCTTGAAGAGATGCAGGACAACAAGATGGCTATTGTCTGCGAGAAGCTCGCGCTCAAGGAGGGCGAGACCATGCTGGATATCGGCTGCGGCTGGGGCACCCTGGCCAATTCGCCAGTCTCAACTACGGCGCTAAGGTCACCGGTCTCACCATCGCCGAGCACCAGACCGCCTGGGGTAACGAGGCCCTCCGCGAGGCCGGTATCCCCGAGGAGCAGAGCCGCATCGTGTGCATGGACTACCGTGATATCCCCCGGACCAAGTACGACAAGATCACGCAGCTGAAATGGTGAGCACGTCGGTATCAAGAAGCTCACTACTTTCTTCCGTCAATGTTATGACATCTGAACGATGATGGCGCCATGTACGTGCAGCTGTCTGGTCTCCGTCAGGCGTGGCAGTACGAGGACTTCATCTGGGGTCTGTATCTGAACAAGTACATCTTCCGTGGTGCTGATGCGTCTACTCCTCTGTGGTATTACCTGCTTTGCTTGGAACGCGCTGGATTCGAAATCAAGGGGTGATACCCGAACCCGACTCTTCATTCGAACCAGGCTAATGATGACCAGTGTACACCGTCGGTGTTCACTACTCCGGAACTCTGTGGAGATGGTACCGTAACTGGCTGGGTAACGCCGACACCATCAAGGCCAAGTATGGCCAGCGCTGGTACAGAGTAAGTGCCTATCCTGTGTTGCATACCTGATGAATTCTAACGTTTTAGATGTGGGAACTCTTCCTTGCCTGGTCCGTCATTGCCTCCCGCCAGGGTAGCGCCACTTGCTTCCAGATCCTCGTGGTGAAGAACCTGAACTCGACCCACCGTATCAGCGGTGTTCCCACCCAGTTCGGTCTGTCCGCTGCTCTTGACTCTAGCCGCAAGGCTGGCAAGTCCAGACTCCCTTAGATTAAGGCTACTGAGCCTGTGCCGGAGCCTTCCTGACCCGACTTGGGTCTGTCCCGAAGGCACACGATGTTGGATGTGTAAACGATGGATGCTTAGAATCTAGAGTCGACTAGTCGACTCTCCTGTCTTGTGTCGCCGCAAGAATAGGACTTATGCTCGGTTCCATGTGTGATATGATTTGTATACGGCGGAGATATCTTTTTTTTGTACGGTCAATCCCTTTAGTTACTTGAATAAGACTATATGTGATGCTGCTGCATTTCTCGTAGGATGACTCTGAATAAACATTAGATCTATCAACCACATATCTATCATGATTCATGATCGCGCGCCGCTTTTTCCAAATCCCCAACCTTATGACGACCGATTCCTAGTCTCTCCCGCCACGTCTTCTCCTTCAACAGCAAGGCACGCTTGCGTCGTCGTGGAGGATAGTTGATCGGACTCTCTCCGCCGGTGAACATGGTCAGATCGTAGACAAAGGCACCGAAGAGACCGCCAGTGATGCCAGCCACCCACGGGCCCCAAACCCACCAGGCATGCTTCTCGCGGAAGAGATGACCTCCCCAGCCTGCCATGACTGCCACGAGGCGTGGTCCAAAGTCTCGAGCGCCGTTGAAACATCTAACCCTAATTAGCTGTGCATTCACACAGAACAATCAAGTGTATACTTACCCTCCGGTATTATACCCCAACGCCAACACCAGCACAGTGATCAAGATGCCAACAACAAACGCCTGCATACCAGCTCCCGGAGGCGCATTGGTATCATCTCCCAGGGCCAGGATAGCGCCGACAAGAATCGCCGATCCGATAAACTCATTGAAAAACGCCGTAGCCGGCTTCACAAATTCCTTCGGCATGGTAAGCAGCGCCTGAGCCGCCTGCGACTCACCCTGCGAGACCTGCTGCATGGCCGCCGAACTCACAATCGCATCATGATAGATCGCGTACGCAAAGCCACCGGCAGTAATCGCCCCGACAATCTGCGCAAGAATATACACCACACACTTCCGCGGCGGGAACCCTCTCCAGACACACAGCGAGATCGTAATCGCCGGATTCAAATGCCCACCCGAGACACCACCAGCGATATAAATTGCAATCATAAACCCAAATCCCCACGCCGCAGCCAGCGACGCAAACGAGCCCGCCTGCGACTGCGACGTATACGTCGACAGACCCGCGCAGAGCCCCAGGGTCATGGCGACGGTCACCCCCAGCCACTCGGCCAGGGTTTCGCGGATATGATACCGGATCTTACTCCAGGCGTTGAAGAAGCCGCGCTCGTCGGGGCCATGGCCGGGATCCTCCTCTTCGTATTTGGTTGTGTCGGTGGGGGGTTCCTGCGCTGCTGGGCCTTCCTCGGCGTCACCGTCGTGTTCTTCCTTCTGATGCTCGCCTTCGGTGCCCGGACGCATGCCCTGTCGGACGACGTGGGGGGCGGTTGCGCCAGACTCCATACGGGGCCTTTCTGCTGTTGGTCGTATTGGGGGTTGAGGTCTTGGTATTGGGGTGGATGTATGCGAAGCCCTGGTTTCGGGGATTGGGGCCGGCGAGGGAGAGCGCGGTGGTTTGACGGTGTGGGAAATTGGGGCGTTTAGCCTGGGGGTTTTCCTGCATATGCGATTCATTGCTGACGCCGGGATTGCCTTCAATGGTTTCGTTAGTGTGTGCAGGTTTCAAGGTAGGTAGTAGGTAAGGAAGACATACCTCCCGACGGCTGAGCGTGTCCGTTCATGCAGGGCAGGGCAAATATCTAACGCAACTCGACCACACTGGGTGTCTCACCCTAGATTCAATTCTGATACTATTAGACCATTTGATTTGTGCGGACATGATACATGCTCAGCAATAAATACCAGGCCCGTTCCGCCGGTCGAATGGTAGAATGGTAGAATGGTAACATTACATCACCACGATGGCCGCCAGCGGAAAACTTGGCCTCGGGGTTTGCCACAGCGCATCACAACTCCCGTCATGGGAGGATCAATAAGGTGGAATAAAGAATGGACAGACGTCATTGTCGTCTGTCATAATTCTTTTTTCTTTCAACAGTGGTTATACCGGTGGGTCGGTCGGTGTTCTGGTTCCTACCTGACGTGGAAGTACCCCTACCTACTATTAGGTACACTCGGGATGATCATCCAGGGATGAAGAGTCATATCTTTCTAGACCGTCACTTGGCAAGAAAATAGCATGGCACTGTGCCAATAAGAGATCACCGTCATGTCAGACTCCCTTATACCCTGGTCACATCGTCGCCCCTGCCAGGAAATGTAGTATAGCCGCGAAGAGTTTTCATGCGGCCCCTGTGGTAAGCAGAATCAGCCCTAACAAGCTTGATTCTTAATTGTACTGCACGCGGGCGGAGAAAATCCTCTAACGAGAAGATGAAACGTCATTGGTGGCGTGCCTGGCCTGGCTATCCAGGTGGCTGGAATGTTTCCGTGGCAGTCATTCATATTGGTAGATCACCGCCGGCTGTAACATCCGACGGAGCTGGATGGAGTTCATGCCCTGGAAAGTGGAGATATGCCTTGACTTGAGCAAGGTGATAACATACTGTCCATCATCATGATATTCGTTCTGCTTGACGACAGCATGCGGGTAGGATGAGTCATGTATTCCTGGACGAAGCGTCGTCACTCTTGCGATATGCCGATATTTCGTTCGATGTCATGAGAGCTATCGGTGAACCATATCTAGCCGGCCAGACTGGATGTTCTAGGCCATCTGAAATCGGTTCTTGGAAGCCGTGAAATGCAAGTATTGGAAATGGAGTCATCTGAAGGTAGTAAGGACAGCCATCCATGACTGCCGTGCTGAAGTTGAGAGATAGGAGTTTATTTGATAGGAAGCAGATCTGTGCACAGGGCCAGATTCGCCCAATAATCCAATACCGACACAATTCTTGTACCCAGAAGTAGGTGGACACTAAATGAAGGAGCCGAACACTCGACTAGTCCTTGTAGTCTATAGTCCCCGGCTGAAGGTGCAGTAGCCGAGCCGATGGCCCATAGCCGTGGTCTCTGAGTTGTTGACATATGAGGTATTTCCAGCACCCCAGACTCTAAAGTCGACCAGCAACTCTCCACTTTTGAATACCCTATCAGATGCAATCTCCCTTTTACCCAGTATGAGGAACTGAGGGACTCCACGCCGAACCAATACGAACTGTGCTGCATCCGCAAGACGGATCCACACGGCACCAGCACGGACCACGGATGATATCCGGCTGGGGGTTCCGATGCTGTTGCTAAGAGTCGGTTGATATCGAATCTCCTCGACTCCACACTGCTTCTTTCCTATCTTCCCCCATTATCGTTTCCTCGCGAAAGGGGGACCGATCTTTCTCCAGCCCTCCCCATGCCCACCCCCACGCCTGCACCATAATGGCTTCATAATCATAACCCCAGAGCAGACATCTCATATCCCCAGCCTGCAGCCTACAAACCACAGACCACACACCTAATTGACGCATCCGTATCCGCCGGCCCGTCCTGGGCGGAGGCACCAGCTCGACCATGCCCCGGCCCAAGGTGCTGCCCGAGAATCGTCTCCGCGTGCAAGAAGCATGTCGTGCCTGTCGAATGACCAAGAAACGATGTAGTGGGACGTTTCCCTGCGTAAAATGCATCCGCACCAACCGGGCAGAGACGTGCGTGCCGGTGCGTTCGTCAAGCTCATCCGTCCGGCGCCAATATACCAGCACCGGTACACGCAGTCCTATACCTGGACCGCAGAACACGCCCCATTCCTCCGTCTCCAACCAGAGTCCGAGCAATCGGGCATCGATACCGTCGACTGAGCCGGGTTCGCGGTCGCCGGAGGCGCTTCATCGGACTCGTCCTCGCATGTTGCGGAATCTGCAAGGCGAACGAGGTATCACTGTCTATGTCTATTGACTATCACCCGGTGTATCTCAGGACGTAAGGCTGACGGAGCTATAATTAGTGTACATTGGACGTTCAGCATCGTTGTCATTCTTACAGTTAGTCCGCGACACAGTCACCCAGTACATCGGACCGTCGCAGTTCTCCCACAACGTGAAAAGCGAGGACATGCTGGAGACCGAGACACCGCACGATGTCCCCCCCGTCGTTGAAACAAGCCCGACCCCTACCAGATACAGAGCTTTCTTCGCGCGTATCAAATTGCCGTACGTTTACCCTATACCCACAATGACGAGGGTACCCATCTCATGCTAAAACATGCACAGGCGAATGGGTTCATCTACTTTCCCTCAGACCACGACGAAACCCCAGACGAACAAGCCTCGACCCCTGGATCTAGCTCAAGTGCCAGATCCGCCATGCGAGATATCAAGATTGCCATCGGCGCACAGTCCGTTCAAAATGACCCAACGACCACCCACGTCGAACGCTTCTTCTTCGCCCGGGGCCAGCGAATCGCCTTCGCTGGCATGGTGGAAACACCCAGCTTGGAGATGGTGAAACTGTTTGTCTGATGTCGTTTTACATGTTTGGAGCGTGTCGTCGCAATGCTGCGTATATGTACCTCGGAATTGCGGCGCGGGCAGCGGTCGCCTTGGGCCTTCATCTTCGAGATTTTTCGATCGGTGTCTATCCCGGAGCAGCGAGAGAGGTATGTATCAATCGTCTGAAACTGGCTGATTCAGCTCACGATTATGTAGAACCCGCGTGGATGAGTCTCTGCACGTTAGACCTCCTGACCAGTTCGATCCTGGGACGTCCGCCTGCGACCGGGAATCTACGCTCTGAATTCGGCGAGAAACTAGTCGATATGGACGAGCCCAGTCCAGCCGAGGAGAGGCTCATCGCCTCGTACCGGATGTCCCAGATCCTAGACAGAATTATCGTCCGTCTCTACGGGGAAAACGCCGCCTCGACAGAAACAGCGGAATCTCCTGGAGCAGCTGAACAAATGGAGCGACAGTCTGCCCAGTTCAGTACTGATCCCGCCTAACGCCGAGACGGAGAGGCTTGCAGCGCAGGAGCATATTGTAGGGAGCCTGCATGTCGCCTGCTCGTACCATTTCGCAGTCATCATCGTCACCCGGCCGTTCTTGATATCATCGCTGGGAGTCCGACTAGCGAGGCTCTGCAAGTCGCCTGGCGACCATGATGAGATTCTCCAGGAGGATCCAGCGCATGCTAAGCTCGCTCTTGCGTGTACGGACTCGGCATTGTATATGATGCAGACGTGCATGGAGGTGTATCATTCCGAGTTGCTGCTGGCAATATGTGTATCCTGAAGTAGGTCTATCAGACTTCCCCTCGCGATATCGTACTAATAAACCTTCAGGGCATTTGTATTTGCAGCTGCACTGGTCCTCGGATTCTCAATGTTCTCCCAGAAAGAACCCGAGTCAGCAGTCGAACATGCCTTCAACGGGGCTCTCGAAATCCTACGCATCCTCGCCCATCAGTCCGTCCAAGCATCCCACTACTACGAGATTATCTCGTCATTAAAGAACGCCATCACAGAGCAGCGTCAACGCCTGCTGCAATTCCCCTTACCAAACAAGAACCGCTACGTGAATAAGCTGTTCAGTCTGAACAGTCACCGATCTCTCCCCAACTCGCAGGACAATATGAGCATGTCAGTGAGCACGACGACTCGATTATGACTACGTCGGCAAATATACTCGACTCGTGGAACTTATCGATACTGGCGATAGTGATGATACGTTTGCAGGCTGGGACGGGATGGAGTTACCCCTGTGGGATAGTTTTCCGTTTATTCATAACTCGCTGTCTACGTCTAATCGGACGAGCGAGTCGAATCAGGTTTTATGATTGTATATGCTTTGCATGATATGAGTGATGAACGGATTTATGAATTATATGATTTGCACTGTCCTGTGTTTGTCTTGTACCTAGTGATCAACATATCCTTCTTGAAACATTCACATATGGCCCCTACACTCACTAAGGCATTGGACACAGTAACTTCCCTAAGATGTTCTCCAGGGAAGATCTAAGATATCCTTCCAGTAAAGATCAACCTCGCTATCAGGCGGCAAGAGAGGCGGTCCGCCTCAGTCGGATAGCATCCGACTCTCATCCGCACTCCCTCTGCCGCCTCCCTGAACGGCAACAGATCTACCTACCTTACTCCGGAGTATCTTCTGAAATCTGGTACAGAGATCAAGGATACCAAGATTAGAGGCGGCCGCCCCCATCTCCGCCTCGACGGCACCGCCGTATCTACCTGCGTAGCGGTGGAGATAACACAGACAGCATGGACAGCACCGACAGGAGATAAATATTGGGTTGCTTCCGCTGCAAAGAGATGCATCTTAGGGTTGAACGTACAGATATCGACTAAGTTCATTGGCTCTCTTCGTGCATCTCGCATATCTTACGCACCTCGCGCAGCTTACATCCTCACCTACATACACCTTACCATGGCAGCTCAATCAGGTTGGCGGCAGTTGGACGTCGCAGTCGTTGGCGGCGGTATTGGTGCGTCTTCATTCCAACTCTTCTACTTCAAGTCTAATGATAGTAGGCGGCCTCGCAGCAGCTACATCCCTCCGTCGCGCCGGCCACAAGGTCACCATCTACGAACGAGCCGACTACGCCGGAGAAGTTGGCGCCTCGATCAGCTGCGCCGCCAACGGCACACAGTGGCTCCATGAATGGGACGTGGACGTGAGCCTGGGAAAGCCGGTCATCTTGAAGAAACTGATCCGACATGACTGGAAGACTGGCGATGTCGAGGATGTCTACGACTTGGCGGATTACAAGAAGCGCTGGGGAAATGTATGCTTTCTCCCTTGTAGCGCTGAGATATTCGCTAACAACGCAGGTGTACAACATGTTCCACCGGGTCAACATGCACGAGATGCTGATGGCGTCCGCCACGGGCGAAGGCAAGGGCACTCCGGCCGTGCTGAAGGTGAACCACGCCTGTGAATCAGTCGACCACGAGACGGGCACGATCAAGTTCAAGAATGGAGTCGTCGCACAGCATGATCTGATCGTCGGCGCCGACGGCATCGGTGTACGCATCCCTCCAGACCTACACCTACAAGGCAACTACAAGACAACCACTGATGAAGAAACGTACAGTCCGCCGTCCGCCGCACCCTCGGCATCCAACCCGAAAAGAAACAATCCACCTCAACCTGCTACCACTGCGTGATCGAAACCGAGGAAGTCCGTCGTCTCGGACTCATGGACCTGGCCCCAACGAAGCCCTCGAATACTGGGGCGGGATGGGCATCCACAAGATCGTCTTCTCGCCCTGCCGCAACGGCGAAATCCACTCCTTCTACTGCTTCTTCCCCACGAACAAAGCGACCACGCCGACGAAGGCTGGAACTACGAAGCCTCGCGCGAGCAGCTCCTCGCCCCGTTCCCCGACCTCGACCCGAAGCTGCTCGCCCTCTTCCGCAACTCCATCGATATCAAGCCCTGGCGGCTGTTCGTGCACAAGCCCTACCCGCACTGGCAGAAGGGCCGCACCTGTATCCTCGGCGACGCGGCGCATCCCATGCTGCCGGACCAGAGCCAGGGCGCGTGTCAGGCAATTGAGGATTCCGCCGCGTTGGGAATCATCTTTGGCCCGGCGTATGCGTACACCGGGGATGTGAACGCGGGGTTGCGGTTGTATGAGAAGATTCGCAAGCATCGCGCGAGTAAGGTGCAGGCGGCGAGTGCGCGCGCACGAGAGAATCTCTCCGAGCGGATTGGGTTCTCCAGTCAGAATACGAGCAAGGTGTATCGTGTGGCGGATGAGAATCAGAAGTTGACTATCGACGAGATGAATATGTGAGTTGCCTGGGTTGCTGCCTTAATCCCCTGACACTGTTTTATGCTGGAGCGAGGCTGACTGAGTAGGTATGATATGCATCGCCATGTTGCGTCGGAAGCTGAGGTCAAGTATCACGGACCGGAGTGGAAGAACAGGTATGAGAAGATGCTCCAGGAGTCGACGGAGGTGTATCAATCTCGGCTTTGAGGATGCCACTGTATAAGTGAAGGGTTAATAAGTAGTGGAGAGTCGCAGATCAGATGCATGGTCTGGGTTGTACATAGCTATGGAATGAATAAGAAGTTCAAATCAAGTTAAGATATAGTTCTGATAGTCTGAAGTCGTTAAGTGGCAGATCAGTCAGTCATGTTTTGTCCGGATCTTGACTAAAACTGGCACCGAGTGTAACCATCATGCAAGAAAAGCATCAGACAGGGTCATCAATCCTGCGGTTGTAAGATATGTGTTACATCGTGATTATCATTCCACCTCCAGGGTCTGCCCCTCGGTATACATGCTCGGGATGGGCCACCCCGAGGAGTAGTTCATCTTCGGGACAATGATATGGCGGGGTACCTCGGGGGGAGATGTCCCGGAGATTCGCACACAACAGCGACATACACAGTATCCACAGGAGCTGATGACTCGCAGCTGGTGATGGGGTACCATCTCACTGGTACCTAGGTCAGACCCAAATTTAGTAGACTATCGAACTTTTGGATGAGTAGTGTGTAGGATCATGAAGGGATAGAGACAGCGAGTCAACCAGCCGCAAAACACAACA
This sequence comes from Aspergillus micronesiensis, assembly GCA_039763685.1. NCBI lineage: Eukaryota > Fungi > Ascomycota > Eurotiomycetes > Eurotiales > Aspergillaceae > Aspergillus > Aspergillus micronesiensis. Next base: position 256,102 of record JASHHO010000033.1, on the reverse strand, counting down.
ACTTCTCCGGTACGATAGCACTAGGCTAGACATACGAGATGGTGAAGAGAAAGAATCAAGAATTCCACGAACAGATGGAGACCATCACCACGGAGAAGTAGGTCGGATCTCCCACCAATGCCAATGCATCTACACCGTATCTATGGCATGCGCCAGTTACCTACTCAAGAGCGAATCAGCAAAATTACCCGTAACCCCCGTAAAAGACACGGTAAAGTGTATCGTCGTAAGGCGATTTCCTGTCGTCAAATTGACATCATCGGCGTAACCGGCGGGTCAACTTGTTGTTCCACCGTACCCATGGTTGCCCTGTACCATGAAACACGTTTCTCAGCCATCGAGTCGGCCGAGTAATCTTATCCCAGTCTGCCCAGTTTACTACCTGCATATGTCGATTTCATAATAAGCATAAGAATTAAGGTCTCCGGGACCGTGGAGATGGTGGCGCGATCGAAAGTGAATCTACACGCCACGGAGAAGAACTGATATAGGTACATTGAACTCTAACCAGCCAAACACAATCGACGGCGCAGTCAGGCAGAGTTAATAGGAATCCCCAATTCAGCGTCGTGCCCCAGGAACGGATTCGGCCATGTAAACGCATCTTTCGGACGCGGTGCACGCTCCTGCTCGTCTCGATCGATTTCTCTGCTCTTCGCCCATTCCATCATAACCGTATAGTCTCGACATTGGCGATTGACACTGAAATCCGGCCACAGGCCCGACTGGCCCTCTACATATGCCAGGGTGATAACCGCCGGATCCGAATTACAGAGAAGAAACTGCACTAGCATATCCGCACAATGGCCGAGATGCATCCAGAGGACCTGTCGCTCGGCTTCATCGCTGGGAACACGTCCTGCAAAGGCCGTTTGACGGAGCATGTTGACGCAGTAGATTTCCTCCACGTTGTCAGCGGACACCAGCATTGACGGGAAGCATGGGGTATGGAACATACATGTGATATATCGAATTTCCCTGCGTAGCGGTCCTCCTCAAGACCCCAGTACTCCCGATCAAGCTTTGCAGCGGTCTTTGGGTCTTTCCCCAGCTTGACGACCTCCTCGCGCGTCAACCAGAAAACGGCGTGCTGATATATTCGTTCCACGCGGCATCGTTCTCGGGACTCGGCTCTTGGCGGGAAAAAGACGGATTCGGGCGAGGGAAGAAAGTACCGTTTGTGAGGGTGGTGTATCGGGGGATTTCTACCTCGTCGAGGACAGGTGCTAGGTAGTCATGATATGAGTTACACAATCAAGGGATAAAACCAGTGTCCATGACTCACACCAATGAACGCTCCGTCGGATGGCTTCATTCTTCTCCAGGTTGAAGGACACCCGAACATCAAGGCTATACAGACATACACCAGAAAAGCAAGAATGAATATGCCAATGAGAAGGCCCAAATCCTTGATGGCGGGCTGTTTGACCTTGGAGTGAGCCCGGCAGATAGTGCATACGTGCTGCCCGGGCTCTATATCAGGGTCCGTAGTCAACTGTTCATATGCCGGGACTTGGGATCGACGAGTCATAGTTCTTGGCACTCTGCTGTAGTCAAGCGTATGATTAATGTGTTAGGATGTGGTAGATGCGTTGGAAGTCGACAATACTGACGAGGACTGAATAGCCTCCGCAGCAAGGGGGCTGGACATCAAGCAGGAAGGGAACGTTGGGATCTCATGCAGGCATACGTCACCTCGAAAGACAACCAATACTTCCTGCAGACAGTGCTACACAATTGCAAGGTGTGGATTCACTTCCATCCACACCGACTGTAGTCGTTGTCTGGCTGTAGTATTGGGTGGTGTAGTTGCCTTTTGCCTTAGCTGGGCTGTCTTCATGAAATAAGGCTGGCAGCGAATGCTCCAATTGCATAGACTGTCACGTAAATATATGTGAAAGTGGAAACCCCTGCGAAATCAATACTTTTGATGCCAAGCAAGACAAGTCCTCCCGCATGTGGTCTCATGCAATACTGTATATCATTGCATATGGACATTATAGATCGAGCCACTCAGTGATAGTGTGGCAGAAGGCTTGTCCCACGACATCGTCCGCCATGCGCTTCAATGAAGTTAGTAAATGTGTCCAGCTCATACTACCGGATTTGAAAGAATGATTCGTGGGTGCTGAAAATGCCTCATACAGAGTATCAATGTATCCTCATACGTTCAAGTCCACCAAAATATCGGATTTGACATATGCAGCTAGCGGTAAAAGAGTCCCCGCAATGGACAGAGATACATGTACTGAGAGGAATCGCCAGAAAAGAAGTGACAGCCCCATATCATACCCAATGATCCAGATCAGGCATGCTATACGGATGCACTCGCTGGAATAGACGCGTAAGCTCATTCAGATAAGCAAATCGACTGAACTACTTAAATCCTCAACTTGTCTCTTCAAAACCAGAAACCAGACAAGAGCATCAACCTTACAAACGAACATTGTTGGAATCCATTCAATCAGAAGGAAACCAAAATTGATCACACCATGAAGTTCATCGCTATAGCCCTCCTTTTGGCTACCAGTGTCATGGCCTTACCTGCCCCGGCCATAGTGAGTGCAACTATACGACTTTAGAAAGGACTGACTCAATTAACACTTACGGTGTACAGGAGATCACTGACGTGGGATCTGTCGCCGAGAAGAGAAATGATGATGGGACTTTCGAAGGATCTGTGCCCATGAAGGCCCGAGCCATTGAGGAAGCAGAGCAGCCAGCTGGTATGAAGGCCCGAGCCGTCGAGGAAGCAGAGCAGCCGGGTATTGGTATGAAAACCCGAGCTGTCGAAGAAGCAGAGCAACCAGCCGGTATGAAGGCCCGAGCCGTCGAGGAAGCAGAGCAACCAGATGGCATGAAGGCCCGCGCTGTCGAGGAAGCAGAGCAACCAGCTGGTATGAAAGCCCGAGCTCTTGAGGACGCAAAGCAACCAGCTGGTATGAAGGCCCGAGCCGTCGAGGAAGTAGAGCAGCTGGTATTGGTATGAAGACCCGAGCTGTCGAAGAAGCAGAGAAGATGTTTGGTATGAAGGCCAGACAGTTCAAGGCCTGAAGCTGCTGCAGATCACGTGGACGGACTGGCGTGAGAGTTGGAGTGAGGTATGATTGGAGGAACTATGTACACTTGCGAGGCATAGCTTCAGTCTTATCATGTTACTTGGAATGGATGAGATCACCTGGTGATGATATAGAATGCGGTCAAATGGGTAGAACTATATGAGTAACCGCAGTAGGAGACTGTTATGGACCAAGTACGATGCATTCCCTGGATGGCTTCCTATCACGCTGAATCCTTACATAGGACAGTGTAAGGAGAAGGGACATGGCTGAGCCTTTACAGATGTCCTATACTGTCCTCGAAAGATATAACTCGAGACCGATGGAAGACGTTTATTAGTTCGGCCTGTAGCAGTATGAACAGATGAGCAGAACCACTGAGCAATTGAGAGCTCATAGATCAACATTACCAAAAGTAACAGTCTATGACAGAATATACTCCCCGGGATCCTCATTTTCATCTATGGTCCACATCCCCCGGACAATACGCTGTCCGCAGACAACAGGAATAGGCCCCTGGTTACGGACATTCGTCTTCCACGAGACCTGCGTAAACTCCCTGACCTGCGCCGTAGACCGCGAGACATGTTCTCCATACTGGAGATACGGTACCAGAATGTTGTCATTCATTTCCACCGACGCATCAAACATCCCCCGATACTCCCCTGGACGAACAGATCCATGTACCGCACCAGAACGAACAACCCGTCCTAACAAGACCTCTCCCCGCTGACAGACGATATCAAACAAGACCGTGCGGCGAATGGTCCGCTCAAACTCCAGTCTCCATAGATTCTGGTCCGAATCCCTGATGGCGACGTTATGGTCGCCCTCTCAGCTCCGCCTCTCTTGTCCGCTGCAAGTTCTCCTCAAACGATAGCCCATCTTGATACGCTTCTCTCGTCGTGTTAGATCGAGGAATCAGCTCAGCCAGCGCATGTAATCCCGCCGCTCGAAGACGCCACGTAAACCGACTGGCAACCTCCATATACAACGTCCTCAACACCGAGACATCCGCCAGATTGAACCGCTCCTCCACACGACGATAGAACGCCCGAATATCACGCACATCCAAACACCAATCCACACACCACATCCACCCACGCAGACGCAACCCACGCTCCTCCAGCTGCACCCCCTGCATCCGATACAAATACTTATCATCATCCCACTCCGTCCCAGCAAGACACCATTCCCGTGGGGGACCCCACGAATACGCCAGTCTCTCTGAATGCAACCCCCCCGAACTATACGCATCCACCAACGACAAATCCCCATTCAACAACCCCAACACAAACGCACACAAACTAAAACTCGCATTCTCTCCTCCGCCCGCAATGTATTAATCCTCACCGAGAAATCGCACAGATTCGCCAGAATCGCCAATCGATCCGCGATGCGCGTATTCTTCCGCCGCTCGAGAAACGCCAGCGCCTGCGCGACATTACACCGTTGCCGGTACTGCGGGTCTCCGTCGATATCCTGCCAGGACGCAGGGACGTGGCCTGGCTGCGCGGCGCGGATGAGGTCGATGGACTCGTGGAGGTGGCGCATTACGCCCTGGTCGGTATCGATAGAGGCGTCGGCCTCCATTCGACCGATACAGCTGTACGCCCATTCGAAGCCGGAAAGCAGCGCAAAGATATCAAACTCTGCTTCTCCGGGAATTTCTCCCAAGGTCTCTGGCTTCTCGAGACCGGGAGCATGGCGGATTAACAGGCTCATCGCCAACCCGCCAATGACACTCTCCTGCAAGATCCAAGCACGAGTGAACCACAGATCATGCGCAAGCATGTCTAACACCTCGACGAGGGCGGTAACCTGCTCAGATCCAATATCAACCCCCTCGACCAACGCGATAAGAATATCCATCTGCTCCTGCGTGCGGATATAGCAAGTCAACAACCCCACGGGCCTCACAGACCGCTGATACACGATATCCATCGCCTGGATCCCGTACTCCTTATCGTCCGGATTCTCCTGTTCGATACACTCCTGATCGATCCAGACAAAGGGCTCGTCCCAGTGCGCGGCAAAACGCATCGCCCGACGGAGGACGTCGACGGGGGCGTGTGGCGCGCGCGTCTCGGTGGGTGTTTGCACGGTCGTGTAGACGTGGTTGTTATTCTCGTCTTCGTGGACGCCTGCTGCGACGGCGTCCCAGCAGTACGAGACTGCGACGTAATGCACACAATCGGGGAATTCATCTCGACTGGTTAGGATGAGGGTGTCGGTGTCTTCGTGGTCTGTGGAGAGGATTCTCTCGGAGCAGGAGCATGGGTCTCCCGATGGGGCTTCGCTGTGTATACTGCCGTGGGAGACGGATGCAGTATCGTCTATATCGGAGCCGTCATTGCTGTCGTCGCTGTCGGAGGCCTCGAGGATATTATCCTGGCGAACCGGTGTGGTCAGAAAGCGGAGATTCTCGGCCCAACGGCGGGCGATATCCCGACTCTCGCGGAGTTGTGCTATCTCGAGGATCTCCTTTCGGAAGACATCGTCGTCTGGGGTGATTTCCCCAAAGGGGGTTTGCGTGTCGAGTCGGACCATCTCTCCCTAGGTCCGTGAGCCGAGTTGATCGGAAGAGATACAGAAGCGAGGCGAGGCGAAGTCGAAGGATTCTGGACTAAATTGGCAGCGCTAGGCCTGCATGCATACTACCAATACCTATGACTGGGCTTACCACTTATACAAACAAAAGAATCTCAATAATCTACCAGTCTATACTACAGGACCGCACATCTACTACCCAGGAACAGAGGAAAGATCACCAACCCTCCCCCCTCTGAATGGTCGTCCCATCCCCATACCACAACCGGCCCTTCTGAATAACCAAACCCTCTCCCTGTCCAACCAACCACTCCCCCCCAGCCGGAATACTCCCATCCTCCCTTGGCCAATACATCTCCTTCAACTTCGCATTAATCTCCCCAATCTTCTCCACCAACACCCTCACCCGCTGCACATCCACCCCCCCATCGCCCGTCAAAAACCCACCCTGGTTAATAAACCGCGCAATCGTCAAATGCGCCGAGGGAACACTATACCTCGACGCAACCGGGATCCCCGCCGCACGAACCAGATCAAACACGTCCCGACGGAGGTGGTGGTACGAGTAACTAATCATGGGCGGTGGCGGCGGCGGCGTCTCCCTCCCCGGCCGCAGGAACAAAGCTCAGCGCCATGGCGGCGCTGTCGAAGCTGACCATCGGTTTGATGAGACGGGTGCGGTGAGTAGCGGGGTAGTTTGCTATTTGGCTCAGAGAGACGTCTGTCGAGGACTGCAGGGTTGAGACCATGGATTCGATTTGGTCTGCGGTCAGGGAGTGGGCGACTTCTAGCACGGTGGTGTGTAGGTTTGGGGCGGGCATGAGCCAGAGGGCTATCTCGTCAGTCAGTCATCCTACTAAGTAACGAGAAAGGAAAGCAAGTAGAGGGATAGTTAGACAAGAAGAGAGGGAGAGAGAGAGAGAGAGAGACATACAAGGCGCAACGGCCCTCAACTCCCCCTGCACAAAGGCAATCACATCCTTGACCGCCGGCGAGGGTCTCCCCCAGATGACGAGACAATTGCGCGGATCGACGAAGCCGTCCTCCTTCTCCGGTCCGTCCAGACGCTTGAGGATATCGTCCAGCGACCAGCCGGGGAAGTCGTCAGCTAGGATTTTGGCACTCTGCTGCGCGTTGCGATTGACGCGGTGGGCTTCATATTTGGCCTGTAGCTGGGTCTATTCCTGTATCAGCATCGTCTTGGATATAGAAAGTAGAGAAGACTCACAGGGTCATTGTTGGCCTCGGTGATCAGAGGCTGGTACGGGTTATCGTCGGACACGGGGATGGACGACATGATGACTCGATGCTGGCTGGAGCTGGTAGGAGGTAGACTGCACCAACTGACAGAGACCATGGATATATACCTCCTCAACCGCAACCTCGGAAACCAGTTCCAACCCAGCCCAACTCATTCCCCATCAAACCCCGGCTGATTTATAATATCCCCCGGAGTCATCGCTATTTCTGGCGCTGGTGGCTGGCCTGCTGAAATGAGTCGATGGAGTTCTATGGTACCGAGGCCCTGATTGGGTGGCGACGGGCTTGGCACTCCCGCGAGCCGTCCCGATCGGCTCATTTTCACGCCTTTTGCCTGAATCGTCTGTCTACGGGTACGGGGAGACGGCGGTGTCCGACACTTACGTATACCTCAATGGCTTATGCATCCGTCATTTCCAAGACACGGTCAAGATACAGCAGAATGAAAATGTTCATTATTCATCATATATCCAAATTACACGCTAGCACACGCTTAAGCGAAGAGAGCATCGCCCAGACGGTAGTGGACGGTCTTGATCTGGGTGTAGTTCTCCAGGGCGTACGAGCCGAGCTCACGGCCGAGACCGGACTGCTTGAAGCCACCGAAGGGAGCCTGGAAGGAGATCATGTTGTAGCAGTTGATCCAGACGGTACTATACTCGTTAGTATTTTCCTGGAGACTGCAATGGGGGCAACTTACCCAGCCTTGATGGCGTTGGACACGCGGATGGCGGTGTTGACGTTCTTGGTGTGGACGGCAGCAGCAAGACCTGACTCGATTAGCAGTCAACTTTAATTAAAGTTAGGGCGAACTTACCATAGCTGGTGTCGTTGCCAATCTTGATCGCCTCGGCCTCATCCTTGAACTTCTGGATGGTGACGACAGGTCCGAAGATCTCCTCCTGGGCGATCTTCATGTCGGAGGTCACGTCAGTGAAGACAGTAGGCTGGATGAAGTAGCCCTCGGTGCCGTGGCGCTCACCACCGATGGCGACGGTGGCACCGCCCTGCTTGCCGTGTTGATGTACTCCATGATGCGGTCGAACTGGAGCTGCGAGACCTGGGACCCTGGAAGGTACCGGTCTCGAAGGGGTTGCCGAGCTTGTTGGCGGCGGCACGCTCCTTGAAGCGGGCGACGAACTTGTCGTGGATATCCTCCTGCACGAGGATACGGGAACCGGCGCAGCAGCACTGGCCGTGGTTGAAGAAGATACCAAAGTTGGACCAGGAGATGGCGTTGTCGATATCGGCGTCGTTGAAGACGATGTTGGGGGACTTGCCACCGAGCTCGAGGGTGACCTTCTTGAGGTTGCTCTTGGCGGCGGCCTGGAGGATGGTGCGGCCGACGATGGTGGAACCGGTGAAGGCGACCTTGTCGATGTCCATGTGGCTGGAGATGGCGGCACCGGCGACACGACCGAAGCCGGAGATGACGTTGACGACACCAGGGGGGAAGCCAGCTTCCTTGATCAACTTGGCGGCGTACAGGGCGGAGAGAGGGGTCTGCTCGGCGGTCTTCATGACGACGGTGTTACCGGTGGCGACGGCGGGACCGATCTTCCAGGACCACATGAGGATGGGGAAGTTCCAGGGGATGATCTGACCGCAGACACCGACGGGCTCGTGGCGGGTGTAGGTCAGGGACTCGGGGTCTGGTCGATGGTCTGGCCGTGGATCTTGTCGGCCCAGCCGGCGTAGTAGCGGAGACAGCCCGCGGCGTTGGCGACATCACCCTTGGCCATCACGAAGGCCTTACCGTTGTCGAGCGCCTCGATGGCGGCGAGGATGTCGCTGTCGCGCTCGAAGAGGTCGGCGAGCTTGGTGAGCATGCGGCCACGCTCGGTGGGGGTGACCTGGGACCAGGGGCCCTCGAAGGCCTTGCGAGCGGCGGCCACGGCGATGTCGACATCCTTCTCGGTGGCCTCGAAGACGGAGGTGATGACCTTCTCGGTGGTGGGGTTGATGGTCTCGAAGGTCTTGCCCTCGACGGGCTTCACGAACTCGTTGTTGATGAACCTGGGGAGACGAGGGGTTAGTGGGGGGGTTACAGTGGCGAGCGGGGTCGGGAGACGTACAGGCCGAGCGGCCTGCTCATACTATGGCGATGGGGGTCTCGAGGGTGGTGAAGAGGTCGGACATGGTGACGGTGGGGATCTGAGAGGAGGAGTGAGAGGAAGTAAAAGGAGGAGCAAGCAGAGGGGAGAGAGAGAAGAGGGGATTCAAATACTCGAGGCCTCGACAGCCCGCCGAGGGAGGGGAGGTTGCGTATCCGTAATACCAGCGTCACGGCGTCCGATTGGCCGCGGGGGCCCCTCCGGCGTTGGGCGCCAGTCGATCGTGCGGGGTTGCTGCAGCCACTCAGCGGGCAGCCGGGGTTTGCATTGGTCGGTTATCCCGGGGGTTTTCTCATTTCACTCTGGTATTTTTCAATTCTCCTCCACTTCCAGGTTCCTCCTCGGTGTCGTTTGGTTCCCACGTGCGTTGTGTTCGTTACCCAGAAGTATACCAGCCAGAAAGGAGGGTATAATTCCAATCCGAGACACGTTTCCGACAGGCACTGAGGCACAGGCACTGAGGCACTGGCACCGAGCGGACCAACTCCGCCATGGTGGGGTTCTCCAACGGCGGCAGTTTCTCCTAATCCGGTATCTCTCTCCTCCTCGGGCTTCGGGTCAATTCTGGCAGAGATGCGCAGAATAGGGGCCCGGCTCCATTCTCTTCCTGGTACTAGTAGCCTTAGCTCGTACATACGGAGTCCAGTGGCAGGACCAGCCAGAATCAGGTTCTAGGTGCTTCTCGGTATCCCGCGGGTTATCTCCATGCCAAGGGGACCTCCCCACTTGATGACACTTCATCCGGTGGATGGAGGGTGGATTTCTCATCATTACTCACCGCCAGGGACTGTACTGGTCCTGGGTACCTGGGGGTCGGTCTCTGGAGGGACCTGTCAGGGGGAACAAGAGGAGATACCGGAGTACTGTCAAGGTCCCTGAGTACGCTGCATCAGAGGCCTCCAGCTGCATTGATATCAGAAATACGCCATGCAGGAACTCAGCCGCGGATAGCCTCCTCATTGGCTCTAGCTCTGCATTGTCATTCAACTGACTCCGTATTGGAGATGCTGCCCCTCGTTCAGCTCCCGAGGTTGCCCGCTTTCCAGACAGGTACTCTTGTTCCCTGATACTCTCCTCTTTGGCGGGTTCCCTCCCGGTTTCCAACACACAACCATAGTGGATGTCCACACCTACATAACGTAGCCTCTCCTATGTAGTAACTATTCGGACAGATGATTTACGCAAATCTCGATCCCAGGATCGAGTCGCATCCCGAGGTGGGGTGACGATCTGCAACCCCTCGACGGTGCAACCGCGGAAGAACACCGCGTCTTTCCGACAGGTCTAGTAGTTGCGTATTCACTGGTCCTCGTGCATGGGCCTGGACCGAATGGGTTATTACAGCGAGAAATGCAGACACGGCGGCTGCAGGGAGTGCTTGGATCGCTCCAGTCCACGAACCGGGCCGAGAAATCTCGCGCTATGTTGGAAACTACGAATACTGGACCGGAGTTCTCGCCAGACCCGCAGAGATGACCGTCTTCCTTTGCCCCGGAGGGATTACTGATCAATTCAATCTGGACGGGCGAACGGGTAATGGTACAGTGGGGAGACTACGCTCAACTCTGGGTTGTATATAGAGACGCCATCTAGCTCCACCCACCCGGACTATACAAGCTTTGATGCCCAGAGAGGGCCACAAGCTCTGCTCAATTATACCTGAAGACACATCCCATGTAGTGGTGCTTTGTGGCTGAAATCAGCATGACAGAGAGGCCAGGGATATCGACTATACGACAGATTAGGGCAAGGTGAGTCACACGACGTGACACCAACACCGTCAGCATTCTTACTCCCTCGACATCCTCTCCCACCACCCATCAGACTTCCAGATAGAAAGAAACCAAGGAAATGCCCAAGTTCTACGACCACATCACCCCCGACATCCACGACTGGGCCCTGCGCCAGAGCGTCTTCTTCGTGGCTTCTGCCCCGCAAAGAGGCCGTCACGTCAACCTCTCGCCCAAGGGACTCCCCGACTCCTCCTTTGCCATCCTCGGCCCCAACGAGGCCGCCTACGTCGATGCCACCGGCTCGGCGAACGAGACCATCTGTCACATCCGCGAGAACGGGCGGGTCACGCTGCTCTTCTGCTCCTTCGACAAGGCCCCGGGGATCCTGCGCTTCTTCTGCACGGGCGATGTCATCGAGTGGAATCAGCCGGAGTTTGCGCCGTATCTGGAGCGGATGGGAGGGAAGGAGTTGGTGGGTATGAGGGCGATCATTCGGTTGAATGTGTGGAAGGTGAGTTTCCTTGATCTATAGGGCTCCTCCAGGCTCCTCCAGGCTCTGGTGTATCCGTCCTGTATGTACCAGAGACCTAGATACAGGAACAATAGATACAGGGCGAGGACAGAACCACGGATCACCCAGCTCTATCTAACCCTCTCCAGACCCAAACGTCATGCGGCTACGGGGTCCCCCAACTGGCGCTGACCACCGACCCAACCACGCATGAGCCGAAACCCTATTTGAAAGATCGGGAGACCCTGGGTCACTGGGCCGGAAAGAAAGTCAAGGCGGACCAGCTGCGCGAGTACCAGGAGGAGTGGAACAGCTATAGTCTGGATGGACTGCCGGGGCTGCACACGGCGCTGAAGGACAAAGGTGGGTCGATCTGGAGGAGTCGCGTAGGGGCTGGATGAGTCGGCATCGCGATGAGATTGAGCTGGTCAAGTCGTCGATGTTGATTGTGCTGGTGGCGGTGGTGATTGCGCAGTGGGTGGGTTACATGTAGCTGTCTAGTCCGTATACTATCGGTCGATATACTATAGTATTGTATGAATGGATACTTACTATGGACTCCTTGCGTCTGTATCACGCACCATGCAATGCAACGCGTGTCCCACCGATTGCTGACTCAATGATCAACAAAAACCTGGAACACCAGCAGATAAATGAATGATCGCCCGCCAAGCTCATCCCATCGCATCGTCAGCTTCATCCGACCATAAAGCCATAAAGGCGAACCCCGCATTTCCCCAGACCGACAACCGAACCTCCTCCTCGGATCGCCAGAAGCAGTCCTGCTCGGCATAACCCATCACAAGCATACTTTATACCTGATATATGGCGCCGTATAGCATTGTCCACGGTCGCCCTGTTCAATTCTGTATCCTACCGCGACAGCTCCCAGTCAGCTTCCAACCATGAGCTCCCGTCCCATTCGCATTGCCGGTATGTCCCGTCTATTCCTCCCACTCCTACGCATACACCTACCTCAATCGCAACAAGTAGATATTAATACAAGAATAGGAGCGTCCGGCTCCGCCTCCGACCGGCGCCATGCCATCGCTGAATTCGCGCGCAATTATCCCACCGACCCCGTCGACGTCATCATCGCCGATTTCATGAGCGAGGCCAACATGTCCACGGGGGCCGCTCGACGTCTCGAATACGACCAGCACCAGGCTGCTGGCCGATCAGCAGCAGCCGTAGCAGCACCGGGCTACGAAGCCTCGTTTCTCCTCGCGCTGCAGCCGGCGCTGTACGATCTGGCCAAGTATGGGATCAAGGTTGCGGTTAATGCGGCAATACCGATACCGAGGGACTCTATCACGCCGTGACGAAGATGATCAAGATGAAGAAGTTGAATTTGAAGGTGCGCCCCCGATAACACCTAGGTATGAGCTTGATTGAAGTGCATATTGACCATAGTAGGTAGCCTGGGTCTCCGGCGACGAGGTCCTCTCCACCGTCAAAACCGCCCTCACCACCGGCAAATCCACCTTCACCAACGTCTACACCGGCGAAACCCTCTCCGACTGGTCCTTCGAGCCCATCTACGCGCAATGCTACCTCGGCGGACTGGGCGTCGCCGCCGCCCTCGCCCAAGGGGCCGACATCGTCCTCTGCGGCCGCGTCTCAGACGCATCCCCCGTCATCGGCGCCGCATACTGGTTCCACGGCTGGAGTCGCAATGACCTAGACCAGCTCGCGAACGCCTTCGTGGCCGGCCACCTGATCGAATGCAGCAATTACGTCTGCGGCGGCAACTTCACTGGCTTCAAGACGCTGGAGAAACTCGGGTCCAGCGGCTGGGCCAACATCGGCTATCCCATCGCGGAGATCGCCCCCGACGGCAGGGTCATCATCACCATGCAGAAATGCGCCACCGGCGGCGCCGTCACGGTCGACACCTGCTCCTCGCAGCTGCTGTACGAGATTCAAGGCCCGTGGTACTACAACTCCGACGTGACCGCCATCCTCACGGACATCCACTTCGAGCAAGTCGGCGTCAACCGCGTCGCCCTGCACGGGGTCCGCGCCGCACCACCACCGCCGACGACGAAAGTCGGCATCACCGCGCGAGGAGGCTACCAAGCCGAGGCGTCCTGGTTCCTGGTCGGCCTGGACATCGACGCCAAAGCCCGCATGCTGGAAGCGCAAATCCGCCGGCTGCTCGCCCCCTACGCCGCGAACTTCACAGCCCTCAAGTTCTCCACGCTGGGCGCTGCCCCCACGATCCCGCAAACCAGAACGATGCCACCGTCACCCTGCGCGTGGTCGTGCAGGCCCGGAAAGCCGAGGACATCGCGCCGGGGAACTTCCTCCGCCACATCACCGACAACATCATGCAGGATACCCCGGGGCGACATTCCATCTCGACATGCGACAGGGCTTCCCCAAGCCCGTGTACGAGTACTATGTCAGTTTGCTCCCGCAGACGGACGTCAAGCACCGCGTGCATATCCCCTGGAAGAACCAGACGCTGGATATCCCGCCTCCGCCAACGACACGGGTATATCCATCCCGACAGCCCTCGCAGGCGATCACTACTGCGCCGACCACCCGGAAGTAGACTTTGGCGCCACCGTCCGCGGTCCGCTGGGGTGGATCGTCCACGCCCGGTCAGGCGATAAAGGCCCTGATGCGAACTGTGGATTTTGGGTGCGCCATGCGGACGAGTATCTCTGGTTGCGGTCGGTGTTGTCCAGCCCTCGGGTGAAGGAGCTGCTCGGAAAGGAGTATAACGCCAACGAACGGCTGGAGATCGAGAGGTTCGAACTGCCGAATCTGCGGGGCGTGCATTTCTTGTTCCGGAATTTGTTGGATCGGGGGGTGGGAGTCACGACTACTGTGGACTTCTTGGGAAGAATGTTGCTGAGTTCCTGCGGGCGAAGTGGGTGGATTTGCCGGTGAAGTTTTTGAACCGGGGGAAGCTGTAGTCTCTCTTCTTCCTCCCCTGGGGAGAAGGAATGTTGTATATAGAATACCGATTATGGATAGCTCATGCGGTAGATTCGTGTCATTACTCATGCCGAGCTGTAGGCTGCGGTAGTTTTCTATGGTACATCTGTGCATCATCAATGCTGTCACATACTGGTCATTCACTCTGCTTTGCTTTTTCATCTCCGTCGGGTCGAGCTCGGCATCTCCTCGAAAGCATCACTGTCATCATCGCTCAGAACACTAGTACTGCGAGTGTTCCGTGTAGGTCTCTTCGCAGAGCTAGCCGCACTCCCGCGTGCGCTGGCTTGAGACCCAAAGTTGAGAGTCGTTTGCGACGGTTTGGCCCGCGATGTTGCAGCAGCTCTGCGTGGAGCAGTGCCCCCGATCGTATTCGAGGATGGAGCTGGCGAGACGGCGCTGCGTCCGGATCGACGTGCCGAACTGCTTGCAGTCGAGGGTGCTGCGGCCTTACGGGTGCGGGTAGATGGTTGCTTCACGAATAGAGCCTGGGAATCGTCCTCATCCTCGTCGATATCGGATAGCCCTTGCTGCGCTGCGTCATCATCGTCATCATCGTCCAGTACGATAACGTCGTCGTCGTCCTCTTCTTCCTCGTCTGAGACAACACGTCGACTGCGGCCTTTCGTAGTCTTAGCCGGGGCAGCTTCTTCGTCGCTGGTGTAGATTTCGTCGTGGTGTTTGTCGTCTTGCGCGTGCTGGTGGTTGTGGTAGCTCTACCTCCCCGGCCGCGACCACGACCTCGTCCTCTCGTCGTGGTGCTGGATCGAGCCATCCCGTCCTCTGCGGCGTCTTCTTCGGCTGGATCGCCGCCTTCATTGTCTGAATGAATGAGCGCCCCAGGCTGATCCTCCCAGGGACCATCGAATTCCGAATCCCATCCATCAGGCTTCGGCTTGAACCGTTTCTTCCCGCGCGTTCGTCTTGTCGCACCGCGGAGAAGGAATCTTCCATTTGCGTGCGGTATTTGTCCATCGCCTGCTGCAGTGAGCTTTGGGCCGCGTCGTCTTCGTCCATCTCATCGCTGTCCCGATCTAGGTCCATCAAGTGTTTGATTTGGCTGTCCAGTGACTCGTTGACGAACATCTCCATTGCATGTTTGTCATCCTTGTCGATAAATTGGGCCACTGCATCGCCGAATGAGTTTTGCGGGAGGATAGTCAAGGACTGCGCTGATAGAAACTCCCGTACGAGCTGCTCGACTTTCACCGTGTCCAGCGTGGCCAAATGGGAGATGGCTGCTTCATCAACATCGTCGTCTTTTTTGCGGCTCGTTGCGGCCTTCTTCTTCCGGTAGAATTGCACCACGTCATTGACGTTGGCTACCTTGCCCACGAAGCGATTCGAGAATCGCTGCGGGTTCTCGCAATCGTAGCTACCACCCTCTGGGGTCGAGATTTCCACTCGAAGCCGCACCAGTGGGAGAGGCACTTCTTGCTCTTCGGCTTCGTCGTCCACATCCTCCTGCATTTCGAGCCACTCCGCCCTGGCTTCCTCGATGAGCTCTTCAACGATGCCCATGAGGAACCGCGTAACTTCAGTGCGGTTGTTCTCTTTCCGGGCTAGTTTCTGTGCACCCTTCTCTTCCGCGAGTACAATCTCTCGCATGACGAACGGTCGTACTGATTTCAATCTGATTGGTTCGCATTTAAATTCACGTCCGGTGATGCTCAGAATGGCCACACGTTTTGGCACGGCTTCACCAGGGACAAGCGATGTCGCGACCGATGAGCCGGGTTGCATGACATGGAATTTTGTCTCCGGGTTGAGTCGCGGGTCGATCAAGCATTCGTGTTCATGGCCCCAGACGACCAGATCCAGGAACTCGGGAAGGAAATTCTCCGGAAGGTAGCTTGTCTCAGTGTGGGCGTGGTGGTTTTGATGGACGGACATCAAGTTGAACCAGTCATCCTTCTGAATGGATGGTTGGAAGAACTTGACCTTCCCGTCTCGAAAGGTGCGGAAGAGTCGCTCATCGCGCACGTTGCTCATGCCGTAGAGGGCCAGCTTGGTGCGTCCCTTCTGCAGCAAGACCGGCTTGACCTGAATATTATCTGACTCGGGAGTACGGCCATAGTAGTTGATCAAGCCGGAGACCTGGAGCAGGTCTAGGGCAGCCAGATGACCCTCGCCAGAGGGATCGTCATGGTTGCCGTGAATAGAGAAGATGGGAATGGCGACGTTGATGTCAAGATCCTCGTAGTTGACATGGTTGAAAGCACCCTGGAAGTTCTCACTGGCATCGCTGAGCATCTCCAACTCACAAGGCTTATCTCCGAGACAATTCATGCGAATAGACCGCATTACCTGGTACATGGATTTGCGAGAGGGCTTGTTCTCATGGAAGAGATCTCCTGCAAGTAGCACCATGTCGACATCCTGTTCCTTAGCCAGGCACATCACCTCGTGAAAACTCCTCCAGCTGTCGTCGCCCCGGATGGGGTCCCGTTCATTGTACCCGACATGGTTATCGGTTGAGACAAGAATGCGGATGGTCTCCGCGTCTGTGGGAGTTAGCCTTCACTCATTGTCAACCGTCATATTATGCCAGGCGCTTACCGTGAGAAGGAGGCATTCTCACCCATGCAGTGGCTAGGAGGTGGAACGAGTGTCTGCTGCCTGGAAGAGGGAATATCAAACCGACAAAGCGATGCGTCGCGAACGCCTCGTTAGGCAACGCGTGGTCACATGACAGCTGATCTGACTAATCCGTTCCTATCACTGACTCAACTCTCGCCCTCTCCGACTCTCTCCTCACCTCACCCTCCTCTCTATCTTGCCTGCCCTTCTCCCTCTTCACTGCCCGTCTGAATTCCTCTCGCTGCCTGCTTTTCCTGCGCGCTTCTTTCAACCGCTTCCCCTGTATCCTTCCTCTACACCTCGACTGATCCAGACCTCATCCCTGGTTCAGTCGCCGCCGTTGATCCCATTACCCCGCGAAACCTTTTTATGCAATCAGAGCCTACTGCAGTTTCTGGACATACGCCCCCGTTGACCCGTTCTACGAAGATTCTTCCAATCTCCCCAGCATGGACATGATTCGCGTGGCACTGCGAGTCTCTGGTCTTCGGACCGCCAGAGGACTCCGGTTCTGTCCCTGGCTCACCGAGGGCGGCGAATCTGCGCCCCTGAGCGAGATCGCCTCCGATCAGGGATCCTCTGTCGCATCAGTCGATAGAGTCAGTCAGTATGAAACCGCCATGGCCCAGTCTCCTAGAAGACAGCGGGATCTGGAATTCCGGGGACCTTGTCGTCCATTCCATCTCGTCTGTCACTCGAGTCTTTCCCGAATGGTATGTTATTGCAGCCACTGCGCGCCACCTTATCAGTACTGGGCTGATCATCGGACATCGCAGAGGTCCTGACGCACATTCTCTCACACCTCCCGCCGACGTCCCTTTCGTCCATCGCGTTGGTGTCGCGTCGCCTCCACAGCCTCGTCACCACCCCTCACGCCTGGCGCATCGCCTTTCGCGGTACTTCCCCGGTCCTTACACGACCGAAAGTACCGGTCGCCTTTACGGAGCGGATCACTTGGAGAACATCGCCTCGGATAAGCGCTACTTCTCACGACTTACCGCCCTCGCGTCTTGGCGGTCCGAGTATATCCTACGAACCCGTCTGCTGAGGTCTCTCGCAAGAGGCAAACCGACGCAGTTCGAGCCCTCCAAGAAACACGGAACCGTCCGGTCAGCAAACACGCGCAATGGTAGTGCCGTTGTCACGTACACCTCGCAACTACTATACCCGGTCAGTCACCCATGGGTCGTACGGGACGGCAGCCACCAAGACCCAGCGCTGTTCATCCACGGCGCGTCTGAACGGGGATTTCCTCTGCGAGTGACCCGTCCTTGGTGAAGGTTGGTACGTGGGGTGTGTCCGATCACCAGTTGTTCCGTCATTTCGCCGACTACTTCCCTGGTGATGCCGAATATGGCCTGTGTGCGGGGAATATGGTCGGTCTGCCAAACCAGATGGATGTCAGTCAACCATTCGGCATGATCTACGGCGAAGGATGTCCACAAGTCGTGCCTACTACATCTCATCTCAGGAGCAACGCGGTCGCCTTTATCAGCTTGACAGAGTCTCTGTCGCAGCATGCTTTGGGCTCCCCACCCTCAATCCAATCACCACAGCCATTCTTCCGTGTGGATTGCCAAGTCGACCAACATCCTCAAGATGACCAGCGGCATGATGGCGATGCTTTCGGGCACATCGTCAGGTGTCCTGACCTCGTACGCCTTGGGTCCTCATCCCACCTATGAAAACCGGTACGAACGCGGACAGGTTACTGCTCGATGGGTCCTCTGTCGGGCGTTCCGATCATTTCGATCGCTGTTGACGACGAGTTCTCCCCCAAGCGCTATGCCGGTCGCAGGATCTGGGCAGTCGTGCTCATGCTCTAGGCGAGATTTCTACCTGTGTGACTTGCCTCGGGTGCCTGAGGTCAAACGTACCAAGATGAGCCCGGAAGAGATCGATGTGCTTGCGTGGAAAACCGGCAGGTCAGTTCACTGGGAGCTTGCTGAATTGAGTCGACGGACCGCACGACCTGATCCGTACAGCCGAGAGCCTGTCGATGGAAGCTACAGCCCTCGATCCTCGTCAGATTCGATGAACTGAACGGGGATCAGGTCGCCGCTGAGACGAAGGAAATTGAGAGGTTCTTGACATTCAAGCCTAAGCACTTCCGAAAGGTTTGTGAAGGCTGGGATATGAAGCGTGAACTGAAAGTCGACTTTGCCGGCGATGACGGCCACGGAGCCGGGGAGTCTATACTCGTGATCGCGCACGGCACGAGAGAAGATTCGAAGGCTTCAATTCGGAGTACACCCGGAATGGTGTCCAGCTTGGATACCTCTTCTTCTCTAGAGCCTTATCCGCGACTTGATAGTGCTCCGCCGCCCTCCATCTTCGGAGGCCCTCAAACTGTTCCTTCTCCTACTCTCCCGCCTTCTCGTGCTTCCAGCAGCGTCAGTACTCCTGTCTGCTCTGTTGCAAACACTGAATGGCGCATCTCGGACTTTGTCTTTGGTGATCGCAAGTCGGTCCAAATAACCGCCTCGGCATTGGATCTTTCAACATATTCCTTGCTGATGCCTGACGAAGACCCCTTACTTGGGATGTCGGGTAGCTCCACACAGTCTTCAGTGATGTCCTCTCCTCTTCCTCACATGAAGCAGCCGTCCTCACACCTCGAGATTCCTGGACAACGTGGCCGATATATGGCAGTGGGCACAACGACCGGCGTGGTGTTTGTCTGGGACATCCGTTCTCCGACATCCAAAAACACAGAGGTCATCAACTCCCTCAATCCTGTTCGAATAATCCAGACAGACTCTCCTCAAGTGTCGTGTCTCGCGATAACGTCTCTGTACCTTGTCCATGGCGGAAACGATGGCCTGGTGCAAGCCTGGGATCCCCTCGCTTCTACCACGCGACCCATCCGAACCATGAATTCCCGGTTCTCCTCCGCGCTCGTCGCCGCCTGATTCAAGCAGAAGCTTCCTTCCAGGGGGTAGGAAACAACTACTACGCCACGGGGGCTATCAGCCTGGACCCCGACCCAACCGTTCTTCGTGGTATGGTCGCACTGGGGACCCATCTGCGCTATTGGTCTTATAGCTCCACCGCCGCCGATCAATACAAATCGAGCAAGCGTCGGTTCCGCCGCGGACATAGGGGCAGCAACGCCGGACCCGAAGGCCAGCGGTTCACCAGTAGTGGCCGTGGAGCGATACAGGACTATATCGAGGACGAGCGGGTCGAAATGGTGCGGCAGCAGGTCGAAGACGAAAAGGAGCGCGCTCATCTCAGTAATCGCTTCGGAGTGGATCTCCTAGGTCCCGACATCAGCGAAGACCAGTTGATCGCGTACGCCCAGCTCCTGAGCGAGGAGGCCCTCGCCAACGACCGGGTCAAGCGGGGCGGGGAGCCAACGGACACCTCCATCGCGAGCACTCCGTCCAGCGACACCGTCGGTCGTAACGACAGCTCCGTCGCTGCCGATGAATTATCGTCTTCTTCTTCTCCGTACGAATTCCCCGTCGAAGACGACCTCGCTCCAGACATTGCCGAGGCCATCCGTCTCAGTCTCCTGGACGAGAAGCCTGCCACCCCTCGTTCGAGGAGCCCACCCCATGCATCCCGATCAAGTACTCCAAGTCCTACCAACGGATGCACGGTGGCTTCTCCCCTTCGTCGGGTGGCTCAGGGTCGGGCTCCGGCCCCGGTGCTGAAAGTAGCCGTCAGCAAGAGATAGACGACCTCGAGTTCGCGATCCAATTGAGTCTGGCCGAGAGTCAGCCATCAGGGCAGCAGTCTCGTGAGAGATGGGAAGAGTTTCCTTCTCTCGCGGGGTCGTCTAGTCCTCCTGGAAAGGGAAGGGGAAGGGTCGGGTGGAGTAGTCGCCTGATCGTGGCACAGTATTGTACTCTGAGCATTGGTTATGCATACTTCGTTGTTTTCTGTTTCTGCTTTTATATCGATTCGGTATAGACCTTTCCATTAATATCACGTTTCGGCTTTCCCTTCCTATTAGTTGAGTTACGTAGTACCTACACATGCAAAGGTCTAGTGTCTGTCTTATCACCGACCCAGCATATCAAGCTAAAGACGGCACAGAGCAGGCCTGAAGATCAAAGCTATACAGAATGACTACAACGACGCTTCACGATACGTTTACCAGGCATGCATGCATACCCGACATTAAATATTATATGCAACGCACAAATGCTCTACCAATTGGCCATGCCTAAGCCAGAAAGGCTAAAAAGAAAGAAGCAGGAAAAAACTGAAACTATGTATAGGCAACAAAACACTAACAAGAATGGGTCACCGAACAACCCCTAGAACCAAAATGAACAACTACGCTCCAAGAGGATCACATAATTACAGCAGAGCCATGACAGCGGTACCGGCGACCAGACCGAACAGGGAGGCGGTCATCTTGAAGGCGGAGTTCTCCTCACCCTCGTCGTCACCGTTGCCGCTGCTGTTGGAGGCACCGCCGGAGGTGTGGTTGCCAGGGGCGTTGTACTCGCCCTCAGCAAGGGCAGTCAAGACGGAGACCAGTGAGCTCGTTGCCGTTGTGGTCGTAGACAGTGGTGTCGACGTCCTGGGACTCGATGTCCTTGAGCTCGCCGGTGACGGCATCGTTGTAGCCATTCTCGATGTAGTCCTTGACCTTGCTGGGGGTCGCGGGGAGGTCGAAGGAGTCGAGGAAGGTGCTGTTCTTGATCAGGCCGGGGCGCACTTGGGGGCTTCATGGAGGTGGCGGTCTCGTTGGTGGCCTCAATGGAGCTCATGTCGAGCTTGGAGTACTGCTTCATGAGGTTATCGAAGTCGACGAGGAGGGAGGCGGTGCCGTTGTTGTTGATCTTGATGAGACCGTAGTCGTTGGGCTCCTGAGTGTACTCGTAAATGAGACCACCGGAGAAAGACTTGGACATCTGCTCGCCGTAGAGGGCCTCAACCTCGGTGAAGACACGGGGCTGGACCTCGTTGCAGCCGTACTCGGAGAAGAAGACGGGGAGGGAGGCGTTGGCGAAGTCCTCAGTCAGGACGTCGTAGCCGCTGCGGGTGAAGGAGGAGCGGCCGCACCACGAGTAGGAGTTCAGCCGAAGAAGTCAGAGATGGAGCTGGGCTCGTCCTCGTCCTCGCACATGAAGTAGTTGACAGTGTCGGTGAGCCAGGGACGGATGTCAGCGGCGGAGTAGCCGACGGGGATGGGACGGTCAGCGTTGTTCTTGATGTAGTCCTTCATGTCACGGACGACAGCCTGAGAGAGGTCAGCGCGAGCGTAGATGCAGGGCAGAGCGACTGATACATACACGGACGTAGGCGGGAACGTTCTTAGCACTCTGCTCGTTGATGACCTCGTTTCCAGCGAAGAAGCCGAGGGTGTTGGGGTAGTTCTTGAAGGCCTCGATGATACCAAAGACCTGCTCGTAGTAGACGGCACCAAAAGTGGACTTCGGGTCGGTACGGTCGAGATAACCGCCCTCGAGGGGAGAGTTGACGTCGAAGATGAGGTAGATACCCGCGGCGTTGAAGATGGACATGCACTCGTCGTGGTTCAGTCTGGGAGACAGGTTGTAGATACGGACGGTGTTGACCTGGAGCATCGTTCAGTCTCGACCTCATTATACAAAGAGAGAAGGAATCTTACACCCAGACGCTGCATGAGAGCAGCATCACGCAGACAAGCCTTGCGGTTGGTGAGAGGATCGGACTTGCCATCGAAACCACCGGAACCACCAGGCTGGTAGCTGTAATCGATTGTCAACGACGATCCACAACACCGCTTTCCACACGCAGTAACGGAATCGAACATCACGGGTGATGTGCACGATCAGAGGCGGGGGAGCTTACTCGACACCCAGGATCTGGAAACGGTCTCCAGTCTCGCTGTTCACGAAGTCCTTACCACGGACCTCGATGGGGTAGACAGCCTGAGCGGTGGTTGCGAGGGCGCAAGCCGCCGTGAAAAGGCGAGCGGCGGTCTGTCAGACGTATCAGCATTGTTCACTGCGATGATTCTTTGGATTTGTCGGAATTGAGCTGGTAGATTGTGTCCACCAGCGCGGGAACACCCACAGAAAGCATGGTGAGATGTGAGGGAAGCGACTCGGTATAACGACAGGAGGGAGTCTTCCACAGGAAGGACTCGGGCGATTGGACTCGGAAAGAGTGGCAGCGACAGGCGCAAAAAAGATAAGCGAATGTATATCCCAGAAAATGGGAAGCAGCGAGCGTGGAATGAACGAAGGAAAGGGAAATATAAGATCTCACGATCTGTAAGCGGCGCCCACGAACAAGAAGAACAACGAGACCTCAGAAACAACAGACGCGAGAGGAAAAGGAGGGAGGGATGGCCCTCGAATCATAAATACGCATCGTGCAGCTGCCCAGACCTCATTAAACGGTAGAGAACACTAGACGCTGGGCAGCGCGAGTTGGCAGTGGAGGCGCCCACCGCACCAGCGTCTCAGGGACCCTCGATTGGGGCAGCCAAGGACCCTGGCCATCCTTAGTTCGGCGCTCCATTCGATCACGGTTTCTTCTGGTGTTGTCTGGGCGGTGCAACCAGAGGGTGGCTGTGAACTATAAATATCAGACCAAGACGGGGTGTAGGGGAGTCTCGGGGGGATGAAGTCATGCTCACGGTGGTTGCGATGATGCCCCTGAGGAGGAATTAGGGCTCCGCTGGGTCAGCTGGTGATGTACCGGGTACCTCTGCTGCCACTCCGTCGTGGGACAAGATGGAGTACCCGGTACCTGAACCCCCCCCATTCTGCTCAGCACGCCGAAGAACTCCCGATCCACCAGGTTTCAGGCATCGTTGACCAGGACGAGACACTTTCTATATTTCTATCAATTTATCTTCTCTTCCCGCTATTTCTCTAGAAACAATAATCAACTCAAATAATACACACTACCTAACCGAGGAGCATCTCTGCTTCGTAAAATACATGCCACAATCATCCCACGATACAAGAAAAAAAAGGACGTTTTAGGGCAGAAGGCGAATCCTGACGCCTGGAACCCGACAAATCATCTATCCAGGCGCCAGCCAAACCAAGCGACAGGTAGGAAATCGCGACGCATGCGGAATCTCACAAGCAGAACAAGAAAAAAGGGGTGTTCCGGCGACAAATTGAATCCCCCCAATCAATGTCATGGCGCCGAGAAATACCAAGATCCTCCGCCACTCCGGCGGCCAAGACCCGATGCAAATGTACAGGGGGGGATGGGAAAACCAAACAAAGCGCACAAGTAGTGGAGATGGGTTAGTCAGCAGGGCTGTATCGGCAAAGTCTTGAGGAAATGGAACAGGATAAATGAGTCGATCCCCTTGGGCAATTGTCGACCAGGCCACGGCCCAGCATGGCCCAGCGGGACCGGACGGAGAGCACCAGAAACACATGCGGAAGGCCAAGGTTCTTAGGATTCTCGGATCCTCGCAAGGGGGGACGGACAAGAAGGGAGGGGAGGAGGGCGATGACTTTGCTGCTACAGCCGATTGGTTTGTTTCATTTCCTTTACTCGACGCCGTGAGTTTCGGCACCGCTGCCTTCGTCACCGCCGGTGAACGAGCCGAGCTTCAGACCCGCATCGAGGGCGACCATCTCCGCCAACACCTCCAACACCTCCTTGGGCACGGTCTTATCGTATATCGAGATGAGGTCCTTGGGCTGAGGGTAGACCTTGAGGGCCTTGTAGAAGCACAGAGCGGCCTCCAGCTTGTCTGCACCTAGGTTGGTATGTGAATCGCCGAGACAGAAGCGAGGGTTGGGCCGAGTGTCGGCTCGGCACTGGGAAACAACATACCTTCGGCGCAGAGGGACTCTCCCTTGGCCACCTGGCCCATGAAGTAGCCCTCCTTCTCTTCCAGGTCGGTGGGGAAGCCCTCGTCCTTAGCCTGCTGGACGAGCTTCTTGATGGACTCGCGCTCCTGCGCACCCTGGGCCTCGACCTCTTCCTTGATGGCGCGGGCGTGTCGGCGGTTGTTCCTCTTCAAGGACCGGCGGAACTCGGGGTCGGTCTGTCTCTTGTGGTCGAAGTAGAGGCGTAGGCTAGAGATCCGAAAGATCAAGCGTTAGTCAATGCCGAACGAATGCGGGATGGTCGGGGGTCCTACCCAGCAGACCGGTGACGACGGTGCCGGCAGTCGCGGCGACCAGGGTGGAAGTCCT
Source organism: Aspergillus micronesiensis (assembly GCA_039763685.1). Lineage (NCBI taxonomy): Eukaryota > Fungi > Ascomycota > Eurotiomycetes > Eurotiales > Aspergillaceae > Aspergillus > Aspergillus micronesiensis. Next base: position 231,232 of record JASHHO010000033.1, on the reverse strand, counting down.
CATGATGAATGGGCGGGGAGGGCGGTAGAAACGAGACCGAGTGCGGCGGAAGTGAGCAGTAGGGGCCCTGGCGACGGAGCGAGGGAGATGGAGTGAAACGAGGGGGGAAGGGAGCTGACGGGGACTGGGGAAGCTGTCGGAGGTGACGATGATGAAGCTGCAGAACGTATAATTTTGACCCGGCCGGACCAACGTTGATCCGCGTCGGCGTTTCTGTCCCGCTCGGGGCGCAACGGGGGGAGGATGTTGTTTCATCCGTCATCGTCCTCCACCGAGTCACTTCTGCGACTATACCTCCCAACTCCTCTCTTCCCTTCGCCCTACCATCCTCTCCACCGGGAGCATCATGGAGTCCCGCGGCCTGACGCTCCGCAGCAAGTCGCGCCGCGCCCGTCCCCAGATCAGTGCTCCCAAGCCCATCGGGCCCCCTCCCCAAGAACAGCAAGGCCTCCAACGAGCGATCCCAGAGCACTGCGACCTCCAGCTCCGGCTCCAGGGATCGCGGGGGCCCTCCGAAAGATGCCACCTCCGATCTCGTCAAGCGACGGTATTCCACCCGCTTCAACCAAGCTCCCGACTTCGATCCCCATGCTCCACCTGTCCCCAGTCTGCCCAAGGGGCCGTCCGGTTATGCCGCATTGAGCCCCCCTCAGGTGAGCAGGAGACCCTCCGGAGAATCCTCTGGCCCGCCTGAGGTAGATCTCAATGCTCTGCGTGATCCTAGTCTGCCGGTCGATCGATGTGAGTATCCCCGAGCGTCGTCACCCCCGCATGCGTCGTGGTCTAATCACTTTCTTGTCACGTACTCCAGATGTCGCCAATCTTCTTGCAAACGCCACAGAGGATGAAATCGCAGAGTATCAAAGAAGTCTGCGGAAAGTAAAGAACCGCACCTCGACCGATCTCCAGCAGAATGTGTACCAAAACCGAACTCAATTCATCAAGATCAGCAAAGAGGCGGATAAGCTGAAGGGCGAGATGCGCACGCTACGCACGCTCATGGCGGAGCTTACGACCGCTCTCGGCCAAACCACCGTGGGCAACACCCCCAACCCGATGTCGCCGACAACGGACGAGCGCCTGCCGAAACGCAATGCCAATCGCAGCTCGGTCGCCAACTTGGAAAGCATGTGGAATGTGCAGTTACAGACTCTCTGGAAGACGGTCGAAGGATCTCAGAAGTTCCTCCCGGTCGTTCCTGGCCGTCACATCGTCATGGAAACGGGCAATTGGGTAGAGCTGGACTCTGCCACTTGGAAGCCCCGACGACCAGTCCACATTGTCCTTCTCAACGACCACATATTAGTGGCAGCTAAGAAGCGAAAGCGCGTGGACCAGAACAACCCAAATCACCGGGGTCCCGTCCCTACGAAGCTGGTGGCAGAGGAATGTTGGGCGTTGCAGGATGTTGACATGATCGACCTGGGGGCTAATCTCGGCACCGGCGCAGCGCGCGAGGAAGCCGAAGATCGTGGCATCGACAACGCAATTAACATCCGCGTCGGAAACAAGCCATTCACCTACCGACATGACAAGCGAAGCAGCTCCGCCAAGATAGACCTTCTCACGACTTTCCGGAAGACCGTCGAAGACCTGCGACGGACGCTTCGATCTGAAACCGAGGCAGCCAGCCGGGCAAACGACTCCTTCGGCTACCTGGGCGGACGACAATCGATTTACTCCCTAAGCCCGATTTCTTCGACAACGCGGACAACACCCGCGATAAACCCGAAGTCCGCATCGATGTGGACGGAAAACAGCAGAATCTCCGTTGGGTCGAGGGCCAGGTGGACGAGCTGGATATCGACATCGCCCAAACGATTCGAGGAATCCGTTGCCAACATCGAGCGGCTTCGCAAGCTGGCCCGAGGCCTGAAAGGGAACGCTGTCGCGCAGGACGTGATCAATTCCAAGGTCGACGAGCGGGCCGCCAAGCTTGCGGAGGTGCTCTCTCGATCCTTGGTTGCCACGCATTCTTTCCCCGTCACGACCAAAACCAACGTCACTTGGCTGACCCGGTTGGGTTTCGAGGACCAAGCCCGTGAAGCGTACCTCAACGCCCGATCTGATGTCGTTTCCAAGCGCATCCGGTAAGCTTCCCAGGTACATCACCGTATGATACACAACTGACTCGTGATTTCAACAGCGGCTGCGTGTTCGAAGGCGACCTCCCTCTATACATCTTCCAGATCTCCTTTGTCTACTTCACCCTTATTAAGAACACCATCAGCATCTACCAGCAATGCTTCCCCACGGTCATGACCAGCGCCTGCATCAAATGGGCCAAGCACCATCTCGACGGATTCAACGCACTGCTCACGCGCCAGCTCAGCAGTGTGCAGCGCGGCACCACCGTCTGGCAGAAATGCATCGACATTGTCCACGAACAGGCCGCTCTCCTGGACGAAGTAGGAGTGGACTTTAACGATCTTGTCGCGCAGGGTCTTGAGCTCACGGGCGAGGAACACCAGCAGCGACCCACCATGACTCGGTCGGAGTCGTTGATCTCGGGGCTGGCGGATGCTGCTGCCGCTACGCCGGATTATTAGCTGGTAGTATAGGATAAATGAGAGGCTAATCGATGATATCGCCATGTTTAATGAATGCATGTGGCACAGTCCTACCCGAGGAAAGAACAGTATAAGATATATAATCTCAATATCTAGATTATGATGCAGATGTCATTCTATATCTCTTGTACAACCGCTCTATATCCAATCTCCCCAAATGCAATATATATACGTGAAAACATCCCAGTATCTGCCTACTACCTCGGTAGGCGACTAGAAAGAATACCACTCATACATCTCCTCATCCTGATCCCCATTCTCCGGCTCGGAGCCCGCAGGATCCTTCCTCCGCCACGACCTGCGCGCCTGCTTCCTAAACTCCGACGGCGGCGACCACGCCACATCCCAAATATCCGGATGGTTCATGGTACTCTCGTACTTGAGCACGCCGAAGCGGAAATCGAGCGGCTCGTTGGCAGCATCATCGACGGACTCCGACGGGAGACGCATGTAATACCGCACGGAATCGGGATTTCCTCGCGGTTGTGGGAGATCATAATGAGGGCCTGCTGGTCCGAGAGCCCGTGGTGACGGATGGTGGATTCGTTGACGTTGAAGCCCTTCAACCAGGTTTCTTTCAGGGTCGTGCGACGGGTCGCGGTGGAGACGCGACTGCGGGAGTGTTCGCCCGCCTCGAGGAAATGGATGCATTTATCGCGGATGTGGGCCGGCATGCCGGAGAAGGCCTCGTCGAGGATGACGATGTCGGGTTTGTGGATGACGGCGCGGATGAAGAGGATGAGGCGTTGTTGGGCGGTATCGAGCTCGCCGAAGCGGACGCCGTCGGCGTATTCGACGTCGTAGTCGGCCGGGGTATAGATCGCGCCGCCCTTCTGCTGGCCCAGTCGCGGGAAGAGCTCCTTCGACTCGATGGTGATGCGCGGGGGTTTCTCGCGGGTGGTGGTGGCGGCGTCGGGGTCGAGCTCGGCTTTGAAGAAGCGGAGGGCGGCGCTGACGTCGAGGTCGCGCTCGTGGTTAAGGGAGGGTTTGGCGAGGAAGGTCTCGGCGAAGGCGGACTCGATGGCCTGGCGGACGGTGAGCTGACGGGGGAAGAAGGCGTGGATCTCGGGGGAGGAGTGGCCGAGACGGGACTGGAGTTCGAAGATGGAGATGCCTGGTTTGCCGGCTTCGGGGAGACGCGAGCGGCCGAAGAGCTTGATGGGCAGGGCGTAGGTCTGTGGGTGGTCGGAAGTGATGAGCGAGAGGAGGGTGGTTTTGCCGGAGCCGTTGGATCCCAGGACGACCCAGCGTTGGCCGCGACGGACGGTCCAGTGCAGGCCTTCCTTCTCCTCGTTGTTGACTTTCTGCGACCAGCCGCCGAGGACGACCTTGTCGCCGTATTGGACGCGCACGCCGTCCATTTCGATCAGGGCTTCGCCGCCTCGAGGGGCTACCAGGCCTACCTGGCTGGCCTTGGAGGAGAGCAGACGCAGGTCCCATAGAAGCTGGCGGTCCAGATGGCCTGCATCAATGGCGCTCCGTGCGTTCTGGTGGATGGCTTTTTCTTCTGCGGAGTATGTGTCGGGGACCTTTTTGCCTCCGAGGGCGGTCCGCCAGATGTCGAACACTTTCTCTGTGCCGGATCGGGGGCCTTGGTGTAGGACGTGGTTGGAGTTCCCTAGAATCATGGTGTGCGTGATCCACTCGGGGATTGTATCCTGCGGCCGCAAGGCGAGGATCAATCTGGGGTCGGACTTGGCAGCGAGCCGTTGAAGCAGACTGGAGATGCTGCGGGTGGTAGCAGGATCCAGGCCCACTGAGAGAGGTTAGTATAGGTCGACAAGGTACGGATTCAACCGTCGAGGAAAGGAAGCTTACTGAAAGGGTCGTCCAGCAACAGCAGCTCTGGCTTGCTAAGGAGTGCCTTTGCAATGCGAGTCCGACGGGTCTGGCCATTGCTCAGATTTGCGACAGGCATGTCCAGCAGCTCTCCCAGTCGCAAATCGGTAATGACCTGCTCCAGCAGTTGTTGGTCCTTCAGCGTACCGTTTTCTTCCCCCTCTAACGGGTTCAGGGACGTTTGCCCCTTGAGATACTGGCGCACCGTCCAGTCGGTCTCTTCCCGGAGACTCTCATACCGAGCGCTCAAGTACGCGCCCCGGGTGCCTCCAATTGCGCCCGAACCCTCTCCACTGAACCCAATACTGAATCGCCTTGCCAGCAAATCGCATCTGCGGGTCTTTCTTGTATACCTCCTCGGTGAGGAGGTAGGGGTATGAGCGCGCATTCGGAGGCAGACAGATGTACTGGCCGCGGAGAACGTCGAGGAGTTGCGTGCGACCGGTGGAGCCGATGACGGCCCAATTCTGTAGAGAGGACTCATTCTGAGAATCGGGGGAGACCGTTCCATGCGACGGGAGGACGAAATTGAGGTTCGGGAAGAGCGGGGGGTTCTGAGGGGTGATGCTGGCGGTCTCCTCCTGGGTCGGATAGTTTTGGTAGAAGGTTGCGTCTTTAATGCGGATCAATGGCGGGGGCGCGGAGGATACCGAGCGGATCGAACGGATAAGCAGATGCGCCGAGGGCCGTAGGAGCCTCGTGCGCATTGCTGGACGGCTCAGCATGGTGGAGGTGTGTGGGAATGTGTAGTTCGATATGAATCACTGTCGCTTTGGACCGCCGATGATGATGATGGCGTAGGCCGTGACTAAGCATACATTCTGCCTCAGGTATCACTGCCCAGACCAGAAGGATATCTCGTCCATCTCATCCATTCTGTCCGATGTTTCTGCGGCTTTACACTTCCAGTGAAGATATTACACTTTTTTCTAGCTTCTCTACTGCTCTGAAGTAGCTTTCTCAAAGGCTATTCGAAATTATGACTGAACATTCTCGGGGTACAGATCAGAACCATATACATTTCATCGGATACTCGGGGCTTAGACCAGTTCACATCATGATAATTTACTCCTTTAAGCTCAATTGCTTGAATTCAGCAGTAGTGTTCTTGATAGCCACTTCAACTGGAAGTCGCTCCATCGAACTGGCCCCGTAGAAGCCATGCACGCCTAGCACTCGCTCAAGCACGAATTTGGCGTCATCCGGAGCAGCAATCGGACCACCATGACACAGGACAATAACCTCCGGGTTGATATTGACCGCTGCATCTCGAATAGCCTGGATCTCCTGCACACATTGCTCCAGCGTTTTGCCGGTCTTCGCACCGATCAGCCCCGAAGTGGTCAGTCCCATGTGTGCCACCAGGATATCTGCCCCAGCCTTCGTCATGGCTTCAGCTTCCTCCACATTGAACACGTAGGGCGTCGTCAGGAGGCCCATCTCCGCTGCTTGTCGCACCATCTCGACCTCTTTGTCATATCCCATCCCGGTCTCCTCCAAATTAGCACGGAACTGACCATCAATCAGACCCACCGTGGGGAAGTTCTGCACGCCAGCGAACCCCAGCTCCTGCAACTGCTTGAGAAACCGAGGCATATGCTTGAAGGGGTCCGTCCCACACACCCCCGCGATGACAGGAATGTTCTGGACAATGGGAATGACTTCAGCGGCCATCTCGACGACCACCTCATTGGCATTGCTGTATGGCATCAACCCCGCCAGACTCCCGCAGCCAGCCATGCGGAAGCGACCGCTGTTATAGATGATGACTAGATCTGCACCGCCGGCCTCGACCGACTTGGCGGAGAGACCGACGCCTGGGGTAGACGGTTAGCCAGAGTGATCGGCCGATCGCTAAGACGACAAGAGAGGCGTACCGGCTCCACATCCGATGATGGGGGTTCCAGCATCGATTTGCTGGCGCAGTCGAGCGAGAATCTCCTTGCGGTTGGTGGGTGGTGGCATGATTCAGAGAGAGGGGTTGGTAGGCTGGGAGTTGCGATGGAAAGTTTGACAGGTGGCTGGTGGGATGATGTTTTCTGTTGCCGTATGGATTCAGCTGCAAGCTCCACTATTGTGTGTCAATGGGATATATATGGATCATCGTGCAGACGGCCTGTCCAGCGGGATCTTGCAAGTTCCATTGACTAGGGCTAGGGCTTGCATGCGACAACTGCGGGGGATAACCTCCACTTCAGATGAACCACGCAGCAGTGACGTCCCATCCAAAGTCAGTCCAGGGACCGACATCCCGACGAACCATGCCACATATTCTGCTTCTAGCACGCTGGACACCAAGCGAGCCGAGGTCCATTACATCCACGAGCAGCTATCACAAACTGCCTCACTCTTCTCCGCGCCCATCAAGATCACCGTGCTTGATTGCGGTTGTCAGAACAACAGAGATCTCTCCGAATATGCACCGGACGATACTCCCGATCTACACAGGGTCTTCCTCGGGCTCAGGCAATCGAGCTAATCATCGCCAGCGTCACGAAATATGTCGCCAACCTGCTGCGAACAACAGAGGTCCACGGGATCATCGGCGCAGGTGGCAGCGGGGGAACGAGTTTGATCTCCTCTGTGATGCGAGCGGCGGCGCCTATCGGACTGCCCAAATTGATCGTCAGTACTGTCGCCTCTGGAGATACCAGTCCGATAGTGAGGGAATGCGACATCACCTTGATGTACTCAGTCGTAGACATCGCAGGGAGTAACCGACTTCTCCACGAGGTGCTGGGGAACGCAGCCGGTGCTATCTTCGGCATGGCATCAGCATATCAACAGCGATTGAGCGATAGTAAGAACCAGCCCGAGGAGAAGAAGACACGAGTGGGTATCACCATGTTCGGAGTAACCACTTCGTGTGTGAACCAGGTACGCCGTCGCCTAGAGGAGAACTACCCCGTGGAAGTCTACATATTCCACGCAACAGGGCACGGGGGACGCGCAATGGAACGATTAGTCGAGGAAGGCCGCCTCGACGCCGTCCTAGACCTCACCACCACCGAAATCTGCGATTATGTGGCCGGCGGCGTGATGAGCTGTGGCCCCCATCGTCTGGAGGCGACATTGAAACGCGGCATCCCCAACATCATCTCCGTGGGAGCCACGGACATGGTGAACTTTGGCCCGATCGACACGGTCCCAGTGCAGGACCGAAAGTTGTATCAGCATAATCGGAATGTGACTCTCATGCGAACGTCGACTGCGGAGTGCCAGAAAGTTGGGGACTTTATCAGGGACAAATTGGACCGGTTTGCGCGGGATCGCAGTATGGTCGAGGTGTGGCTGCCTCGGGGAGGAGTGAGCAGCATCAGCACGCCTGGGTCTGTTTTTGAGGATGTTGACGCCGATAATGCTCTTGCGGACGTTTTGCTATCAAGCCAGAAAGACGGTGGAGTTCGAGTGGTTTCGGATGAGCGCGATGTGAACGATGGGGAGTTCGCGAAGGATATCGCCAATCGGTTGATGGAACTGGTTGCGAAGTATTCTGGCGGGTAAATATGATTATGACGGTGTGTAGCCAGGAGACAGAATGTCAAACTGTTAATTCTTAAGGCGAAGAGGCTGGTTACAACGCAGGCTTCTCGACATCACTGTGTCTAACCAGTTACTTCCATATACCGGCTAAATACTTTACCCTTCTTTTACGTGGCCTGCCTCTGCATCACTCTGTCATAAAGACTTCAGTCTGACTGAGAAGTGTCGAGTATCAAAGCCATCATGGACGTATATCGTTTTCCTCCAAAGTCCAGTGGCAACGATGTCGAAGACACAGCCCGATCCCCTGCTCTAAACTCAGCCATGCAGCAATTGAATGCACTTTTCCGGCCCGAGGGTGCTGCACGACGAAGAAATCGCCCTCTGAAGGCTAAGCTGATCTCTCGGCTGGAGAAGGTATTGTGAAAGCTGCGCCAGCAACCTGGTGATCATTTTCGGTACTCCTCAAGCCCAGCCACACGCTTGATGAGCTACATGTTTCATGTACGCATCATTGTACCTGGAAATAGATACCCCGCCGTTTCTAGAAGCACGCACAGACTTGGGCAAGGCTGACAGCTCGGTTATAGAGTCGGCAACGACCTACGGGGCCGAATTGCGGATCGAGTGATATACATAGACCGGGGGAAATCCCGCTCCTCGAAGGGGTCCAAGTTCTTTCGTAGGGGCTTCCTGCAGGAATACCATGTGTCCCCGACAAACCGGAATGGCCCGTTGCGGAAGTACTTCTGGAGAATCACCTGTTAAGCGAGAAATCAAGCGTGGGATTGTGTTTCAATGTGAAGTTTGGCCCCATCCTCCTGTAGATCACCCCTGCGAGGATGCGCCCTAGTCGAAATAAGCTAGTTATGCGGCGGTACAGTCCTATAATCGGACCGCCAAGCATCCACAAGGGCTCTGACGCGGAATGGTTGAGCTGTTTACCAGATGCTCGAGATGGAGGCAGTCTCAACGGGTTGGAGATGCGTCGAATATAAAAGCACCATCCATTCCCGGCTTCTTTCACCCAACCCAATCAAGTTACTTTTTACTCTCTTTACCGTTGAATTGCCAATTGACTATCTACCATGATTTTCTCCCAATCCCTTTCATTCCTTGCCATCCTGGCTACAGGGGCCCTTGCGACCAACCCTCCGAACCGGGACTGGATTGTCGAAATCCGCACTGGCAAGGAAACCAACTACCAGGCTCTGTCTCAGATGGTGCCCATTCCTCAAGGCCAGCTAATCGACGAGACGAACTGCGCCGTTCGTGTAGCCGGCGAGGTCGGTGATAGGAAGCAGAATGTGAACCCCGTCATGACCATTGCTGGAGGCGTTCCTGCCTGCGAGGTTGGCTCTCGCCTGACTGGGGATGTCTACGGCTTTGGGCGTTTCAGCATCAACTTCCTGCCCAGCAATGAGACCTGTGACACTGTCACGAACAGCTGCCAGCCTCTTTTGTCGTACGTTTCTAAGCTTATTGTCTGTAATCATATTCTTTATGACAGTTGACTGATTCTATCCAGCTTCGAGGGTGAGAGTCACCGAATGTGGAGAATGGATGGGAACTGCGAATACACCTATGTTCCCAGCGAGCCTCCATATGACCTCTACGAGTATGTATTGCTCTTTTGAATGGGTTGTTAATATGACAGATTGCTAATTCAGGCAATAGATGTGGCTTTGTCAAGAACAACTAGATCCTATCTTGTTAGGTGTCGGGATACTGGTGGCATCGTCTGGGTACCTGGATGAATTCTTGTCAATACTTTCTTTCTTTCTCGGCGGATGAACCGCAAATATGTGTCGGTTATACATTTGCCTCTATTGTGATCATTACTTACAGTGACATTCACATTTTACTCCCGTATATGTATCTCGTTGCATTACGATGGTACATAAGACGACAGGGTGTGGAGAATAGGGCCTGCCATCCACTGAGCCGTACTTGAACCACTCATGCACGCGGTTGGTCCTCAATGATCGCTTGATTCAATTAAACATTTGAAATGGTAACGGAATGTCTCTCAGCTAGTCATGGAGGGCAAGTTCTCTAGACTCTATATGTCCTCATTAGTAAGCCACGAGCCAATGGCTGACTAGCCTTAGAGGTAGACAAGTGAAGATGCCTCATCATACCCGCGAAACGACCCGGGTGAATCAATGGCCAGAACGGACAATATAGGTTGAAATACAGATGAGTTCTTATCCCTTTCACAGTGACTTCTCTTTGACTGTGCGAGACTACCCACTCCCGTGCTCTTCATCTTGGTTGTGTTGTGCCTCGTGGCGACGCCGACTTCTTCCAGGAAAAGCTCGTCTCGTAATGTGAAAGCAACAAACCCATGTTTGTGTAGATGACATTTCCGTGTCCACAAGACATCAAGACTCGAAAGATCATCACATGCATATAGGAGGAATAGAACCCCACGGGCATTCATTGGTAGCCAAGGTGTGATCCGCCGTGTGGTCCGCATGGTCTGCTTCATTTGCTTTGTGGGTTCAGTCCATAAGACAAGGGTTAGCGACGATGCTGCTTAGAAACAGAGTGGTTAGGGAGATATCTGCTGGGAATGACATAGGAAGCAATGGCTCAATAGGGGAATGTATATGGAAGGGGTTTCTGATCAAGTACGAACGAGGCAGGATAAACTCAATTTAGAAGCACGATATTTCCACAGCTGCCTTCCTCTGTAGCGTCTAGCAGTGCTAACAGCTCATAGTAAGCAAAAAAATGGTTCTGTGCCCAAGTGGCCCAAGCGCATCCAAGCTTCTGTCAGCTCAGGGCTGACCATGCATACAAAGTAAATCAGAGATACCTATGAATATTACGTGGTGCTTGATTTCATAGATATTAAAGTATCTTTCTATATATAACAGTGAAATAATCATCTCTCATCTATGTTCTATTCTACCTTTCACTGGCGTAGATGCGATATCAACTGATATCAAAACAGAGCGATATACAGGGAGTAAATGAGACCAAAACAAAATCACACAGAGAAACAGAAGTGAATACAGAATATCTTGTGCCAATCAGAAAGGGAGGAACAGACACGAACCTTCTCTCTCATTCACTTGTGAGGCCTGGGCAGTGAATGGGTAAGGGAGTGAATGCGTGTCAGTGAAGTCCAACGCGACGAGCTTAAGCGAGGCAGACATTCTGTTGCTCGCCTGTGCGTCTATAAAACGGCCCCTTTCTCCCTCCTGCTCCTCTCTTTCTCTCCTCTTCCTTCCCACCCTCTTCTCTCTCTCCATTGATCCCCCGCCTCTTGTCGTCACACCCATCTTCTACCATCGTCACACCTCTTCTTATCCACTCACAATGTTCTCCTTCAAGCATCTGCTTGGTTTCCTTCTGCTCCTCGGTCTGCTGATGCAGGCTGGACTGGCTGAACCCACTGACGCGGAGTCTACTACTCCTGCTGCCACTGTCTCGGACATCTCTGGTACTCACCCTCCCTGTCTTCATCCCCCTGAGGGACGTCACCTTGGTGTCCGAAGACCTCTGACAGCGTCAATGTAGTGTCTGCTCCTGTTGTCACTGGCTCTGACATTGCTGGTATGCCCCATCCTTGTTTCTGGCCCCCCGAGAAGCGTCCCCTGGCTTCCCCAAATGTCCAAAGATGTCTGACAGTATCAATGTGGACGCTACTCCTGTTGATACTGTCTCTGACATTGCTGGCCCTCCTGCCCACAAAGACCCTCGCTGCAACGTTCCTATTGGACCGGATCGTCCTGGTTGGTGTGGATGGACTCCTGGCTCTGACTCTGATATTTCAGGCGGTCCTTCTCCTGGCAATGACCCTCGCTGCCGTGATCCCACTCCCATTGACAAACGTCCTCGTTGGTGCCAAAGCCTGCAAAGCCTGCTGAGAGCTCCGAGAGCCTCTTGACTTTGAGTCGGCCGACATGGACGAGGGCGAAGACCTTGAACTCGGCTCGAGCGACGCGGCTGACCCAGCTGCTCTCTTCGACATTGAGGTATGTCTTTCTCTCTTCGTCTCCTTTTTGTCTGATAAACTGGTCACTGATACCATCCATACAGTTTTGGCCGCACTGCAGTGGCATGTGTCACCACCACGGTCGCCGGCCTCAGTGTATCTGTCACCCTCCTGCTCGCAAGAGCTGTGGTTGCTGGCAGCCAACAAGCGATGCAAGTGTGCCTAAATAATTGGTATATCATGCTCAATCTGCCGAGTAAGTTTGTCCTTCTTGTTGACTTGACGTGAAAGGGACCTGGCTAATGTGACTGTGGGTAGTCAACACCTTGCGACCGTCCTCTAGTTCTTTGCCCATCGCGGTTGGGATTCTTTCATGGGACTCATGGAGTGATATGGGTGGTGTGGATTGGGACTCTTGTTGTGCATGGGATCACTGGATCGTCGGGTGTTCTATTTTCTTTTGTATCTTCTCTGGTCTTAACCATGATGGCACTATGATGCCCGCACCTGCTGTTTGATACACAGGTTGCCTAGCAATGTTTTAATCTTTTTCACATTTGAGATGCCTTCATACAATATAGCCTTGTAGCATGAAGCCTAACAGGCTCTGGTGCAGAGAGCACGGTCGCTTCATAACATCGCAACATGACCTTTCCTTAGATCCGACTATAAATACGACGACCACACAGCTCCATTACAACAGAATCAGTGCGGAATGGGATAGCGCCTAATGGCCATTCCATCGTGAGAGAAATACAATGGACAGAAGCATCTAGTGTACAATTCTCATCACCAATATTTGTCTTGGGCAGGAGGTGAGCACAAGGTGGTGATTTAGGGCTTCGGCGGCAGGTGACCGACTGGTCCCTGCATACCCCAAGTATAGAGGCCAGACATGTACAGGATGGCTGCCAAATCATTTACACGACGACAAACCCGAGTAGAAATTCAAAGCACGTCAGTTAGATCGAATCAGACTGCTGCGATAAACCCAGCTAAGCAACCCCTACGGCCACAGCCAAGAAGACGATCCTCCGACGACGGAGGATGTTGGGGAGCCCTAACGGGCTATTTAAACCTCCGATCCCCCGCATATCATTTCCCGCTCCCACTTCTCCTTCTCCCTCCTCCCTCTCCCTACCCTCCACACCACCTTCCTCCGACAAGACAATGCAATTGACCTCCATTCCCTCGCTGCCGCTCTTCTCGCAGCGAAACGCCATGCCGAAGACATCCCCCGACAAGGTCGCCATCATCGATGCGACCAAAGGCCAGCGCTTCACCTACCGCCAGCTGCTCGCCGACGCCGCGACCCTGAAGAAGCGCATCCTGCAGGAACTCGACTCACTGAGACCGAAGATCTATCCGAGCGACGCATCGCCTTCCTCACCCCGAACGGATACGACTATGTCGTGACCCAATGGCCGTCTGGGCCGCCGGGGGTGTCTGCGTGCCACTCTGTACTCCTCCCCTTCCCCCACATTCCCCTATCTCCGTCCGGTCGTGTACGAGAATCCTTCGGAAGTACACAATCCGCTAACAGCATTCCTTGAACGACAACAGGCACCACCCACCCCGTCAAAGAACTTCTTTACACCATCGGCGACTCCGACCCCTCACTCATCATCCTCCACCCCACCTTCGCGCATGTCGAGCCCACCCTCCGTTCTGGGCCTGGCTGCCGCTAGCACTATCATCCCCTTCATGGCCGTAACGCCTTTCACGCAATTGAAGATGCGACCACCATCGCCCACCCCGTCTTCAACACCCAGAACGACTTCCTCACGCGCCGCGCGCTTATGATCTACACCTCCGGCACAACCTCCAACCCGAAGGGATGCGTAACGACCCACAAAACCATCACCTTCCAAGCGCAATGCCTCGTAAAAGCATGGGAATACGTACCAACCGACCACCTCATCCACGTACTCCCCCTACACCACGTGCACGGGATCATCAACGGACTCGCAGCGAGTCTGATCAGCGGCGTCACGGTGGAGATGCACCCGAAGTTCGATCCCGCCGGTGATATGGAAGCGATGGCAAATATCGGTCGTCGACGATGTTCATGGCTGTGCCGACGATCTACTCCCGACTGGTCGATTACTTCGAGACGCATGTGCGTGGGACAGCCGACGAGGAAGCCGCACGGGCAGGAGCCAAGGCCCTTCGTCTCGTCGTCAGCGGGTCTGCCGCGCTCCCTACCCCTATCAAGAGCAAGTTTGCCGCTATCACGGCCAAACGCTGCTGGAGCGGTATGGCATGACCGAGATCGGCATGGGAATCAGCTGTGGACTGGATGTGGCGACGCGCATCGACGGGAGTGTTGGATGGCCGTTGCCGGGTGTGCAGGTGCGGCTGACGAACAAGGAGACCGGGGCGGTGGTCGAGGGAGTGGACGAGGACGGCATGATCGAGGTAAAGGGCGACAATGTCTTCCAGGAGTACTGGCGACGACCCGAGGCAACGGCGAAGGAGTTCACATCTGATGGCTGGTTCAAGACGGGCGATGTCGCCCGTCGGGATGCCTCCGGCGCATACTTCATCCAGGGCCGGGCTTCCGTGGATTTGATCAAGTCGGGCGGTTATAAGATCTCGGCGCTGGAGGTGGAGCGGAAGATGCTGGGGCTGGAGACGATCCAGGAGGTCGCTGTCGTTGGACTCGCCGATGAGGAATGGGGGCAGCGTGTGGCTGCCGTGTAAAGCAGCGTGCTGGCGTGAGTACTTCAGAACTTGGCTGGATGTGGGATGAATCAAAGCTGACTGAATTGACAGACGGAACCCCTGGAGCTGCAGAGTCTCCGGCCCAACTCAAGCAGGAGATGGCGCCTTACAAGATCCCCACGGTCTTGAAGATCGTCGACGGTATTGAACGCAATGCCATGGGTAAGGTCAACAAGAAGACGATAGTGCAGAAATACTGGCCGGATCTGCAATGATTCGGCACGGTTGATAGATATAGTCGACAGTACATATATATAGACGTCTAGACGATAAACAATGTCATAAATTACCTTTTGGATTGTAACAAAAGACCCTCGACAGGCTCATAACGAAAGTTCATATCGAGCCTCTGACATAGTCGTCATAGGTTCGACAATATCAATGTCAAAACCTGGGATGCTGTTAGACACCCAGTGTCATGTCATTCAGAGGGTATTTACATTAATGCGAATGTTACAGAAGCCTCAACCCTCTGCTATCCCACATAAATGTCACATTCCAGAACTGCATATACGAACCCCTAAGTCCAAATCTTTCCCATACAAAAGGTGCAAGTGATATAAACAGACTTGAGAAGTATATCCCCCTAACCAGATAGGGTCCACATACGGCCCCCAATAAACCAAACACAACAGAACGACCTTCTATCTTTCAGCCCCCCCCCCCCCCCCCCCCCCAACCAAGTAAGCGTAAGATTCCCCAAAACTAACTACCCTCCCTACGGCTTCACAACCCGCATAAACGGCAAACTCAAATCAGTAAAGAACGTCGCCGCGCCATCCGCCCCAGCAGTCGTGACATTCTGCTCAGGGAGTCCACAAACCGACGCGAACGAGCCAAACTTTTTCCGCTTTTGCGCGACGTACTCGGCATATTTGTCCACGGGACAGCTGCGTCCGGGGCCGGAGTGGCAGGATGGGAGGGCTGGTGTCATTGTTAGTTTTGTCCATTTCATATCATCGTAGTATCTGGGATTCAGGGGGTAGGGAGGAGAGAGAAGGGGAGACTCACGATAGACAGCGTCATTGAGACGGATTCGGACATTGGTCGATTGTTTGCCCTTGGCGGTGCAGGAGAGACGCTCGAAGGCGATGGTTCCGCGCATGGGGGAGACGCGGCTGCTGGCGTAGAGCTATTGACAGTAAATAGTAAGTAAAAATCCTCGTAGTATAGTATAGTATATCCGTCATTCAAGGGGAGAGGTGGGATGTACTCACCCGGTTCTTATCCATTTTCTTCGCAGAAAGCGGCTTCTGCTCGTCAAAGACGCCCAGAATCCAAGCCAGCTCGTTGATCTGGTTATCATGGGTGAAGGCCATAATAAGAGGAGGCAGTTGAGTCGTTCCGTCAGCGAGCTCAGCAGTAACCTTGGGGCCTTCCTCGAGGAGATTGACGATCCCCTGGAGGACAGGCATCATAACGGTCATATTCTTGCCCGCACCAGCACCTATACCATAGTCACCATCAGCAATCTTTCCTTCTCTCCAACCACCTCTCTCATAGACCAGGCATGAATAGACAACCTACCAGTACCATAATAATACCTTAGATCTTGACGATACTCATACTGCAGAATCTCCTCCTCGGTGAACACCCCACACCACGGACTCACCTTGCCCGTGATTTGGCTCTCAAATCCACACAGATACGGGAAGATCGACACCTGGCTATCCGTCAGGGTAAGGTTCCCCTGAATCAACTTGTTCAACCGCTTGGTAATAGGCGGGGTAGATCTTGTCCCAGGTCGTCGCGTAGTCTCCGCCGCTGACATCCTTGAAGTTAGGACAGATGTCGGAGGTTGCGAGGGAGTTGCCTGTTGCCGCTGGGTCGTCAGCGAGGACGGCGTAGACGTCGCCGTAGGAGGCGTTGGGGCCGAGGTAGCCACGCGCGAAGAGTCTATTCTGGTTAGATTGGATGGTTGTGGGCTGTTAGGACGGGAAGAGTGGAAGTACCTGGCTGAATCGACGGTGCGCTGGTAGTCATTTGCCCAGAGGAGGAACGGGGTGTTGTCTTCGTAGAAATCGGGGTAGCGGAAGCGCAGGTCAACGCCCAAATTATAACTGTCATGTCGTCAGCGGATGCATTCATCAGTAGAGAGAAGCTGCACAGACAGCTCTTTATATCCGGTGATTGACACCTGCGCAATCTGTTCTGCTGGTATTTCACCACCGGACTCCAGTCGGAGATGAAGCTCAACGCTCCCTTGGCGCGGAAGTTGGCAGTTTGGAACTATAGTCGTCAGGACAACGCTCGTCTGACACTTTACAATATACAGGAGAGGGAACCTACAGCCTCATGGAGAGCCTGCCATTCAGCAAACGCCCCAGGGTCGGGATACCGACTCCCATGACGGACGACGTAGACAGCTTGGTCAATGGAGCATCCGTCCGGCACATCTGACGAGATGCGGTTGATATTGGGGCCTACCCTCATTAGTCGATGATCAACAAAGTCAATAAATGGAGCATACCCGCAAACCAAGGAGAGTTAGCTCCTACATGCTGCAGAGGATCGAAAGCATGGGTTCCCGTCGTGAGGGAGCTGAAGACTAGCAGTCCCAATGCCGTGAGTGTCTGACCAGCCATCTTGCCTACTTCTGACCACACAAGAGGATTCTCTGCGATGTTTCTGCCCCATGGCCGAGAGAATGGCCGGATTTATAGAGGCAACGAGGTCAACAGGATATAGATTAAGGGGAGATGGAAGTGTCTCCACCGACGTGACGAACGACCGTTCAACCGCCCCGGAGCTCCCACGTGCCGCAAGCCCTACGAGCTAAGAGACTAGTACGAGACAGACAGCTACATTTCTCCGGAGAACAACCATTCCAACAGTTAGACAAGAAAGCGTGCACTGGTTTCATTTCATTCGTAATTAAGTAGATACTGGTGGACATTCATTCACCCGGCAATCAAGTCTGGAAGATCCACCGCGGGTCCTTATCCCCTTGGAAATCACCCTCCGCATCGCCAATGTCCCCCATCAACGCCGGTAAGCCCTCCCTCTCTCTGATCTTCGCCTTCTCCGCATTCTCGCGGTCAAGCACCTTCCACAGAATCCACACAACAAAGAAATTGGCCACAAGATACCCCAGCGCAAAGCCATGGCCGAGGAAGTATCGCGGGGCCGTCTCTGTACGATACAACTGCGTACCGAGCACAGCACCGCAGTTTCCAATGGAGATTTGCATCGCATTGGCGATGCAGCGCTTTGTCTGGCCGGAGACGTTATTTGCCGGCCAGGAGAGCACGATCGCGACGGCGGGGTAGATTCCCGCTGCAGCGAAGATGGTCCCGACGTAGGAAACGCCTGGGCGGGGTCTGTGAGAAGAAGAATATATCCGATGCAAGCGAGGGCAGACGAGCCCATGATAAACGGGCGCGACGACGGGTCCGCTCGGAGAGGATCGCGACGGAGAGCGTGAGCACGAATGCCACGGCGTAGGGCGGCACAGAGAGCAGCTGGGCTTCAGCGGCAGTGTAGCCGAGCTCTTTGATGATGGATGGGAGGAACAGCGAGAGGGTATAGAGGGGAAGCGACATGGTGTGGAAGCCGAGACCATAAAGCCATACCTTGGGGTCTTTGAAGGCGTCCAGTACGGCAGACCAGGTAAAGGCTTCGTCGCGGGTGGAGTCATTATCGTTGCTGAGGCGCCATTGGATAAAGGCGCGTTCTTTGTCGGAGAGGAATTCTGCTGTCGCTGGGTAGTTGTAGACCCAGAAATAGGCGACGATGGACATGACGACCGTGAGGAGACCCTCCAGGATGAAGATCCATCGCCAGCCGTTGAAGCCTCCGACGCCGCGCATGTGCGCGATTCCCTGGAAAGTCAGTAAACACGGCATTGCAGGTAGGTTAGAAGAATAAGACTCACCCAGGCGAGGACACCACCGAAAGCACCAGCCAACGATGCAGCACTGAAGAACAGGGCAACACGATAGTGCTGCTCATTGCGTTTATACCACATGGAGAGATAGAAGACGACTCCGGGGAACAGTCCACTTTCGGTGATACCGAGGACTATATCAACCCAGTCAATACTGACTCTTGCCAAACAGATCTCAGAAGTCTCATGTACGTACAGGTCCGGGAAACAAGGAACCCGGGGTAGTTCTGAACAACACCTAGCAGCGTTGCCACAATACCCCATGCCAGGGTGAGGGTCGGGAGCCAGATCCGCGGCGTGTCTTCTTCAAGACAATGTTGCAGGGAATTTCGAACACGACATAACCGATGAAGTAGAGGGTCAATCCGGTGAGGTATTGGTTCCCGGCTGAACAGTCTGTTAGTACCCAGAACATGACTTCGCATATTTGTAGAGAACATACTCATATTGATATCCTCCGTCAAGCCCTCCAGTCGAGCGTTTCCCACTATGCCACAGTTAGCAAGACAACCTTCGACTCAGGTATGGGGGATTGTACCATTGCTCCGGTCCAGGAAAGACAAAAGGTACAATATGGTCAGTGGTGGAAGCAGTCGCAGATCCAGCTTTCCGCAACAGTGCCTTCTCGTTAATTCCATTGTGCTCTTCTGTGTAATCGCTGCCAGTGACAGACTCATTCTTGACATCTGCCGATGCAGAGGCCAGCTCCGCCTGCTTTCTCATTTACCTCCGCCATGATATCGACAAGGGTCAGAGACGGTCGATCAAAGCATCGGTACAGAATGCGTTGCAGAAAGAATCAACAGAGCGTAGTCAAACTGTCCCCAGAAGACCCGAGTAAATATATCCGTTTAAAAAAAAGTAAAATCCCTGGTAGAGCCCTGGAGCAAAACCACATGGCCACCAGCACATCATCTGTCTTCCGATTCGCGCGATAGCAATTGCAAATGACAGACGCGTCTGTGGGGGACAGCCCACGGCCGATCTTGCATGCGTCGAAGCCACCAGCGTGGGCGGGCAAGACTGCAAGCAAATGAGAACTGCCGTGCGCTTAGCGAGGGCGGGTTTTGATGTAAAGACCGGGTGGAATGGGATCAGAGCAAGGGTCGACGATGAGCAAAAGGGGTCCCGCGATGACGAGCTTGAAGGGTGGAGCCAACGAGGGAGCATCATGTATCATGAGAAGGATGATGAGGCACCGACGGTACTGGAGTGATAAAGGATCTACATTGAGATCTGATCCTCGGCTATTTTGTCTCCGACCTTCCTTCCTACTGTCCGCGTCAAGAGGAGACAAACATATCGAGAATGGAAGACCGAACGAAGAAGAAGGGTTGTTCCTGAGTCGATACTCCACGATCCCAGAGTGGCCCACGTTTCCCCGCTCCCAGTCCCAGTCCCAGTACGGAGCGACAAGCTTAAACCCGGACGGAGCAAATCAGTTCTCAGGAAACCGAAGGAAGCTCCGCGTGCCTTGGGGGACGTCGGCGGTGGTTACTGATAGGTCGTCCCCGTACCGCAAATCACGCCATCTGCGGTGGGATGGAGTGATCGCACCTCCACCCGGTCGAGAACTCTCGCAGCAAGAACAACGATAGAGACGGTATGGATTGCTATCGGCCGAGTTGACAAGAAGGCAAAGTCGGAAAGGGTGTGGTGTATTCCGCCATGAGGGTTTCCCTGGTGGAATGTCAATGTCTTGCCGCTTTAAGCCTGGGACAAGGAGCTTAACTGCCATGCCAGGCTTCTCGGCATTAGGGTCATTCAAAGCATCTAATGGTCGTAGAAATCGACTGTCTTGTGTCTGTGTCGAGATATCTCCGTCCACGCCAACTTACAACGTGAGCTGGAAGTATTGTGGGCATCTTCTGGCCCGATTTCAGACAATCATGGCGTATCTCGTTGACTCGGTTGGCAATGACGTAGTTGGTTGTTCAAGCTTGATATTCACTTGAAACTGTACAGTATACTAAGGGACCGGAGGATTCAAATGTAAAATGTAACGAGACATTGTCATTGACTGTATGATGCATGATAGTTGCAGATATTTGCAGGAAGATGGAGAGGAAACGGAAAGGGTATCGTTGACCGTCCAGGCACCCAGGCCACCAAACACCATTTCTTCCCTTGAAAACGCCAGAACCCAGTTCTTCCCATCCCATCCAGATCATCCCAAAGACCAAAGACCCCAGAAAGAAAGTCCACAAGAAACACACAAGAAACACCAAACCCAACTCAGACCAGACGCAAAACACCACACAAAATGCAAAACACACAAAACACACAAAACACGTAACACACAACAGACAACACACGTAGATCCCACAGATCATACATAATACACATCAACATCACGGGATCACCGAGTTATGAAAAGGAAATTCATCTATCTATCATGCGGGCATTTCTAATATCCTCGCGAGAAACCTACGCGTATGTAAAGGACAGGGCTAACTTTTGAAACAAATTCACAGGCCACAGAACGCAAACCAAAAAAAGCAAACACATTACACGAGGTCGCCGTCTAAAGACACGCTTCCCTCTCATATATATCGAGTATATAACCTCAGATGACGAGCAATGACTTAAGGCGCCATGATCAAGGCGAGCAAAGCCATGCGGCAGTAAAGGCCATATCTCATCTGTACGAAACAAGTTAGCAGGCGTCCTTGGGATGATCTCCCGGGGAAGGGGAAGCAACTCACCTGGCGGAAGTAAGCAGCCCGCTGGTCAAAGTCAACCTCCTCGGCAATCTCCGCGTTACGGGGCAGAGGGTGCATCACGACCATGTGGCTCTTGGCGTGCTTGAGCAGAGCGTTGTCGATGATGAAGCTGTTCTTAAGACGCTCGAACTGCTCAAGATCGGCGAAGCGCTCCTTCTGCACTCGGGTGGAGTACAGCACGTCGGAACGAGCAACGATCTCCGGTCAACTCCTCGCACTCCACAATTAGCTGGCCAGAAGCACGGACTTGGCGGCGGACCTCCTCAGGAAGAGACAGATCCTTGGGGGCAACAAGCTGGATGCGGACATCGTAGAACTGGAGGAGCTTGATGAGAGAGTGAACGGTACGGCCGTATCTCAAGTCACCAGTAAAGGTGATGGTCAGGCCAGTCACAGTGCCGAGCTCCTCACGGATGGTGAACAGGTCAAGGAAGGCCTGGGTGGGGTGCTCAACGCTACCGTTTCCACCATTGATGATAGGAACGGGCGAGAACTTGGCGGCGACCTCAGCGCTGGTGGGCTCAGGATGACGCAGAACGACAGCATCGGCGTAGCAGCCAAGGGTGCGGACGGTGTCCTGAAGGGACTCGCCCTTCTTGGTAGGAGTGTGAGTAGCAATAGCCACCGTGCGTCCTCCAAGACGCTGCATGGCGGCATCGAAAGAGGCCGAAGTGCGTGTGGAGGGCTCGTAGAAGAGCGTGCACAGGACACGGCCCTTCAGAACGTCGAGGACACCCTGGCGCTGGACACCGAGGCGCATCTCCTGAGCCACGGTGAAGAGCAGGTGCAGGTCAGAGCGAGTGAACTGGTTCACGGAAAGGACGTGCTTCTGTTTGAAGGTAGACCGCGCAAGCATGTCAAGCAGGGGGGATGAAGCCTGCTGGACAGGGTGTACAGCGGAGGTCCGAGTTCGTTGCCACCAGGAATGGCAGACTGGTCCAGAGCCTTGCGCACGGAACGGCCAGGAGTTCCAGACACCGACAGCTGTCTATCGAGAGAGTTCTCGCCCCGGGCGGTGACCAGGGAGACATAGCCTTGACAGCAGGGAGGTGGGAGGAAGACGGTGACCAGACATGTCGGTACCCTTGGCAGCCTCGGCAGTGAGCTCGCCATCGAGGCACGAAGTCTTGCCTTGGAAGGTGACACGCTTCACGGATCCACGGACGCTCTTGCCATTGAAGGGAGAGGAAGCATCCGCGCTCTGGAAGAGGTACGGGCGGTCGATCTCAATCTCGACCGAGCTATCGGCCTGGTCGTGCAGCTCGAAGATCTTCTTCGGGTTCTCGTACAGTCTCGCGATAATGTCCTCCACGGTCAGACGACCCTCAGACACGGCAGTGAAGAGAAGAGGCAGGGACTCCTCAACACCAGTGATAGGAGAGGCGTTCTGGCCGGCGATCTGGAAGGGAACGCTGCCGATAGAGAAGACATCGATGGTGCTCAGATGCTCCCAGAGGGCCTTCTGGTCCGCAACAGAGGGCAAGAAGGTGAACTCGGGGTAGTCCTCCTTGGTAAGGAACAGGCTGTAGATGGAGACGTCGCAAGTCACCTTGAGACCCTTCTCCTTGCTGAGAGCGATCAGGCCAATGTCCTCCTTGGAAGTGACGCTCATGACGTGGATGTTGCGGCTGTGAAGGCTAGCCAAGAGCAGCACGGAAGCAAGATCAGTGGACTTAGCATCAGTGATGATAGGCTTGCTCGAGGGCCAGGCGGCGAAGTGGCTGGTGACCGCGGCAACCTTGCTGATGTTTCCAGACAGGTGGTTGAAGGGGATGAACAGGGATCCCACATCACCGGTCATCTGGCTGATCTGCTCGGCATTGGTCGAAGTGGCAACAACGGAGAAGTTGAAGTCACAGAAAGATCCGCTCTGAGCGTTCTTCTGAGCAATGCTCAAACCACGAGCATCGGTGACCGAGGCATCGACGCCAACAGGCATGACACGAATCATGCTGAAGCCAGCGGCAATCGAGGCCTTAGTGACAGCCTCGAAGTCCTTGGAGCCAGGAGTAACGAGGGAAGGCACGAAAGCAGCGACGTTGATCAGTCCCGGGAGGGTGACAGTGCGGTGGCTGGTCTGGTAATCGATGTTGAGTACGTTCAGATCGTAGTGACGAGCGATAGCCTCGATGAGGATTTTCGCGTTCTTGACGTTGGTCACCAGGGGAGTCTGATAGTCGACAGCCATACGACGGGTCCGGTAGCCCTTGCTCATGTAGTTGGCAGGACGTCTGAAGCGGTTGTTGGAAGGCAAATTGATGTAGAGGTCAATCAGGTTTGTTCGCCAGATGCTGAGTAAGGGAGTATTCGGACTTCATGCCCTCATCCTCTCCGGGGAGCACCTCCAGATACTTGACGGGAACACCGTGTTCCTTAAGGAAGTCGGCAGTACCAGCGGTGGCAAAGAGGTTGAAGCCAATCTCGTGCAGCTTCTGGATGGAGGGCAGCAGCTCAACCTTCTCCTTGTACGAACCAATGGAGAACAAGATGTTGCGCTTGGGAAGGCGGAAACCAGTAGAGAGGAGACCCTTGAGGTAAGCCTCGTACTTATCGCGACCGAAAGAGGCAACTTCACCAGTGGAGGCCATCTCAACACCCAGGACGGGGTCGGCTCCCGAGAGACGGGAGAAGGAGAACTGCGGAACCTTCACACCAACGTAGTCCTTGGGAATGCTGACAGGGGGGTACTCCAGGAAAGGAGCGCCGATCATGGCCTTGGTGGCCATCTCGATCAGGTCGACACCCATGACCTTCGACACGAAGGGGAAGGACCGAGAAGCACGAACGTTACACTCAATGACCTTGATGTCGTTATCCTTGGCGATGAACTGGATGTTGTAAGGACCGGTGACGTTGAGGGCGTTTCCGATCTTGCGGGTCGCCTCCTCGATGCGGCGCACCGTCTCGGATCCAGGTCCTGGGGAGGCAGGATCAGAGTAGCATCACCAGAGTGAACACCAGCATTCTCCACGTGCTCAGAGATGAAGTGGCCAACCATGCGGCCGTTGCATGCAACAGCGTCCATCTCGATTTCCTTAGCGTTCTCGATGTACTTGGTAATCACAACAGGGTGGTCACGAGAGACATCGGCAGCCTGGTTGAGGTAGCTGGCAAGGTCATGCTGAGAGTAGACAGTGTTCATAGCAGCGCCCGAAAGCACGTAAGATGGACGCACAAGCACAGGGTAGCCGACCTTGTCACAGAACTCGGTCGCCTCCTCAATGCTAGTCAACTCCTTCCAAGAGGGCTGGTCGACTTCGATGCGGTCAAGCATACGGGAGAACTTGTATCGGTTCTCGGCGCCATCGATCATCTCGGGGGAGGTACCGAGGATCTTCACGTTGAGGCGGTGGAGCGGCAGAGCAATGTTGTTAGGGGTCTGGCCACCCATGGAGATGATGACACCGCTGGAGGTTTCGAGCTGGTAGATGTCCAGAACAGTCTCCAGGTTGATGTTCTCAAAGTACAGGCGATCGGCTTCATCATAATCGGTACTAACCGTCTCAGGGTTGTAGTTGACCATGACAGTCTTGTGGCCCTGTTCACGGAGAGTACGGATAGTGCGCACGGAACACCAATCGAACTCGACGGAGGAACCGATTCGGTAAACACCAGATCCCAAGACCATGATACCGTGGTCGTTGAAGGCAACATCATGCTCAGAAGCGTTGTAGGTCAGGTAGAGGTAGTTGTGACCGAAGGGAACTCGGCAGCCACGGTATCAATCTGCTTGACGATAGGAATGATACCAGACTCAACACGCAGTCGGCGGATAGCAAGTTCATTCGAGCTGAGGAACTTAGCAAGCTGCGATCCGAGAAACCGAGCTGCTTGGCCTGACGGATCAGAGGGCGGGGCACACTGGAGGCGTTTAAGAAGTCATCATCTTGCTGAAGTCGCTGAGAACCCTTCAAGCGGCTCAGGAACCACTTGTCGATCTGAGTGAGCTTCCAGATGTCATCCACGGTGTAGCCAGCAGCCATGGCGTTGGCGATGGCAAACAGACGCTGGTCCGATGGAGTCTGCAGTTCGTTGTCGATGGACATGAGCGCATTGGTCTCGTTGAAACCGGGTTTGTGGAAGTCAACGGAGCGGATGGCCTTCTGGATGGCCTCTTCGAAGGTCCGACCAATAGCCATGACCTCACCAACACTCTTCATGGAAGAGCCAAGCTGGGTGGAGACGCGAGTGAACTTCTTGAGATCCCAACGGGGGATCTTGACAACGCAGTAGTCGAGAGAAGGCTCGAAGCAAGCGCAGGTGACCTTGGTAACCGAGTTCTTGATTTCGTTCAGAGGAATGCCCAGACCCAGCTTAGCAGCAATGAAGGCAAGGGGATAACCAGTAGCCTTGGAAGCAAGAGCAGAGGATCTCGACAGACGGGCATTCACCTCGATAATGCAGTACTCCTTGGAGAAGGGGTTCAGAGCATATTGAATGTTACACTCACCCACGACACCCAGGTGGCGAATGACATTAACGGCCGTGGTACGCAGCATGTTGTAGTCTTCATCGGACAGGGTCTGCGAGGGGGCCACGACGATCGAGTCACCGGTATGGATACCAAGAGGGTCGAAGTTCTCCATGTTACAGACGGTGATACAGTTGTCGCGAGCGTCACGAACAACCTCATACTCGATTTCCTTCCAGCCCTTCATACTCTTCTCGATCAACACCTGAGGGCTAGCCGCGAAGGCCTTGGTGCACAGGTCCTTGAGTTGTTCCATGTTCTCAGCGAAACCACTGCCGAGACCACCCAGAGCATAGGCGGCACGAACAATGACGGGGAACTTGATGTCCTCGACGACTCTCAGGGCCTCCTCCAGGTTAGAGGCAGAAGCAGACTTGGCACACTTCTCGTTGATGGACTCCATGCTGCGGGCAAAGAATTCACGATCCTCAGTGGTAATGATGGTGTCAATCGGAGTACCAAGGACCTTGACGCCCAGAGACTCGAACTCATCCTTGAGCTGAATACCAACGGAGAGAGCAGTCTGACCACCGAAAGTGACATAGATGGCATCGGGCGCTCGTGCTTGATGACCTTGCGCACGAAATCGGCGTTCACCGGAAGGAAGTAGACCTTGTCTGCGAGACCCTTGACGTCTGGATGGTGGCAATGTTGGGGTTGATCAAGATGGTGTAGATGCCTTCTTCCTTCAGAGCCTTGATGGCCTGGGAACCGGAGTAATCGAACTCGCCAGCCTGACCAATGCTGAGACCACCGCTACCCAGGATCAGGACCTTCTTGACGGAAACGCGAGGAGAAGTCTTGATGTTCTCCTCAATCGTGCCACCGGGGAAAGAGACGGGCTTGGTGAGAGCCTCGGGCGAGGCAAGGGTGTCCTGGATGGTGTTGATGAACACATCGAAGAGGTACTCGGTATCGCGGGGACCGGGCGTGCTTTCGGGGTGGAACTGCACACTGAAGTAAGGGCGGTTGAGGTGTCTGATACCCTCGTTGCTGCCGTCGTTGGCATTGACGAAAAGCTCAGTCCAACCCTCAGGCAGAGAGCTGGCATCAACGGCATAACCGTGGTTCTGGGAGGTGATGTGGCACTTGCCAGACACCAGACTGGTGCAAGAATGTTGTGACCACGGTTACCGAACTTCATCTTGGAAGTCTGAGCGCCAACAGAGCGGGCAATCAGCTGGTGACCCAGACAGATACCGAAAACCGGAGTGCGTCCGTCAGCCAGAGCCTTGGACAGGTTCTGGACGGTTGTGGAGAGAGTGGCGGGTCACCAGGACCGTTCGAAACGAAGAGACCGTCGTAGTCCTTGCTAACGAGGTTGGGAAAGTCATAATCCCAAGGGACAACCAGAACCTCAACACCGCGAGCGAGGAGGCACCGAAGCTGGTTGAACTTCAGACCGACGTCCAAGCACAGGACGCGGACAGGGCGGCCGGAGGGGTGTTTGAGGGCGACGTTTTCAGGAGGGGTGAAAAGCTTAGGCTCACGGATAGAGACTGTTATAAAGAATTGTTGTCAGGCCCGTTTCTTAAACAGCTTGAAAAATTCTGGGAACACATACCTTCACTGACGAGGTTCTTCTCGTTAGGGTTGACCCAAGCGGTCTCTTCGAAGGATGACCGCCAGGCATCCGTGCTGGTCAAGGCCGACTCGTTACCGACGGTCCGGCCTTCTGGAGGAGCATGCGGCCCAGCATGCTACCCTTCTCACGGATGCGCTTCGTGAGGGCACGGGTGTCCACGCCGTGCATGGCGGGCACACCCTGTTCCTTGAGCCACTGGCCGAGGGAAGACTCCGCCAGGAAGTGGGAGTAGTCCTCGCCGGCATAGGTGGCGACGACCAAGGCAGCGACGTGGATCTCAGTCGACTCGAAGTATTTGGGTAACGTCTTGAGCAACTCGTCCATGGTGTCCCTCGAGGGCACACCATAGTTACCCACCAAGGGGAAGGTAACCACGAGGATCTGGCCGCGGTAGGAGGGGTCGGTGATGGACTCGGGGTAGCCGACCATACCGGTCTGGAAGACCAGCTCACCAGCCACACTCTTCTCGGCACCAAAGCTGAAGCCCTGGTAGACGGTGCCATCCTCGAGTTCAAGCGAGAACATCTTGTCGCTGCTCCCACGCACGCGGGGCGAAGCGGGAGGAATCACGGCGCCATTGCAGGAGGCCAGGGACGGCAGCGGCTGCAATTCCTTGTTGATCTGGTTGTAGGCCACGGCGCCTCCAGACAAGGGGCTCGAGGGGAGCGCAGGCTCGTCGTTGCCAACGGACTGCGACATGATGCTAACTGTGAGGGGGAGGGGAAAAGGTCCTCTCGGGGACAGTGTGGCAGGTTGTGCACTCTACCGTAGCATCAGCAGCCTCCAAAACTCTTGAGAGAAGAAGAGAAGAGAAGAGAGAGTTGTGGAGAGTGGTTGCTGCTGCTTCTGCACGGGGAGAGATATAGCAGAGAGAGGGGAAGCAGAAGGGAAGAGAAGAAGAGAATTGGAAAAAAAAAAAGATTTCCTTAACCGGACGGCAGAACAAAATTCTGTGGACAGCGGGCTGAGAGAGCCCGCTGATTGGCTACGAGACTCACCGATCCGGGACCTTGGTCATTCTGCCGGTGGGGACCGCCTGCAGATTTTTTTTTCTTTTCTTCCTTCTTTTTGCTTCTTCACCAGGTTTTTTTCGCCTTCCAGGCACTTACATAATGGGCTGGGTTAAGCGCCACCACTGTCGACGAGGAATTGACTTTTTACACGCTTGTGAAGACTCTGGAAAGGTGTCTCCGAGGTACATACGTTCCTGAGGAGAGTAGATGTATGTCTGTGACTTCATGTACAGATAGACTTGCTTCAGATGCTGCAGGAGTCCAGAGCTGAGGGCATGACGCAGCTCTCCGTCGAGTTAATTTAGGTGATAACACGATAAGATTAAGTACCGACACGCGCGCTAGCTTTCCGCTCATAGTGTACTCCGGAAGGGATGGACAGGTCATACTTCGGGTGCAGGTAGGAGTGGGATGATATTCTTTCCATGGAACTTTCTTTTCGAATTTTCCTTTCTTCTACCCTCTTTCGCCTCCTTGTTGCTTTTCGTTCTGTCCCTCTAGAGTCCCAAGGTTGGCCTCGTTTAGGTTTAACCTTTGGCTGTGGCGGGAAAACAAGGAAACCGAGCGGCAGGGGCGGTGAAGCGGCCCTCAGCCGAGGACGAACCATCGCTTCGCCAGGAGAGAACTTCCCACCCCACCTTGTCCACCCCTTTACCTCTCATGGTTTGACAATGCACGGGATCGAATTGAATAGATGGGATTGTTGTTTTTTCCTACGTCAGATGAATTGTGGGGCACCGTATATAGGGTGCTATTCGGAGTCGTGTTCGATCTGAAACAAGTACATCGGAAGATATATATCGGTGCACGGGATGGCGGACATGAACCATGGATAGTCCAGTCACCAGGTAACATCCCTTCTTCAGACCAAGGCAGCATATCTGTACAACCAAGGTCATTCCATACACGCCCCCAATAAGAAGTCAAAACATGCCCATGCACGAAGAAAGGAGCTGGGAATGCACTGTATGGACGGCAGGTGACCTTCTAGGAGCGACGTCATACCGACGACGGCTACATTGTTTAGGAGGGGGATCGGCTCTCCCCGCGCCTTCAGGACTATGCACTCCAATGGATGGTTGGGATAGCGGGAGTCCACTGCTACTGTGCCCGGATCGGGGAAAACTATGGAGTCCTAGCTGGGGCTTAGTGACGACACTTGAATGCACACCGAGGGTAAGTGACTGCATAGTAACTACTATGTAGGAGTAACAACCCCGGTAGTATGATGGGCAAGTATGAGCAGGGCCCCGGTATCAGCCCAGACCAACGGGACCATCCTCCTCAAATCACCGAGGGGATCGCCCTGCAGCTCGAGCACGGGGCTCCTGCGCCAGCTGCCCTGGTCGCGATCGCCCCCTCCATGTGAGCTGCGAGAATTGCGCCCAGCAAATCATCAGTCCGAATTCCGCCCGCCAGGACCAGTCTGGACTGGGCCACTCGGTCCCCGTTAAATTTCTCGCCCGTCACGCGGCGCCGTGATACTAGAGTCCCTTATCTCCCCCTCTCGCCCGCCTGTCTCTGGCTTCCTCTTCTGCTGCCTCTCCAGCCGCAGGAAATGCCTTGAACGCTCTCGTCGCATCCGTTGCCGTGGGGGAGTTTCAGCGTTCCCCATCATGCTCGCGTCCCTTCTCCGTCCCAAGAAACGACGCGTATATGCCGAACGCTCCCCCTTCTCCTCACCCTACACCACCCGCGAGCCCGTCTGGTCGCTGCTTCAGCGCAATGCCGACGCGAGATACGAGACCATCCCCGACCGGGATCGTCTAGGTCCGGCCTTCGAGCAGACCGACTATGACGAGGACAACGAGGACGAGGAGGATGCCGATGGGGAGGACGAGGAAGATGGTCCCATCGAGGCCACCCCGTTGCTCCCCATCTTCTCCGCGTCGCACCTCGGTATGGAGCTCAATGCTCTTCTCTATATCCGTTGCCTACCGAGCGAAATAGACTGACCGCTAGGGACCTAATCCAGATACCCTCCCGGTCTACGATATCACCCACGCCATCCGTCCCCTGATCGTGTCGCGTTGCGAAACCACATTGACATGGGACCAACTCCGTTCGCCCCAGGTCTCCCAGTTCCTGGTCAAGCCGATCCAACAGAAGATTCGAGCCTTCCACTTTTCCAGAGCCACCTTGTATGCGTTGTTGACCAATTGCTTGCAATTCAACAAAGAAGTCCATCTCAACCCGGGCAACAGTGGCGTCAACCAGACCCGGGCGATGGTGAGTGAGCTGCTCGCTATCAAGCTCTTGAGGGAGTACACGACAAGGGAGTTGATCGATGCGCTGTTGTACGAATTCTACCCACTACAGGGACAGTCCGCGCCGGGAACAGGAGATGGATGGCATCCGGCGCCGGGAAACAGGAGGTTCGCGGGAGTGGCTCGTATCTCATGCCTCGAGATTGCGATCCGTACGCAGGCGAAACGATTTCTGTCGCACCCGCTTGTCGTGCAACAGCTGGAAGCAATCTGGGCCGGTACCATTGTCTTTCACTCCGCTGCCGACTATCTCCACCGTTCCCCAACCCTGGGAGCCTGGAGTGGGAAGCAGTTGCATGGGACGGCAACTCGTACCCATACTGTCGTTCAGCCGGCCGTGACCTCACACCCGAAATCAACTGAGCTGCGGCGCTCCGTGACGCTCTATGACCCGAGAGACGCGTCGCTATTTAAACTGTCCCGACTGAGGGTCCCTCGCTACCGACAGTTCCTGTCAACCCTGTCCTTCGCGGTCTTGTTGGCCCTGTTTCTGGCTGTCTTGAAAGAGCGGCATGTGGAGATCACCTCGCTGGAAGTTGTGTTTTGGTTCTGGAGTGCAGGGTTCATGCTCGACGAGCTTGTGGGTTTCAACGAGCAGGGGTTCAGTCTGTATTTGATGAGCTTCTGGAATCTATTCGACCTCGGAATCCTGTTCCTCCTATTTTGCTATTATTGCATGCGACTATACGGTGCTCTAATGCCGATCACTCGCACACAAGCGATTGCTAACCAAGCCTACGATATCCTCGCTGCGAATGCCGTCCTTCTGGTCCCTCGCCTGTTCTCGGTTCTCGACCATTACCGATACTTCTCCCAGCTGCTAATCGCGTTCCGGATCATGGCATATGACCTAATTGCCGTGTTCCTTCTGATCATCATTGCTTGTAGTGGCTTCTTTGTTGCGTTCACTCTGTCATTCGGTCATGCAGAGGATCATTCCCCTGCCTCTGTTGCCTATGCCCTCTTCCAGATGCTGATGGGCTTCACCCCTGCCGCCTGGACGCTCTGGGACGAGTATAATGTCTTGGGCAGGGTCATTCTGACCATGTTCCTGTTCATCTGTCACTTTGTGGTTGTCACCATCCTGATTACGGTCCTCACCAACTCCTTCATGGGGATCGTGCAAAACGCCAATCAGGAGCATCAATTCCTGTTCGCTGTGAACACGATCTCCATGGTGAAGTCGGATGCCCTTTTTTCTTACGTTGCACCCACCAATATTTTCGCCTGGATTATCACCCCGCTCCGCTTCGTGATGCCCTTTCGACAGTTCGTCCGACTTAACCGCACGATCATCAAGATCACTCATCTGCCTATCCTCTTTACGATTTGCTTTTACGAGAAAATGATTTTGAGTGCCAAGGTGGTTGAGTCCACCGACCTCGTCGATCCGCAGGCACGCCGGGACATTGCGAGTCGTCCTCGCCCGCTCCGTCCCAGTCGGTTTCAAGCGTTCACATCCAATGCTGCTCATCTTGCACGGGAGCCCTCAATCGCTACCTTCCAGAAGGATCGGGCTTTGGATGAGGTATTCCGTCAACCGTTCCGGGACACTACTCGGAACCGCTCGCGGGACCTTGGTCCGCGTGAAAGCAACAACATCGTACACAATTGGATGGACACTATGGGGTCTGGTCCTGTTCACCCGCCCGATGAGCAGGATTCGGACGAAGTCAGTCGGTTAGAGCGTTCTCCAAAGACGCGATTTCCACCTCGAAGGAGACGGGCTCGGAGCCTTCGCGACTTCACTGCGTCGAACCGCTCTGCCGTGTCAAACCCGGAGGACAACATCAACCGCATCGTCTCCTCGCCGGCAACTCCCGGCAGGGCAGGGCGTTCATGACACCGACAAGGATCCGCCAACTGTCGCGGCACACTGGCATGGAAGGGGACGACGAGCTCACCAGTGAGGATAATGGAGACTCGGCAGACGACCTTCGATCTAGTGATCACAATGCAGAGGAGCACGACTGGAGTAAAACCACTGAAAGCCCGGAAAAGTCTACACCGAAATTCTACAGCTCGCGGCCGTCGACCGCCAAGATCAAGTCACGCAAAGCCAGCCCCGTCCGACGACCTCGCTACCATACCCGGAACATGTCCGTGGCCACAATGCTCTTCAACCCCCTCTCCCCGAACAGCCACCACGATGATAGCGAGAACGAAACTGCGTCCATCCCCGTTCGGCCTCGCGCCAAGAGCCCTGATCGCGAAGAGCGGGCGAACGTCGCCACTTGGGCCCTCCGGAGACACAGTATGGATGGCAATCGAAGTCGGAATGCAACTTTGACCCGGTCCAATCCCATGTCCGTACCTGATCTGGGTAGCTTCCTGGCAACTGACCCTCGGTATCGGGATGGCCATCATGCATCGGTGTTGGATGCGCTGGGATCTGACCTTGGGGATAATCGAGCGATCGTTAACGGGTTCCTTGGGGGCATGCCCATGAGCCTGACCACTCAAATGGCGTACGCCACGGGGGGCATGCGTCGACCCGACAGCTCCAGCAGCAACCAGGACATGCTCAGCAAGCTTGTGCTGGCACGGATGAACAACATCGAAGAGGGATTCCGTGAAGTGATCAGGGAGGTGAAGGACCTCCGTCGGGAAGGCACTAGTCGGAGCCAGAGCCGACCTGACGAACTTCGGGGGAACCAACGGGAGAAGAAGAAGCGTGTGGAAGGCAAGGGGGCAAATAAAGGGTCCCGGAAAAGCAAGAACAGCAGCGAGGGACGGTTCTCGGCTGAACTGTCGTCCGGGTCCCGTCACACTGAAGCCTGATCTGGTTGTACAATATAGTGGATGGAATGTTTTCTGTTGGAGGTCTAGCTGTGTTTTTGTTCGGGCATTTGGTTGGCTGTTTGATAGATTTATACTACCTGCGTGCGACTAATTCATCTCAGATACCCTTGTTATGCTACCAGAGACCTCCTCTCAATCTGACGTAGTCGGATGCACCTCACAGTCAAGCCTGGCCGCGAGGGGTACTGCGTCTGCCTGTCCAGTCACATGGGCCAATGGGCGCATTCCCTCGTCACGATCCAATTGAGCCTCATTCACTGTTGCCATCCTTCTGTTTGTCTCCTGCCCCTCCATCACTCTTGCTCCTTCCCTTCACTCCCCTCCTTCTTCCTCACTTCTCCCTCTCCCTCACCTCTTCCTCTCTTCCAACTCTTCCACTTCACCTCGGCTGCCTTCCCAGGACCACCGTACAATCAGTCATAGATTGTGGTTTACTGGGGTTACTTACCGAGCTTGACTTCATGCCACTTGGCAGCCCTCCGAATACAGACATCCATACTATACATTCAAGGAGCATCGGCTCACTATCCTTCCACTTTCTTTACCAATCCTTTCCACATCAACAATCATGGATGACCCCGCGCATAGCCCGGGCGCCTCAAGCAGCTCGTCGGACAGCAGCGTACCTGATGACCTTTCCCTCCGGTTCCTTGATCCTCCACAACATGCACCTTCGCAACTCTCACATCCTCTTAGACCTCCGGCCCCGCCAGAAGACTTGCAACCTTCCTGGCCCCCGCTGTCCTTCCCTCCCCTTCTCCTGCTGATAGACGACGCGGACACACTCGCATACATCGACCCACCTCCAGAACCTCCCAAATCCACATCGGTGCTTCCTCGCAGCAAACAGTCCGTTCCTCACCGGATTCGGAGTGCTCCTCTTCTGGAAACTAATTCGCCATACTTCAAAAACCTCTTCGCACCTCGCGTGCAGGCTCGCAATATCAAACGCCGTGGGTTCGAGCGTGGCCTTCCTGACGGCATCAAATACGTGATTGACCTCACCCCTCCATTCGAGGATGAAGAGGCTGTGATATTCGTGACGGAACTGTCATGTCCACAGGGAATCCGAGCTTGGACTCGAGTTGCACGTCATTGGAGCTTGCCATACCACTGCGTTGGTGGTCAGGATGAAGATCTGTCGCAGAAGGAGCCAGCTTCGCCGCAGGCTGCCAACCCCAAACCTGATTCTGATAATTCCAACAAGGCGGCCACCACTGCAAAAACAGCTCCCGGCAGAATACTCTGCCATTCGCCATCGCATTGGCATTGAACACATTTTACAGGCCATGCAAGGTCGCCAGCCTGCTGTTGACACCCCTTGTAAATTCTGGACCTTCTTTACCCTCGCAAATTTGTTTGAAATCGCCACGCTGCCCGTCATCTGCGACTTTATCTTGGCGGGCTGTACCATTCAACGAACACCCGTCTCATTGAAACCCAGCCAGAAGTCACTTACAAGATTGCCTGTGGCACTCGATGTGCGAGCCTTTGCAGAGAGTCCTTTGCTATCCTCGTTGGAGAGGAAGCCCTCCTTCTCTTGGCCCATTCTCACGAGCCACCATGCTCAACAAGCCGACACAGACACTCCATGGACGGACTCGCGAATCCTTGGATGACACGGAACTACAACGCGTCGAATATGCTAGCAAGTCATTCATGGATTACGTGCTCAACCAGTTCGTCCTGCTCACCGGCGTTGACATGCCTTGGCTGTCCCAGCTACCGACAATCCAGACCGTCCGGGAGTACGATCCAAAGAACGCCGAGGAAAAGTCTCTTATTGACTCTCTGACTACAACCTTGAAGGAATTTGTGCGAGGGCGCATTATTCTTAACCTGATGGAAACTGACCAGACCATCCCACCTGTGGAATTCTCCGTGATGGACGACATGTACCCATCACCAGTCTATACAGAAGCATACGAGAGAATGCCATACATAGCGCGTATCATGTGCAAAACCTTCTGGCGAAAATTGATCTCGGAGAGCTTCACTGGTGTGTGCATTGGGCAGGTCCCCGTGGCCAACGCTTCCATCGCCGACTTGGGATATCACCTTCCGCTCTAAGAAATCAGACAGAAGCGAAGATCAAGACAGTGTATCAGAGGGACCTCCAGCAGCTAATCATGGAATTCAACGATCTACGTGGTGTGCCTCCCCAAAGCGGTAGCAGCGGGGAAGGGTCCAGAGAAGTCGTGCTTCTCCAAGGGACCCGGGATCCCTGGTCGAATGAGGATCCCTGGAAAAAAGGCCAGGACCTCGGGCAATGGAACATTTGCACACCCCCATTGCCTCGTGCGAAAGCGAGAGACGACTTTCTCAAAGCGTTTACCTCGGAGGTTCGACTCCACGTGTTAAAGGTCACATCCAGAATGAGACAAAC
Source organism: Aspergillus micronesiensis (assembly GCA_039763685.1). Taxonomy (NCBI): domain Eukaryota; kingdom Fungi; phylum Ascomycota; class Eurotiomycetes; order Eurotiales; family Aspergillaceae; genus Aspergillus; species Aspergillus micronesiensis. The sequence goes on along the minus strand of JASHHO010000033.1, from coordinate 195,537 downwards.
TGGCCAGACCTCAATGTCTTATGAGATCACCGACACCCTTGGCTGCTTGACGGATGAAGAGTTCAAGTATCTTCCTTTGTGGGCGGGTGGTAACGACGACGGTACTGGTGGTGTCTTCAACGATCACGACATTCCAGTGGCCGAAACTGGAGGATTCTCCCGGCCGGGGCCACACATTCGTACCGGCAGCACCATATCATCGTGCGGCTCGAACTCCATTGTTGGTCCCAGCGAGTTCGAAAGCACTGTGCAGGGAGCATCACACCGACCGACTGACGGATATCAGTCTACTGATGTAATGTCCATAGATTCAGGCTTTGAGATGCAGATCCGCGACGAACCAAGGGCGCGCCCAGACCTGCAGCCCCTCAAAGTTCAGAAGACAGCCTGTCAATGATTCTGGAATCATCTGTTGACGAAGACGAAGACGAAGACGAGGATCCGTTTGACTCGGCCAGCGATAGTAGTGGCACAGTGGTGATGGGGCATTTGGACAGTTCAGGCGGCTTGAGCGATTTTGAAGACTTGACGATGGGCAGTGATGAGGAGAAGGATTGATTAGCTCACACTCGAATGACAATGATGTTACGATAGTAATAGCCCAATCACAGTATCAGTTTGAAATCTTCCATGCCTGGAATTAGAGGCTTAGAGTATGTCTCAAGGCATACCTCAGGAATGCCCGACACGTGACGCAATCTGGGGTGCTTGGCGCCGACGTCACGGGAAGCGGCATGAACGCATCCCGACTCATCAGCTCGACAACAAACGCTCTCCGCACTCCAAGCCACCAGGGTGTCCGACCTCACATCTCCACAAGACCATTAATACTCCCGGATCCCACCATATCACAGTGGGAGCCACTATCATGGCCTCCTCATCGAAACCCACGAGCTTCTTGCTCTAGTACGCCTCCTCACCTAACTTCCCCAACCCATCCACTCCACCAAAGCTAACATCCCTCAGCTCCTGCATCGCGCACCGTAGCACCATCCTCGCCGAACACTCCGCACCTGGAACTTCCTCAACAGCCGCCTCCTCTCTCGCCTCTATCATCCTCCCCAAGATCACGCACGACCAATCCCAAAAGCTCACCTACACCCATGAACGCCTCTTCGTGCACTACATCGCGGACTCGCCGTCCGGTCCCTCCGACGATGCCAGCCGACAAGAACCCAACTCTCCTACGCCCCACTAAGCTACATCGTCGTCGCAACTGCCGAACAAGGTCGCCGCATCCCCTTCGCCTACCTCCTCGAAATGAAACGCAAGTTCCTCTCCACCTATCCCCCCGCCAGCACGGACTTCGCCTCCCTACCAGCTTACGGCTGTGCCGCCTTCAACACCGAGCTCCGCACCCTGCTACAGACGTACAACACCGCCCCTCCTGCTGATTCGCTCGCCTCTGCCCGTCGCGAGATCGACAGTGTCCGCGACATCATGACGGAGAACATCGAGCGTGTGCTCGAACGCGGCGAGCGCATCGACCTGCTCGTTGATAAGACGGATCGTCTCGGTGGCAGTGCGCATGATTTCCGTGTACGTAGTCGCGGCCTGCGTCGACGGATGTGGTGGAAGAATGTCAAGTTGATGGTTCTGCTGGGCGTGGTGATCATCTTCCTCCTGTATCTGTTCATCGGGATGGGGTGCGGTTTACCTGCCTGGGGGAAGTGTGTCGGCCATAGCGAGTAAGCGGGATAGCTTGGAGCTTAGGCTTAACTACTACTCGCTATTTTCATGATACCTTACGATATGTCATGTTCTCTGCGATTCAGCATGGGTTGATTTTGTATCATATTGAGAATTCGTTATTCATGGGATTTACCTAGAAGACCGTGTAGGAAATTGAGATCCATGTATTCTTTACCTAACACATCCAAGTCGCGTAGACTTTGCATCATACACGTAAATATCTTCTTCCAGTTCAGTATCTAAGATAGTAACGTACGCATTACAATTGAACCAGACAATGAAACAATGGAAATGATTATATTATGTACTCAATCTAAACTAACTGCTCTATAGATACGGTATGTTTCTCACTATCAAACCCGCAGCGTCATGTAGTAATCAGTGCGAGTCTGCAAGCGAGGCGAAACGGACATCTGATCAGAGACCCGATCCCCGTTCCACACTTCTTCTGCGCGAGTCATTTACCTCTACCAACCATAAAGTCCGTCAGACGGGATTGATGAGGAGATAGGCAGGCGCGACCTGGGGTCAGGTCGGTTGCTACGGTGGGTGTCAGGTGCGTTCAGCGAGGGAAGCCTGATGGGGTAGAATGTGGTGAATGTTGTGAAGCTGAGAGAAAGGCGAAGAAAACATGAATTCTTCGTTTTTGCTCATTGCAAGATTGTAGCCGTTGCGAACATCTTGACAGATCGGCAGGCTGATAGCTGCAATTTGTTGCCAGAGAAAGGCAAGCAAACAGGTGCTTCAAAGACAAGAATTTGCGGGGTTGTGACTTCTCAGTTATGTTTGAGAATTGGCTCAGTTGTTGTCGTCGAGCATAATGGGGAGAGGAAAGAGTTGGTGGTTGCTCGAAGACTTGGTTTTGTTAGCCGACAGTGCGTCACATGATATCTTCACTAGTTAGCGGTTCACACGACGTAATTGGCTGCGCCTTGTGCCCCACAGTCCAAACCAATGCGCTATATCGGGTAGGCGGTCAACGCAAACTAGGTACGTCGCATCGACGATCGTTCAAGTCGCATCTATCGTCGCCTGATCCCGCTTCGTTCATAACACCAGGGGTTGCGATGCGCTACAACAACGTCCAAATTCACTTTCCTGTACGATTTACTTTGGCCTCAAATTTACCTCTTGCAAACCTTTCCTGCTTCCACCTGAAGCTATGATCTTTCCTTGACAATATTTGAACTCGAGAAGTTGAAGCGCGGGCAACCGGCCTGCCGCATCGCCCACCATGCCGCGTGAAGATAATAACTGGCTTGAAGGCAATTTCCATGCCGGAGGCTTTCCCAACTCATATGAACACACAAGTCACTCTCACTCTCCGGCCTCCGATCAACCCCCACCAGACCGAGTCGCGTCTCCATATTATGCCCAACAACCTTCACAAACACAATATGGCGCGTCTTCGCAGACACAAAATCCAGGTTCACTTTTCCAATACCCGGAGTCTGCGCACCAGCCTGCGTTTCGCTATCGAGAGCACTATTACCATAGTCCATACTACCACAGTATTTACGAACCTCCACCGCCTCAATTAGGCGCGCCCTCGGCACTACCACCACCACAGTCACAGACACAGTCACAACTTCCTGCCTCGAAACAAACACCGTCGCCGGCACTGTCTTCAAACCACATCTCATCTGATCGCAATTGGTACTTTCCTGCTTCATCATCCAAGACCTCTACGACACCGCCAGCCCCTCAGGCGGCAGTAACACACCGTCCTCAAAACAACACATCGAATCGAGATGTGAACTTTCCCTCTCCCTCGTCCAAATCCTCCACGATACCACCCGCCCCGAAGATTGCAGGAACCAACCAGCCTCAGAAAAAGCCCTGGAGCGTATACTCTCCCTCGTCGAATACCCCTCCTATGCCTCCTGCTCCTGTTCCGACACCTGCCACCACGAAGGAACCCCAGAAGAATCTTACAACCGATCACAAGTGGAGGACCTACACACCCAATACGTCTACCATGCAGCCGACCTCGCAGGGGATGACTGTTCAACCGCCTCCGGCGAAAAAGCAGCGTGTACAGGGCCCGTCGTCAACTTCAACCTCTCCGAGCGTGCGTCTTCCGATTGTCCAGCCTCCAAACGTACACTCCTCAGGTGTCCAGGCCCCAAGTGCTCAAACCTCAAGTGTTCATCCGCCGAGCGTTCGCCCTCCAAGTACACAGTCTCCGAACGTTCAGCCGCCCGGTGTACGACCACCCAGTGCATATCCACCTAGGGGCTATTTCAACACCCATTCAACCAGTGTCCCTCCGGCTGGGGCCCTCAGAGCCGGTCCACATCCAGCCAGTGCATTTCCGCCTGCCTCCAGTACACCACAGAACAAGCTCTCTGAATTTTATCCTTCTGAAGCTAAATACCTCAAGCATTCTCCGGACATTGCGAAATCGTTGGACGAAGCCAGTGCGGCCGTGAAGACCACGTACAATCCTGAGACGATCGCTCGTGATGTCTTGATTGCGTCCGGACGCCATCCCACTGAAAAGCCTCTAAATTATCATCTCTTCCGACTTCGAGATGTATTCACTCATGTCGAATTCAATACCGACCTTGCAACGTTCCGCTGGGATTTGGTGGACCCTGGCGCACCCGTCCCGATCCATCGCGTCGCGAAACCACGTGACACACCCAAAGCTCCGCGTCCCGCAGCACCCATCAACACAATTGTCGAGCCCGCACCAGCCCCTCAGCCGGCCTCAGTACCACCGCCGCCTCCACAACTCTCGCCTTTAAAGACATTGCCTAAAAAGACCCCCCCTCAAACACGCCCAAGCCTTCTCCGTGTTCGCAACCAGTGGTGGAAGTACAGCTACCTAGCACGCCAACGTCAATTGCCACGCCCAAGATGATCAACGGCAGTGGAATTGGCAGAAAGCCAGGTCGCCCGCCTAAGAGCTCAAAGCTTCCCGTCGTTCAAGTGCAAGTGGGGCCTGCCCCCGAGTATCCGGTCTACAAGTGCGAGTGGGACAGTTGCCAGGCCGAGCTTCACAATCTCGAGACGCTCAAGAAACATACCTACAAGGTCCATGTGCCGTTCTCTCTCACGTGCCAATGGAAAGGATGCACGACCATGCAGCCTATGCCTGCCGTCGAACTCTTGAAACACATGAAGAAAGACCACATCGAGCTCGTGGCGTGGAAGCAAGGGGACGGGCCGTCAGTGCTCGGATCTGGTGAGAGAGCCATTAAATGACTGCAGTTTCGTGTCTTTTGTTCGGTTCGATAGAATATGGTGATTAATACCGGTTTACCCTGTGCGATCTAGTGGACGATGATGATGCGAACATGAGTTCCAGCATTTTAACTATTCCAGACCTGAATCAGCCGATTAGCGAAGATCCTCTCATCTTTCCAGCCAGTGGCGGCTCGATCCGCGCTTTCAACCAGGTGCACGGCCACCGTACACAGCGTGACAAAGCCCTCCAGATTTTGAAGGCGGTACAGCGACTGAAGGAGCAGGTTGGGTTTGGCTTGGACCCGGGCGGGTGTCAGTTGGCGACTCCGGTGCGCAACGAACGGTTCAGCAACGAGGAGGATGTCTATGAGGTGAAGTCGGTTTAGCTGGTGGTGCATGATACCCATGAATGATACCCATGAGCCTGAATTTGTTTTTTTCTTATTGTTCTTGCATTGAGCGCGTCCCTGAGACGGATAGATGGCGTTTGAAGGCATTGCGCAACAAAACAGGGCTCTTTTGTATTCTATTCGAGAGCGATGTCTATGTCTAGGCAAAACGGCCAGGTATCAATCCGATTGGATTGAAACTATTCATCTGAAAATCGTTGTATTGCCTTCACGAGTCCCAATATGTAATACATACAAACAGTCGCTCCAGTCGAGGTTGCACGGGTATCCATCCAATAATTGCGTGTGTGTTGTGCGTTGTCGGGCGTTGTGCTGAGTTGTTTGTTTCCTTTGTTCCTCGCCGTCCATCCATGCACCAAGCAAGCCGCCAGAAACCGAGGATAAATCACAGTTTCAGAAGCAAAAGAGAGAAAAATCAAGCAAGGCTGAAAAGAAATCGATCAATCAATGATAGAGAATGGCTGCGACCGATTTACCGGTCTTTCACTCCGACCGCGGAGCCCGCTGTCGCCGCAGGAGTGGGAGTCTTCTTTGTGGCGGCGGTGTTCTCCTCGGAGTCTTGGGCGTTGACCTCGAGGAAGTGGTAGAGGACAATCATCATCATGGCGCAGGAGCCGAGGAAGATGGCGAGACGGTGGAGCTCGTCGTCGGTGATCATGGTTGCGGTGTGGGTGTGTTGTGTAGGTGGATGGGATGGATGGCCCTGAGATGCCACGTCGGTAGGTTAGCTGGCTGTTCGGTGGTGATGGCGCGGTCGGGCGCAGGGGAGGTGGGAGGGCGGAGGGAGATTGAGAGGAAGCGTGATGGTCGCCTACCTGTGTGGAGGGGATTGCACTGTGGGAACAAGCAATTGAGAGGGAGAGATGTTTGGGTGGAGAGACGGACGGAGAGGGCGAGTCGTCGATGTCATGTTCCTGAACATCACCACCCACCACCACTCTTGATCAGATGGTCTGGCTGGCCCTTCGCTCCGGGTTACACATTTTAGAAGAATTATTTTCTCTCTCTATTACTTTCTCACCAACACGATGACACTGATTCTATCTAAATTCCACCTGAGTTGATCCCCTGAGGGTCTCCTGCAGTCGACCGCTTGCAGTGGTACAAAGCCTTAGTCAGAAGGGAGTGCAGCTCCAGCACGATTGTATCTATCACCTTTTCTCGCTCCCAATTTTCTCCTCCTCCCTCTCGCTCCGGGATACTCTTCTCCCTCCCATCCTGTCTCTCCCCTCGACGACTTCCCTCTGCTCCGTCCATCCGATCAGATTAACTCCCCCGCCACCGCGTAGGTACCAGGGACCCAGCCTACCACTTCCCCTGTCCTCGGAGGGGCTTCGGCTTTCCCTTTGATTAACCCCCCGATCCCCCCCGTCCGATCGATCGATACCGATCTTGATACTTGCATGGGCCTTGCCCCCTCCCCCTCGTGAACTCTCGATATTTCATGATCCGCGGGAGTCGCTCACTATGAACGACTCTTTCATCCCCGCCAATCCCCAGTCCCCGGCAAGACCGCCGCCGGCCCATCGCTGCTGGCGTGTCTGCTCTGCCGCCACAAACACCTCAAGTGCGATGGCAAGACTCCCGTCTGCAGCCGCTGTTCCGCCACCGGCTCTGAGTGCCAGTATACTCCGTCGCGTCGCGGGTACAAAGGCCCCTCCAAGAAACGTCGCGCGAACCCGTCTTCCCCCGAGCAAACACCCATCGATCTGGCCGGCTCGTTCGACCCCCAGTCCATCGCTCTGCTCAATGCCTCAACGGATTGGAGTCTCCCTAGTGCGGTGCCCTACATGCCCGTGACGGCCCTCCCATCGGCTCCCGCATCGACCACAAGCCCGGGGCTCACGGAAAAGTCGGGCTCTTCGCAGCCCATTCGCTTCACCAACGACCCCCTCACCCCCGAATCCGCGGTGTCCATTCCGGGCGATGGTTACCTCGTGGACATCTACTATACCTACTTCCATCCGTCGCACCCGATCCTGCCGCCGCTTCGCTTCTTCTATCGCTCATACGTCCCGCCATTCCTCGAGTATGTCATCAAGTTTATTGGTTCACATTTCACCCCCGCTGCGTCGAGCGACACCTACCGCCCCACCGTGATGTCGTCGGTTATGGAACAAAAAAGCTCGATAGAAAAGGTTCAGGCACTGCTGCTGCTGGCAATTGTCCTCCACTCGCGTAGTGAACGGGCCGAAGCCGGCGAGTGTCTTGCCGCGGCTGTGGATATCGCTTTCGAACTCGGTATGCACACGCAGACCTTCGCAGCGGCCATGAGTGAAGGAGATCCCATCCGTGAGGAATGTTTGCGACGCACGTGGTGGGAATTGTTCATCATCGAGGGCATGCTGACTGCACTGGGAGTCCAGCGGACGTATCGCACCAGTCTGGTGCCCCAGGAGGTGGCGCTTCCGTGCGAGGAGCGGATATATCAGGATGGACTGACTCCACCGCCACCTCCCACCATCTCGCAATTCGACAATCGAGTCTTTGCCGACGAGGAGCGCGACTTCTCCTCTTACACCTATCGGATCGAAGCGGCCCGCATCCTCGGCCGCGTGGTCGGCATCCAAGACATGGTCGAGGGTCAACAAGACCATGTGGAGGCCATTGATGCGCGGATCACGAGTTGGTTCCACCATCTCCCCGAGTCCAAAGCCGAGCTGCTACGTCCGGATGGCTCCGTCGACGAGATGATGTTCCAGGCTACCATGGTTGTCAACGGTGCATCGATCTACCTCCACTTCCCACGCTCTGACCTGCTCTCGTCTCCTGCTATGGCAGCGGAAGTGATCTGTGGCCACCACGGTCCGTGCAGTATCCCGGCCTTCTCCCACCATGCGCATGCCATGAAAGCTCTCAAAGCCGCCAGCGAGATCTCCTCCCTGGCCTCCATCCGCATGCCGGTCGTGAAGCACACACCGTTTTTCATCTGTGCCCTGGTCCTTAGCTCGATCGTGCAGCTGGCTGCATGCTCCGTCAAGGCCGGGCAGATGCCGGATCCCAGCCGGGATCGACTCACCCTGACCATCGGCGTCTTCAAATCTTTGGCCCGCACCTGGGCCATCTCTCAGTTGATCATGCGGCAGATCAAAGCGGTGGCCCGGGACGTGATGGATTTGGGACTGCGGCCGACCATGGACCAGATTGATCTCAACACCGTTCTCGACAACAGCCGATTCTGGCTGGGAGACAGCCTTCCACGATAGGCACCAGCGCCCAGTGGGAGCTGAGACAAACGTATCCCCCCGACCATCAACCTCTTATCCTGTTTCCTTTGCTCGATGTTTTGCTGTTCCCTGTAGATATTGTCTGGCACAATCACGATACCCCGCCGAGGTTGATGGTCGGGAATGGAGACTTCACGAATCAAATGCCTATCACCTGAGAGGGGGAGAAACGACTGAGCATGATGTCTGAAATTGCTGATGTTTTCTTTACTTTCCTTTTCTTCTGTTTCTACGTCTTGATCTTGGTTTCTTATCTACCGACTTACATTCTCATTCTTATCATTCGTTGTTTTGGATCATGATTGAACGCTAGACGAACCATACGCTCCATGTATACGGAGCATCGACATGTTATCCTATCTTCCGGGGTTCTCTATTCTGCTCCCGTTACTGGATACGGGACGCTGCAACTGTGATACCAGCAGAAAAGTCCATATAGGCAATCTTATACTTCTTGAGTAGTTCAGCCCTGACGTGATTCTTGGCTATCTTTTCTTTTCGCCAGCGGATTCTGAGACTCTCTTATCTCCATGAATGAACCCAACCTAGGATAGCTCTATTAATTCTGTAGCCGAATCATTCCGGTCTAGCTAGGTTGTCAACACTGCCTGTAAGTATAGAAATCACGTGACAGCATATTTCCACCGCTTCTACAGAGAACTCCATTTATCTAACTTTCATCACCGCCCTCCCCACGGCGAACTGGCTGTTTTCCCCAAGTTAATGCGTCCTTGCATGCCACCATGCCCGTTTACAGGGAAGATCCCCATGGCGTATTACGTGTCAGTCGTGATTTAACTTGCTGACGTCTCAGCATTGCAGCACAATGCAACAATCCCTTGATAAGACCCGATTGGAGATCAAGCAAGACCTCCGACATCCCGATCCGCGCCGAGGCAAAGCTGACTGTCTGTGATGAAGAACTCTGTAGGTCCGTCCAGCCGCAGGTGGAGGTCAAAATTGCAGAGTCTGGAGAAATATACGTCAGGAAGCCGAGAATGTTTAGAAGGTAAGAAGGTTTGCAGGTGGATATGCTTGAGAAGTGCTGAAAGCCAACTACAACATAGGTACATTGGTGGACGCCCTGGTGAGATGGAGGCTGCGTTTGATGCAGAGGGTTATTACAAGATAGGAGACACTGGGCGGCTAGAAAACGGTATTCTCTATGTTATGGGTCGGATATCTTAGGATAGTAAGCCTTCTTCAGTCCACTTTTCAGAGAACAGTAAATAGCTAATACATCTTCTGTAGTCATCCGAGCTGGTCCCTGGAAAATTTACACTCCCGGAATCGAAGCAGACATATCTACCTACCTATTGATCTCCCAGGCCATTGTACTTGGAGTCCGTGGCGCTCTCTGTAGAGAGCAAGTCGCAGTCCTTGTGATACTCCGCAGCAGTCATGGGCTGTGTCGGGAGGATATGCAGTCCCAACCCGAACTAAATCTGCCGAATTTACGCCACTGGCTGACCTTGGAGAAGAAGATGCCTCCATTCAGGTAGCCTAGCATGTTACGGATCGTGAGATCTAAAGATGAGGTCCCTACTACCGAAACAATGAAGCCTATCAAAGCTAAGATTAGGGAGATCTACTTTAGTTAAGAGCAACTGGCCAATGGTGAGGTGGAAAGATGTGAACCATTATTGGCCGAACCCGGTGCTCCTGCAAATCCTTTCGACTATGAAGGCTGTCAACTATGATGTCTCGTACAGACCAAATCGAATCACTCATTGAGATGAGGTGCATTTGTAGAGATTATGGCATGAGCAGACTGTATGCAAACAAATGGGGCCGACTAGGCCACAAGAACGATGGAGTTATCATCTCTCAGTGCAACGCCATTGACCTCTCCTATGTTTCCCCTAACCTGATAGACAAGCCCCCCTGTGAAAACCGGGCCCAATAGAATAAGGCATATCAGAGCGTTATCATTAGTCTACACGACGTTCAACGGTTGAACCGGCCCCTGGTACTAGCAACGACAGCCAAGGCACTGGTCCCTAGCTCGCATTCCTTGAAGCCTTTCTCCAATTGGATAGAGAAACCGACAATCATGCATGTCTGAGAGTAAAGTGATAATCGGGCCGCTTCGTGGAAGGGCACATTACCACACTCTCCCGGTGGAAAGCGCTTATCTCCGTGCAAATGTTGCCATACGAATGCAACAGCTCTTGACCGAGAGCGTGCTGTCGAACGTCTGAAATTAGCACAGGCTCATATGTTGCCTCCTACAGTTCCGTCTGCATGAGAGGGGTCCTTTCGTCTATGGATTCGCTGGTGCAGCTCATGGTTCGCCATTTCTGGAACCAATCAGCATAGGCATCCTGGGTTCCATGCCCAGAAAAGGTTTCGTCGATGACTAGAACCGATTTCCGTATGCCATTCACGTCGATGACCTGTTCGGTAAGACGGCCGTACCGAGTCACGTATCGGTCGTTAACGAACGTACGGTTTGACGAATTCGAGTCGCTTGTAGAGGTCCGATTACCAGCTTCGAGATCGGACATGAGATGGCCCTGTACTACACACTCAATGTACTCTTTATCCTCGTCTTGTCTCCATCGTCGCTCGCTTCGGATAATGTCTATCGAGATACGGCATGCCTAGCTTCTCGTTAGTCTCGGTGACCGTAATGGCCCTTCGGGAGGGCCCTGGACAGTACCTGCGCAATGAAGGCAACGGCGCAGAAGAATAGCACCGTGCCACCAAAGATCAACAGTAAGCGATCGCCAAGCGAAATTCTGTTTGAGCCACAAAGCGATCCCGAGTCGTTCTGATGACAGTGGTGTGCCACACTACTATGCCCAGCAGCTTCAAAAGCAACCCTACCGGAACACGGCAGGATAAAGAGTTGAATACTGCCCAGACTCCGGAGAGTGAGCAAACCCATCACCAGGCCGTGAATGAAGTTGGGAGAACCAGAAGTTTCGCGATTTTTCGCACCGAGAGTGGCAGTGTTGTCCTCGCGGCCAACCTTCCGAATCGGCAAGGGACAGGAGACCGGTCATATGTACTCCGCCGCAGGAGTGTACATTCTATGGCCTTCTACTGCGCGGATGTTCTCTATGCGGGACACCGGGAGGCATCGGAGGGTTGTCGTGAATCTCTCGTCCGTTCGTGCAGGAGGCCATGACTGCCCCACTTGGTGAGCTTCCGTTTTTAAGCTCTGGTCTGTGGAGCTGAACTCATAAGAAAAGGGCCATGCACCTCTACCCGAAGGATACATGCACCGGCCGACAGCCCGGAGTTTATCCAGCACTCAGCGGGAAAGATTCGCCCTCAATCCAATGGCCAAACTCGTCTTAGATAGGATCTACTGTGTCTCCGCTCCCCCACCTATCGGCTCAGCGTCCATCTGCATCCTAAACGCTAGACGTGGTCTAGCGGGGAGCTAATCCTGCATTGTGCAAATCGAATCCCTCCATTGGACTCCGATAATGGGACGGCACAAAGAGACTTGCCCCGGCTTGCCAATCGGCTGGAAATCCCCGACTCCGCCGGTAGCCCGTCACGATGTCGAGGCGCACGTGGGCACCTTCCTGTCTGGCATTGGAAGTCATCGTGACCGTGGCACTTGAATGCCCTCGTTAAGACTTGGGGACCCTCTTGGCGTTCCACGGAATCTTACCGAGGTTGGAACGGCATCAAGGCTTAGTTTCAACCTGGAACCGCCTTTCTCGACTCAGGAAACGATAACAACAATGCGAGCGTTTGTTTCCCCGTCCCTATCTGACTTCTCTCGCATACTATGAATATCGACGCCCGCGGAGGCTTGCAGACGGCGCAGATTACGCAGATTACCCGCAGCCGGAGTCCGTCGCTGCCCATGAGTCGTGTCCAAAAGGTTAGGGTACATTAGGGTGCGTAAGCCGGAATTGCCGAATCACACAAGGGCCCTTGGTTGGGGTGCTATCGGCTTTGGGGCCCCGTGAAGTATGGAGCACGTTTCAGTGGAGGAACTCGGGCCATGGCAGATGTCACTCCACAACTGCGTTTTAGTAGGAGTCTATTTTCTTCCCTGTCGACTTGTCTGAGACCAGACCAAGACAGGAAATTGTGCGTGTGCCATAGATCCTGGTCCTGGTCCGGTCCCCGTCATTGCAAGATCATCTGCGGTGTCTCGAGCCTCCCATCGCGACTCCCATCTTATCATTCGGGTTATCAAACCGAGATACGAGAGATCGACACTGGGAATGCCAAACATACCGAGGGCGGAGGGATTGTCGTAGGTAGCTATGTGCTATGTGCGGACGAGACAAGCTTGGATGATGGTCAACTAGTCTAGCTGTCCACCGCCACTACTATCACAGCAGACTAAATTGGTGTCCACCATACGGAGCAAACACCTTGGCAGGACTAGTCGTAGCTGGCCCCTGTCACATTCTCCCTCTTGTGAGATTAATCTACCGGCCGTGAAGCTTAAAGAGGCGCCTCCGTCAGGAGGGGAAACGTCAGCGACAAACTTGTCCCGTGCGAACCTTCAGGAAACTTACCTGCAACACCCTCCTCCTACTCCCATCATCATGACCACCATCATCATCATGAACGCCAGTACAGTCTTCCTCCCCGCCGTCGCAGCCGGTGAGGCGAGCACCATCGACGACTGCTATCGCAAGGATAACGCAATCCTCTCAGCAAAAGACACCTCCGGCCGGACAGCCCTCCACGTAGCTGTCCTCCACGGCCACACCAGGGTTGTCGAAAACAACTACTCAACTATGGAATCGACTCAGTGACAGACAACTGGGGCCAAACAGCTCTGCATCTCGCAGCTCAGCTGTCGTCCCCAGCTGTCCTCGAGGCACTTCTCCAACGGGGCGCCAACTGGTCCATCCGAGACACGAGGGGAAAACGCCTCTCTTTTACGCCTACGATATAATAATACAGAGGTCCTCGGCTGCTTTCTTAAATACACGCCAGCACATGCGAAAGAGATGCAGTGTGGACTTACGCCGGAGATTATCCTTCGAGCGGGTGCAAGCAGGAAGTGGACAGCGCGGCATTGTCTTCCTACGCGGTCTTGAACTGTCACTTTCAGTATTGATTTTTGGATAATCTTGCCTGTATGCTCTTCAACTGTTTCTCGACTATGAGATACTACCAGGAATGAAATCTCGACATCATCACGCAATCGTGCAAGGGAATTCCGAGCACGATCACGAAAGAAGAACGGCTGTTGGAGAACGATAGCCACGGAACGCCACTCCTTCAAGCTATAGTTTCTATCGTGGATTCACAGACAGATGTTAGTCAATTCTCACTTAACCACAAACATAGACAGAGCTAACAGGAGATAGAATACTACACGTCAGATACTTGGGGAAATACGACTGATAAAATCCGCCAGGATTTATGACGCAAGGGCAACCAAAACGTCCACATCCATCATGATCACCGTTGCAACAGATCCAATGAGCCGCCCCCATACGTGGAGAGATAACGTCCACGTCTGCAAGGGTTATCTATCCGGTATACACAGCATCGAGACAAGCTTCGAGCAATCCGATGCTGCCATCGACCCAGCTAAAGATATCATCCGTCCCTATGGGCGCTATCCGGGCCGGAATGTGCGATTGTGCATAATGGTACGGCATCGATTCGAGATGTGCTTATTGATACATTGAATAAGTGCAGGGTCAAGGTATGTCATATCGTGTCACACCAATCTATCTATGAGAATGCATATTGTCGTGCTGCTTGGCGCTATACTTACATTTTGTGTACGCAGTTGCAAACGTTGAAACCGCCCTACATGAAGAAATTGTTCCACAGAGTGCTGGTCAAAAGACAGGCGAGGCATATGGAATTCTTCGCGAGGCTGCAGGAGAGACGTGGGCATGCATATAGAGCTGAATTGGGGTCATCTCTCAGCATTTGGATGATGGGTATGAGTTTGTCATCAGAGGTCTTTCTTAGTCTCATTAATCTGGTTATTATGCTCAGCTGTGCATACTGATACTATCCATCATCTCATCGCAAGGCATAACATCAATGAGAACCAAATTGCTGTTCCTCCACAATGTATACTCTTTAACACCAATCCTCCCCAAACAAAACACAGTAAACTCACTCAATCCGAAACTCCTTATACAACACCCCTCCAACAACACCCGAACACACCGCACATTATCCCTCAACACATCTCCCCAATGCACTCCCAACAACAACGAGATATATCCACACAATTCCCGCGCCAACCACTCCGTCCGCATCGCATACCCCGACAAATCCACTCTACCCGTCGGATGCCAACTAATACTATGTCGCTTATAATCGGACCACTTCGTACCCTCCGGAGGCTCAGGATACCTCCCATCCCTCCCAGACTTGATATCAAGAACGAGAGTGCGGACAGAGAACCGATGCGGCGATCGCCCATTACTCCAATCATAAAACGACCTCTTTCGCCCTTCCTTGGGCCCTGCATCATCGGTAGAATCCCCATCATCGATGCATAAACCAACCGGCCCTTTAACCAAGAACCGCTCGAGAAGCGAGTAAAAGCACCAATGTACACCGTCCCGCCCGCCATCACCGCGTAGATACCGGAGAGCCTCGCGGGGATGCAGTGGCCGAAGACGCGGATATCGACGGTGATTTCGTCGATATGCGTGCTAAACCGTGGGACGCTTAACCAGGTCGGCCAGAGTTCGAGTTCGTTGACGTACATGATGTCGAGGTGGTAGATGGGTTTGTATGAGCGATTGTGATGGAGTAAGGCGTGGACTTCATCGTGGATCTGGTGGTTGATGAGGAGGAGAGGGGTGGAGGTGAGCAGGTTGTCGTGACGAGTAAAGGTTTCGCAGAAGGTGTTGCGTGGACCGTATCCATCGCAGATTGAGTAGTTGATGTCGTGGGCTGGTTTTCGGTGGTCCTTGCCTGTCCAGGGGTTAAGTGGTGGATTGCGAGGGGAATTTAAGGTGTATTTTAGGATAACTGCGCGGATTTCTGAGGGGAGTGTGAGGAAGGTGGTGGCCATTATTGTCACTTTCAGAGGTTGTCGTTGTGTTGAAATTGGATGTGGTTGCTGGTGGATAATGAATATGGAACTAAAAAAGACCGCTAGACCACAAAGAGCGTGCTCACACTAGATGCCTCTAGCATGGTATATTTCAGGTAGTTTTGGATTCTGACAGAATAGATGGGGGCCATTTGATAGCGAAGGATGAATGAATGGGCGCCAAGAGAACTGGAGGAGAAAGAACTATAACCTGCATAGTTCTGATAGAATATAGCGTTGTGAAACGAAGCAAGACGGGATTGAGCAATGCTATGATGCACTTGCTACGACCAAAGAGACGGACTACAAATTCATGGAAGAAATATAGGAAGAAGGAGATAATGATTGATTGAATGCATGATGATAAAACACCTCTATAAGGAACGACAAATGGTATCACTATAATTCATAAACATCAAAACGAAAGGAAATTCATAGTCAAGGAGCGTATCGTGTAACGAAAGAAGCAAACACCCAATCCCATTCCGTTTATGCAGATGTAGTAGATGCTGTACTGGTAATTTCATCCGGGGTCGGAACATGTCCGCTAAACTCCTGCATTTCGCGCAATGCATCGGCCCGTCGCGCAACGACATCCTCTCGACGGACGACGTTACGCAGCGCCTCGCTCGCCTGGATGAGGCCATCAATACTGATGGCGTGGTTGGTCATTTGATGGTTGATATAGGTGTAGAGCTCTGCCGGCGTCGAGCAGGCAGTGAGGAGTTGCTGCTCATTGAGCTTCAACAGGGCGAGGGCTACTTGGAAGAGGAATGTGCTTCCACCGCCGCTGCCGGACGCGATGTCCTTGGCTGCGGAGGTGGTCTGGCTGCTTTCTTTGCCATTGGTGGCAGCCGAGGTGGTCGAAGGGGCCGTGGGATTACCTGTGCTGCTGGCATTCAGGCACAGCACAACATCCAAACACGGTATAACGCTTCTGCCGAGAGGCAATCGGTGAAGACAGACAGGAACCATTGGAACGTCAAGGCCTCCAACTCAACCCCGAGAGCCTCGAGATGCGCAGCCAGCTTAGGCAGTACTTGCGAGATGTACTGCCGCAGCACCACTTGATCGGCCCGAGACGCAAGGAGGCCATGGTCATAGTAATGCTGCGGAAGGATGACCTCGATCATTGACGTCAGAATCCAGAACGCATCTTCAGCAGTGGGTGTGATGAGAAGCAAGGACGCCGCAATGAGGTTCATTCCCTGGCAATATCCGACCTCCGGATTTCGACGGGAGTATGCGAGGAGCACCTCCTTCAGCTTGGTGACTCCAGGACCCTTGCGGAAGAAGACGTTGTCCGTCAGGGTTCGGTTGATATCCATGTCGATTTGCGATACAACCGAGGCATCTGGCTCGCACCCGCCTATCCCGTTCACAAGGTCATCGTAGTAGCCGGGCACGCGCATGGAGGAGGCACCGCTGCACTCCGACCAGATCTTCGCTCGAAGCGCAACCGGGACACCAGTCAGAACGAGGGACCGGAACTCTCGCCACTTGGCTCGTCCAACCTTGCCCTTGTTGCCCAGCCCGGCTATCCCCACGATTTCGCCATCTGTCAGGGACGCCTCTGGCATGTCGACTGATTGCAAAGGGCGGTCGGACCCTGCTGCGGCAGCGGCAGCGGCGGCTTCGCCTTCTTTTCTCCGTTCTGCGCGCACCTTGCGTAGGAATTCGTTCCATCTGACCATTCTGTCACGCTGGAGAGAATCATGTAGCTCGGTCAACTGCTCCAAGAGGAGTTTGACCGGTTCATTCTCATTCGCAACGATCAGACTCGTCGGGGTAGGTTCATCAGCGGAGGTCCCAGAAAACTCAGGGCGATCCGCGACCACCGTGGAAGTAGACGCTGACGGCTGGACGTGGGAGCTGACGGAAAGCGACCCGCGCTTATCCACTGCCACAGACGAATTTGTCGGAGGGGTGTCCGACCCTGTGGTCAGAGACACGATAGGGCCGGCGGAAGGGGTGTGCGACAGAAGCTCAGTTGGCCCAGCAGGGATCCTCAAATAATCCTGCCATCGCCGCACTGCACCCCCTCCAGCCTCAGGGTCATCAGGGGAAGCCAGCCGAGACAGGAGAGCGATGAGAATCCGCTGCGGCGTTCAAATGCTTCTGCAGATCTTGGTCGTATTCGCCATCCGAGCCATCGCTTCGAAAGCTACTCAGTGTCTCCGCGACGCTCAGTCGATTGCCGTTTTTGAGTGTATGCGCTTCCCTCTGCCTCTTCTTTCGCCGCTGATCATAGATGAAACCAAATCGATCAGTCAATAACTCTCGCGTCTGGTAGTTGTTGTATATAGGAGATAGAGTAGGAGGACGCGACTCCATCGGAAGAATGGCGTCCATCTCGACCGGTCCCAGATTTGTTGGGTTCTTATCAGAAGCATCCGGAGCTGTGCCATGAGACACACTAGACGCAGGATTTCTCCGAACATTCTGTGCGGACCTAGCAATTCCACTAGGACCGTTTGACAATCGTCCCCCTGGGGCGATGTTGGTGTTGCTATTGATACGTTTCAGAGAGGCCACAGCAGACATTGCGCCTTTCGAATTCGCGGGCAGAGTTGATGAATCTGTCTTGTTTCGTTCCCGGGTCGTGGACGAGGCTCTACCACGCGCAGACTCGGATCCAGAATCCTCCCTGCTCGGTTGCGCAGTCCCAGCAAACAATTTGACCGTCCACGAGGAGAGCGACTTGGATGACTTGCGTGAATGAATACTGGCATCATCGCCACCAGAAGCCACCCCAGTTGGGCGTCTTCCAGTACGATCACCGCCATGCTCTTCTGGAGGTTGGAACAACTGGTCATCAAGCGCTTTCCGCCGATTCGACGGGTTGCTGGGGTTGCGCGGGCGTTGAGTCTCTCCATCATCGGCTCGCCAAGGTCACTCATGATACTGCTAGCACGACTGGTCTTGCGACTTGCCACCGTGCTGCCGAAGATATAATCACCCCAGTTCCGACGAGCAGTCTGCTTCCTCCGTGTCGTCGCCGACTCCAGACTAGGCGAGGCCGACCGCATTTCCCCGTCTGGAGGCTGGGGCCCGCGCACCGTAGACTGAGCAAGAGGGGTAGCTTCCAGCGCGTCATCATCGACAACATTGCCCACTCCATCCGACATCGCCTGCTGCATCAACCCTGCATACCACCCGCCTGACCACCGGACTGCTCGCCTGTGCCATCACTATCCCCATCTGCATCACCATTCCTCGCCGTATTCTCCAAAGAATACAATCGTCGCTCATATATCCTGGTTCGACACGGAAACCTCGCGCAGCAACCTCTTCAATTCCCGTTCACGCGCATCCGCCGTTGACGCAACGCGGAGATCTCCGCATCCCGCTGGGCTAGATCACGCGCAAACTGCCTCACCAGTTTGACCGCACCCGTGCTGGCGACCAATCGCTCGATATGCGCGTCATCAGCAAGATGCAACGCGCCGGGGAAGTCGTGGATGGGGACAGCGTCGTCGAACAAGGCGGCTCGACCATTATTCTGCGACAGGCCACCAGTCAACTTTGCCAGCGTGGCTCGACGGTCACTATTGACTGTCGTGGTGTTATCCCCGCTCTCGTCACCGAGTAACGCGTTCGTGAGGGCGCGATTCAACGCCGGCTGGCCGAAAAAGCCATCAGGGGAGCGGTCGGGCGACAACGACGGGAAGGAGGTCAGGTCGGTGGTGGTGGCATTCGACGAGGCGGAATGGCGTTTCTGGGGATTTGCCCGGACGGTTCTAGTCTTCTGGCTGTGGCGGGAGGTGGATGACGTCCGCGATGAGGAACGGTGCGGAGGCGGTGGTGGCTGCTGCTGCTGCGGAGGGATATCGCACTCCGCCATGACTCGTGGGGCGGAAGTGAAGAGACGTGATCACGGACGGGGTGACTGTGGGCTTCATGAATGCTTGCTCGGGGGGTACACGGCTGTCTTCAGCGTTGACAAGGCAGGAAGGAGAAGAAGGGATGGGCCCGTTGTCCGGAGGGAGGGGCCTCGTCGCGATCTTCAGTGGTGGGATGTCGTAATCGCGGTATAAAATCCGATCCGATCAGGAGCCTCCACGAGACCGACACAGCAGACCAGCGAGAAACCACGCGGGGGGAGGGCAGTCGACGAAGAATTGACGCGGAGGGAAAGACAGACAGAACGACAGAAGCACAAACAAGGAAGACGAAGCAACGGCGGCGGAACACGCAGACAGCAGAAAAAAAGCCTTGGAATGCTTGTTGGATCGAAACGGACGAGCTGCGTTGGGCCATGACGTGTGACTCGCAGGTGACTTGGCGTCGCTGAGTCAGCTACACCCGCCTGAGGCACCTACAGTCAGGTGACATGTGCCTCGGCTCTCCGCAAAAGCCACCGGCTTTGAGGGGGAACACCCGAGCTCCATCCAGCACCGCAGCTGGCTGTCGTGCACCATAAACCATCATCTCTCTCTTTTCCTCCCTCCGATTCTTTTCTGTGAATCCCATTTTCCCGTCAATTCGTCAATCGTCCTTCAAGACATCCATACCTCTACCCTCGCCATCATGCCCTCCTCCACCATGCACGCCAAGCGCCGTCTCCAGGCCCTCAGTAAACAACTAGTCGAGGGGATCCCTGACGAGGGCCAATTCGAGGATATCCCCAAGATCCGCCATGTCGCTGGCGACTCTGTTGGACTGTACGTACCATTTCCAAGACCGTGTTCGCACATACATACACACAACCACTCGACATACAAACATACAGCCCACATATACTAACCCACCTTACGACCTCCAGCCGCTGCAAAGACAAAGTCATCATCGTAACCGGCACCAACTCTCCCCAAGGCATCGGCCGCGCCAGCGCGCACCAGTACGCCCAAAACGGCGCCAAAGCCGTCTACATCTGCGACTACAGCGACTCGCACCTGGCCACGCACAAGCGTGAGATGGAGCAGCTCTACCCCGGCGTCGACATCCACACCCGGCAATTCGATGCCGCGGACGAGAAGAGCGTCAAGGCCGTCGTCGACGATGCCATTGAGCGGTACGGCCGGTTGGATGTTTTCTTCGCCAATGCGGGTGTCTCTGGGCCTGGGAAGCTGTTCTCCGAGGTGACGGCCGAGGAGTTTGATAAGACGATGCATACCAACACTACTAGGTGAGATTTTCCCATATTACCCCATATCTCCCTCACCTTGGGATACCGGGGAGGTGGACAGGGGCGTTAGACAACTACATGAGCGAATGACCAGCTAATATGGATGAATGAATGACAGCGTCTTCCTCGCCGCCAAATACGCCTCCGAAGCCATGAAGAAAACCTCCACCGCCAAACCCTACTCCTCCGGCTCGATCATCTGCACCGCTTCCGTGGCTGGTCTCCGCTCCAACGCCGGCTCAACCGACTACTCCGCCTCCAAGGCCGGTGTCGTCTCCGTCGCCCAGTCGGTCGCCTACCAACTCGCCGGCTCCGGCGTCCGCATCAACGCCATCTGCCCCGGCGTGATTGAGACGGGCATGACGGCCCCCATGTACGAGGCGGCTCGCGCCCGCGGTACAACCCGTAAGATCGGCCAGTTGAACCCGCTGCAGCGCGGCGCGGTGGCCGATGAGGTTGCGCGTGTGGCGCTCTTCCTGGGCAGTGATGAGAGCAGCTATGTAAATGGACAGGCTTGGGCGGTTTGCGGCGGACTGAGTGCGGGACACCCGTTCGTGCCGGGGAAGATGGCCTAAATCTAATTCGACCCAACGCTGAACGATGGGTTGGATGGGATATTATATGGATGTTCTTGTTGGAGACTTGTGCGACTACAAAATGCGAATCTCTGAAAGTATGTATGTATGAAAATCAATTCAATCCAATCTGCCAACCGGCAGATCTGTTTCAACTCAACAATAATCACAGGCGTCCGGCCCGCTTTCAAAGCAGCCTGGTGCCCTCCGAAACTATAGACAAAAGGAAATGTTGATGACAGGAAGGAGACGCAAGGGAGTGAGTCGGCTCCACTTATAAGATAGGATGCCGTGGTAATCAATTTCGAGGAAGAGGCCAGTGCCAGGGGGTGCTGGGAAGAAGCGAAGATTTCCAGGTGGGAGGGAGGACGGGTCGACAGGTAGTAGATATCAAAAGAATAGGCCTCCCATCTGAGAGAAACAAGAGACTAACCGAGGGGAATCAAGTCCGCCAAAAAGAAGTAAAGTGAAGCATCCTCATACAAAAGCACAAAGGCGGTAGTGGGAATATCCAAACAGAAGAGAAAAGAAGAAGAGGAAAAGGAGGACAAAGGAAACAGAAAACAGTCAAAAACAGTGCCATCTTGCACAGCTCGCTCTAATTCTGAATGATACGGGAGCAGAGGTCATGTCCAGGTCGTCGAAATCAAAGCGTTGCATCATCGAAGCGATGGGGCAACTACGCAACCAGCCGAGGATTGCTCGACCGGATGAGATCTTCACTGGCCTGCTTGGACAGAGTGCCAGTCTCGGTGTGGTCATCAAGACCATCCGTCTCATGGGCATGCTCATCGTCGTCCTCGACTATCCGGGTCGGGATCTCGCCAGGGCCATACTGCTGGCTAGACCGCTCGGGGAAGGTCGAGCTGCTGACCATCGACATCGACGTACTAGAACGGTTGTGGACGAGGTCGGGGGTGGGTGGCACGCTTGAGTGCCGGTGGTCGGGGTGGAGGGAGTTGCTATCACCGTCCCCCAGCTCACTGCCGTCGCGGGTGGAGGTCTGGTCTTCCTGGCTATCTGCAGCCATACGGCCATTCTGAGCCTTGTGAGCGGCCTCAGATTCCTCTTCCTCCGCATCCTGGGCCAGGTGCAGGCCCTCGACAGCGGCAGCGCACTGCTCGCTGATGCTACGGATGATATCCGAGATCGCGTCAGTCTTGTCCCGCAGATAGCGGTCCGCGACGTCAGTAATGCTGAGACGCGCCAGGCGCTTCTGCTCCTTGCCAAGGCTGAGGAGATGCTGCTCCAGTTCGGGGCTCATATCCTTCATAGCAGCCTTACCAGCACCGTTTACCTCGCATTCCGCCTTTCTCGCCTTCATAGGCTCGGCGACACGCTGTTCCTTTTCAACCTCCTTCTCCTCAACAGCTTCCTGCTCAGCCAACTCGGAAAGCTCACCAGAGCTACCAATAGAGCGAACAATGTGCTCCATGTGGTGAGTCTGGCCATTGATGAGGCTGCGAAGGTGCAAGACGACGCGCTGGGCGTCATCACGCTGCCGGGTAAGCGAGGCATTGCTGTGCTGGAGCGAGGAGAGGTCCTTCTGGTTGCGCTTGCGCTCGCGCTCAAGTTCTTCGGCGATCTCTTGCTGGAGAACCAAGGCCTCCAGGGCATCATCTCTCTGCTTCTCGGTGCCAGACAGGCGGAGAGTGAGGCGCGCAACGTCATCCTTCTGCTGATCAATGAGACCAGTAAGACGGCGGTTCTCGCGCTTGTGATTCTCGATCTTGACCTTGAGCTCGGAAGTCTCCTTGGTGAGCTGCTCAGCAAAGGCTTGGAACTTGAGGAACTGTTGCTTCCAGGTCTCCAGCTCTTCGACCAGGAAGTTGTTGCGCTTGGTGACCTTGCCCAACTCAGTATCCATGCGGCCCTTGAGGTTGATGAAGTCCTGCCAGGCCTCCATTGCATCACGAGAGTACTGGTTGCGCTCACGAACGATCTCGTTAAGGTGCCGCATTGACACCTTGGTCATGAGGGGCTTCTTCACGGAGCCACCGAAGATAGCCTTCATACCAGTGTTACGTCCCTAGAACAAGTCAGTGTATGTTTCTTATACATCACAAGCTTGGTGGTCCTGGCTTACCAATTTTTCACAGACGTGGTCCATCACGCCCATGACGGAATCGTGGTTCCACCATTCAGGCTCTTGGATGCTCTCAACCTCACCGCGCATAACGATGATCTGACCAGCGGGGATGAGCTTTCCGCCGGCATAGGCGGAACGAAGGTGGTTGGGAACTCCAGTAGGTGAGACATCGCCGTTCAATGCCTGGGTCAGGCGGTTGATGAACTTGGTGCGCTGTCCAGGGTTCAGCACATTGGGAGGGCTCGAAGTGAGGACAAAGTTGCGGTCCAGGTCCACAACGAGAGCATCCGAGGGAGCGTTGAATAGCGTGCGGCACTCAGCAGTGACACCAAGAATGTAAGGGCCGGGCTCCTGGACGAGGTCCTTGATATGACGGGCGTGAACGACGGGAACGTACAGACCGCTCCACTCGTAGATACGCACGCAGTACCGGATGGTCTCCGCGGCAATGGTGAGCATCGGGGTAGTGACTGACAAAGATGATGCGACGGGTCGGCGACACGGCTGCCTCAACAACACCGACAATGTTGGGGATGGACAGACAGGTGAACAGGGGCCACATGGAGAAGTTCTGGAAGCCGGTGGGCGACGACGGGAACTGGTAGCAGAGGGCGTAGTCCTTCATATCGATCCGAACCAGGTCGTTGAGGCGAGGAGCCGGGAAGCTCAGAATCCGAGAAACTTCCTCGGCGTGGAAGAGATTGGTAGCCTTGTTCCAGTGGATCCACATACCACGCAGGTAATCGCCGAGAAGGTCGTACAGCGGGTATCTGGAGAGGAAGCTCAGACAGTAGGGGATCCAGTAGGTCTCGTCCGGGTTGTCGTAGAAGTCGGGCTCGGTCTTCTTGCGCAGTTCACGGATGGTCTCGGCGCGCTTCTCATCGGCGCGCGACCAGACCCGCAAGGCAATACCGTAGAGCGTGTGGGAGGAGTCTTGCTGCAGGACGAATGCATGATGGGCGCAGTGAGGCTGGCTCTTGCCGGTGCAGATCTCAACATCGTGAGGGAAACAGGCCTATCATTGTCAGTCTCATCTACGATATCTTGCTATTGCGTTCATGGAATCGTGGGTTCCGCGACTGGTTCCTTAGCGGGAGTTAACATACCCTCATCGACGAATGCAAAGCCTTGGCAATCTCGTTGTCCTGCTCCAAGCGCGGGCTGCTTCCCAAGATCTCTGGCAGCCAAAACTGGCCGACAGCACCCTTCATATGACCGATCTTTCCCTGCGCTGGGGGCGGAGCCTTGACCCATTGCGAAGGCTCGCGGCCCACACCGCAGACCATGTAGGCATGGGTGAGGGTCTTGGGGGTTCGCTGGGCGGGCTTGATGTTGATCTGAGACGGGATGGGTTGCGTGATGCGCGAGTGAAGCGAGGATGTGCGACTGGGAACCACCAGGGAGTTTTCCGCTTGGTCGCGAGTGGATGGCCGATCGCGGGTCGACGGACGGGCGAAGGAGGCGTGATCTCTCAGAGACGGACCCATTGTGAAGGCGGAATATCAAAAACGAAGAAAGAAGTTGGACAGGGAGAAATTCGCCGGGTTGAGGTGTATATATAGTTCGGTGTTCGGACGGGTTTTGTTGGTATACCGGCGTCAGGGCTGCAACCACAGGCTACAGGGCCAGGTCGAAAGAATGGAAAAGGAAAGGAGAAGGTCAGAAGCGACGCAGAACAATCGATAATTATTTCCTAGATCGGGGCGGACGATCTGGAAACAATTGTCAGGCTGGTCGAAGTAGCGTCGACCACCAGGTTGGGAAATGAGAGATCGCAACCTAGCAGGGGCGCGGCCAAGTAAAAGAACGAGAACGGCAGGGCTGATAACCGCTATAGATCATGCACAATCACTGCCGGCGAGTCGACACGATGGGCATTTCCCGAGTCTGCCACACGTCCCAACCGAGAGAATGTCTGGCGCCGACGGGGTGAAGGGAGGACGAACTCGCTTCGGGGCGGAGGTTGGAGTTGGTGAGATGGGGGGGAAGGAGGGAAGACGGAGGAGCAGGAGCGAGAGACGAGGAGGGGGCGCGCGAAGAAAAGAGAGACGGGAGGAGTTGATCTTGACCCTGAACAGCAAGTTTGGTTCCTAAAGGGGGTTCGGCGGGAGGTTTTAATTGCAGTCGGTATTAATTACTCTGCCCGCGGGCGAGCATGCGGCCGGTGGGCGGTCACAGCCCCGTCACGCCCGGTTTGCGTACCGTAAAACCAACTGCGGAGTCGCTTGCTCGTTCCTGCGCCGGGTGGGTTTGGCTAGTCAGGCACAGGAGAATTTTTCAGGAGCCCTCATTATTCTTTCAATAATCGCGTCGAATATGGTCCGGCGGGTGCCTCGATCACCCTCACTGACAGACGTCAGTCACGGGAGACCGGACGATGTGCCCCCGTCGACTCCATCCAAGTCGGGGTTTATGTATCCTTCCTGTTCGGTCCCAGTAGACCCCGGAGCAGCGATGTACCTATGTACGGGGGTGTATGTACGGAGATACATGGATGGAAATGGCCATGGCCACTCCGTCGAGTTCCTTGCGCCCCGTGCGGGCCTCAATCTTTGGCCAGGTTTGATTCAGATTCGACAACCTTGCACCGCGCAACATGTACCTTGGTGCACATCCTATGGTGCCTCTGGCCCGACCGGCCAACCGATGAACCTACAGCTGTTGGCACCGGTAGGTCCCTTTCTGACCTGGTGCAGAGAAAGGGACGGGCCAGATGGCGGCGGACGGCTCGGGCTCGCCTGTTTCCCACGCGAGGATGGATCTTCCACGAGCCTTGGCCCGTATTTTATTTTATTTTTGAGGGGGTGCTTTCTTTTCTCGACCAAGAGAAACCAGTCAGGAGAACCCCAACCCGCCCAAACTTGACAAATCGCACTGGCCGGGGACCCATCGTAGCTCCAGCTTAGTCTCTTAGCCGGTCGAACTAACACCACGAACCATACCGGGCCCGGCGTAGTGTCCACCCTCATGCGAACTGTTCGTTGAAATTCCGAGGTGTCAGGTTTTCTGCCTGTTTTTTGGCGGGATGGAGTTGCTCCAGTTTCAACGTCATGGTGAACTCGTCGGCAGTGGCAGATCGAAGCCTCAAACAGGGCCCCAGGAGATCAAACAATAAAATTACTACAGCATCCCATCGCCGAAAAAACGAATTATTCCCCCCGATGGCAAGGGGTGGGGGTCGCCCGAGGAATAGAGTTTCTTCCGGTTGGTGGCCACCTGGTGTGTGGTCTGTGTCCAGGGGAGCTTATCAGGGGTACACGGCAGTATCTCTTTTCCGACAGGGATGGAGACGGCACCGTCGAGAGGGTGTCTCTCGAAGGATGAGAGGTATGGTTATAAATATCTCTAGATGATATACATAGCAGCAGCGTCATCATCAAGCTCAATTGCCCTATCGAGATTGCATCTGGCTGGATCGACCGCTCTGCGATCGATAGTCTTCTGCTGAGGAAGGCAACACTCTTCCATGCCGTTGATGTGCAGCTGGAGCTCTAGGATAAGGCACGGAATACTGCACCCGGTATTCCAGATACACCGTTCGTACGGGGGCGGTGGTCGTGGAGTCGATCGTTATTGTTTCCAGTCAGAGGAGTCATGGACCTGCATGGACTGAGAGTCGGGGTCTGAAGCGAGGCTGGATAGCTGCGAGGGGGTCTCGTTCGTGCAGTTCGGCTCCAACACCAACGCATCAGGCTGTCCTACCTAGGAAAATTGGAAAATTAGGCGCAGCGGAAATCTCCTGCTTGTCATCAACCAACGTCGCCCAATTGAGGACAGCGGTGGTGTTCTGCTCGCCCATGGTCTAACAATAAACATTGTGGCCCATCCCTGAGCCCCGACCGGGGTCACTATTGATAGTATTATTGATACTCATGTCGGAGGAATTCTGATTCGCCATGATTAGCTCCCGCCTCCCGAGAGGAACAGAAAGAATTGCCTTGTTCGGGTGGCCTTGTCTTGTCTTCGTCGCCGCGGTGTAAGGCGCGGATGGTCCATAGAAGTTACCATCCCAGGGGTGCGTTCTCAGCATTCCAGACTCGCTTCCCCTTTTTTCCATTCGGTGGAAGCGCCTCGTGGAAAACGTCAACTCCATTTTGCCCCATTTCTGGGAATGTGCCCCGGTCCGCTGCTCCCAGGACCCAGAAGGGGGTTCTGTCGTTTCCCACTTGCGGACCAATCGACCGACTGACTGGTTTGCCTGGTGGGAGGGTTCCACTGGAGGCCTCTCGGCATGGTCAGGGCCATCCATGAACGGAATGCTGGAGGTGGATGGAGCGAACCTGCATGTCGATCCAGATCCAGCCCAGCAGGGTTGATTGGCCGGTAACCGGACTTTCACCTCGCGGGGTACGGAGTACTGGGATGGCGGTTCCTCGAGGAGTTTATGTATATGAATTCGAGGGCTGTTTTCTCGACGCGATCCAAACAAACGCTCCAGCCATGCGTGGGCAACCCAAAGATGGGACATCCATGGTTCCGCGGCGGGAATCGAGGCGAGAGTTTGTGGTTTTGGGTCGGAGATCGGACGGTTCCAACGGGACTAGCGTCCTTACCGCCCGGAACGGTACGGTAACCATGGATTCAACGGAGCACCTGAACTGGTGCGATGGAACCACTGGAGAGAACCACCCGAACCACCGATGAAACACGGCGCTGCAGAGCTTCTTTCGCCGTCCGGCATTCAACTTGACAGCTGGAGCCACCGCAGCGGTACATACTATAGTAAGGTATGCGTATGTAGTCCAGTCTGAAAAGACCGCATCACCAATGATCCCCTCTTTCCAGAGTAGAGAGCCCGAAGGAAGATACCGAGTGCCGGCTGAACCCCCCAATGCAGGCTGGTCGAAGTTAATCAATCCTCTTTGTGAAGACCCCCCGGTCGGTCACTTGATTCAGGCGGGCTGACGTGCGGAGCAGATACGATGGAGCCAGTATTTCCACCCATCGAGCCTTCACCTCGCCCACATCCAGACATTCAGACGGATTGAAAGGGCCCAGCGCACACTGTATCTGGAACCCAGCGAGCCATCTACATGGTGCATATTCCCGTCTCGATCGCGCAGTTAATCTATCACTGCCGTCCCACTGACTCGCTCGTTGCCTTCATTATTAATCCCACCGCCAGACCTCGATATTGTCTGGCTCCATATACTCCATACCTGCGTACCCGTAATAAACCCCCAATGACCGACATGCGAGGAGGACAACGCACGATCAATCAGACAGGTCGGACAGCCGTCCTCACGTCGCACAACAGACAATAATACCGACCGATAAATCGTGTCAATGGGCCCTCGCCCTCGAGGCTCAAACTGTCAAACGGCAAACGGTCCCTGGAGACAAACGGGCATGCCGGTTTATTCTCCCTTCCCTTCTGCCGATCTTCAACCTATCGAGTTCCCCTAGTGTTTCACCATCGCGGCCGGCGGTCCACCCCGTCAACTGCTCATCAGAGTCATCACATTGCCGGCCGCTTCCATTTGTGATGGCTTTAGTCGATGTGATGGGGTTGTATTGTCGGTTTTGCTGGGAGGGAGAAGAGTGTGTTCAGCCTAAAGTATTTTGTGAGGGGTTGATAGGAAGTATACACCCCTATTATTAGGAATAGCTGGATATCTCACCACGCTGTCTCGAGGTAATGTCAACGAGCTCTCAAGTTGGACAACTCCCTTACTCTGTAGATATCCATTATTACTCAATTCACCGAAGCAGACACTCCTCGGAGCATTTCCTAGTGTATTCGATATGGCTTGCATTGCCGTCATCAACCCTCCCCACACCCAGCCCCTGATCCTCGCCGTAGCCAACACCCTCATTTATACATACAGAACAAAGAAATATTCATCAATTACCCCCTAAGTAAGCACAGAATCCTCGGATTCTCCATTCGCCATTCATACAGAGTGCACCTCTCACCTCTCCACAACGCCTCACGCAACCCTGAAACTCCTCTGCTGAAAGTCAATTCGCCACTGCCCACCCTGACAGGTCAGAACTCTACCAGTCGTCTTACCTACCTTCCATAGGTAGCAAGACAACTGTCACAACAACGCCAAAAGAGCTCTGGACTTTTCGAAACAAACTGCCTTTGTACACATCATATTACGAACCAACTACGTGCATTTACATACACTTAGGTACATATACATACATTGGTACGTACCCGTAGTAGGAGTAGGTAGGTAGGTAGCAGGTGATTACACATAGATATTGCCTCCAGCTCGACACGTCGTCTTCCCCTCACGAACCAGGACGGGGAATCTCCCACCGCGACTTCGCCCTTGCGGATGGCGCAAGCCTCCAGGTAAGCTCGCGACTCGTGGTGCAGGAGACCGTTGGACTTAATCGCGACGCATTGATGATAGGCCATACGTCCCAGCCACATGCGTGGTCGTGACGAGGTTGAATCATGCAAAGTTAGATACAGCAAGGTTCAAAGTTTCCATGGTTGTTTGTTTACGTTCCAGGCGGCTAGGAAGTTTATCAGGGATGTATACATTGATCAGAACAAAGCGTAGAGAGATATGTTCTATTAGCTCGTAGAGTATCCTGTGTGGATGAATATTATGAGTTGGAAAGTTTATCTAGATTGAATGTTTTAGTAGAACAGAAGGTTGGAGCGCTGCGTAAGACAACCAGAAAACATGAAGAGGCGAGGAAAATGACATAGTAATAGATGCAAGAAGTATATATAGAACCCATAACAAGTCACCACACGAGTGTCCAAGATGCTATATCCAGATTGGCCCGCAATCGTAAATCATCGTCGAATATAAACATATCAAAGCCTCTCGTGGTCCTCAGAGAAGCCAACACAGAATGACCTTTCCAACGGAGGCCGTTAATGCTTCAAACACGACTTCCCCATAGGGCATGGCACCTCGCGCTTTCCAAGATATTCTCCGTCGAGCCCATGACCTTCTCAAAAGCGTCATCCTTCGGGCCCTTTTCCTCGCCATTCCCGATATCCACTTCACTCTTCACGCCGAACTTTGCCGAGGGAAGTACTGATGAATAACTTCAGGAACGACCGAAATGCACCGCAGCTTTTTCGCCTTGCAAGCACCCATAACACGCACATCAAAGGCTTCATCCTGCCCATGACCCGCCTCATGGAGCACCTTGCGCGCCCCTTCCCGGGTCAGCGCATACGCAAAGGAGCACACCGGATTATACGACCAGTAGATCGAGCGCTGCTTATCCGGTAGTCTGGCGATGTACGGCTGCGCCCAGCCGAGGTATTTATCATGCGGGCAGACAGACGGGTTATCGAAGACGAGGGTCTGATCCGTCCAATTCTCCTCCCAGTATTCGCCGCAGTGGCCGATCCAAAGGACGTCCCATTCGCGACCGTAGGGGGCTGATTCGAGCTCCGGCGTTCGCGTCAGTTTCCGGATGGCGTCGGCGATGCCCACCATCTGCGATTTGATGGCGATGTCCCAGTCCACGTCATCTTCGATGATCAGGACCGTGTCGAGGTCGAGCTGGATGGAGTGTTTGATCAGGTCGAGGTGCGCCAGCCATGCGATTCCGGCACCGTGGGCTGGGTGACGCGCTTCGGGGCCGCCCAGGGCGATAAACGCGTCAATGACTTCGGGGCTGATGGGTGGTTGTGAGGGATGGAGATTTGAAGGCCCGTGAGGTTGGCGGCGGCTTCAAGCCCACGGGTGCGCCATGACCTGGCGGTGGAGAGGGTGAGGATTTGCTGGAACTGTTGGAAGGTTCAGTATTGGATACAGTTCCAGGAGCGAGAGGCAAAAAAGGGTGAACGTACACCTAAAGTCTCATTCCCCGCGGCCTCCTGCGGTCGCTGGTTGGGGATTGGGAGCGAAGTGGGTGGGGGAGGGTCCGACGCAAGGGTGGCTGAAGGTCGCCGCGATGGTTGTGCGATCTGCTCAGGGGCCGGGGATGGAATGATGGGAAGCAGGAAGAACAAGGAAAGGATGAGAAAGGCCGCCGTGCACGACAGGAGGAACCAATATCGAGGGGTGAGAGGGAGCATTTCGCCGACACCTGTGGCAGTGTTACATCGGCCTCTTCCTTGTCCCCCTTTGTTTGAATTAAGCTTGTTTAAGGTATGCGTGTAGGCGCGGCGTAGTGAGGATGGAGACAGGGCCAGAGAAAATCATACATCAGGGCTGGAAGATGGTGGCATTCTTGAGCCAGCGATACCAAGAAAGCCGGGGGCAACCTCAATCTCACTTGGCCATCACGACTAGCCAGGCTTTTAAGCGTTCTGGGAGTTGCCGCCCCCGAGGGTCTCTGCGCTTCCCCCGTATCTCGGCCAAACCCACTTGAGGCTTCGGACCGGCCAATCGTGAGGCCCAACGTGATCGCCAGGAGCCCTGATAAGCGCCGGGCGCTCCCCGTGCATCGCTCAACCCCATGAGCGATTCTTGCCCATGCTATTTATTTTCCACCTGCTCTTCTCCTGTCTGGCTCCTTCGAGGTCGGTCTCGGAGTAGATATTTCTGAGATAGTACAGTCATTCCCGCATTGTTTTCTCAACTACCGACAACCCATTGTTGGGCCCTCTTGGTCCATTGGCCGGCGCCATGGGGCCATGCCGTGCGGCGCAGTTGCCCTGCATCGCACGTTTGAGATTAGCGGTCCTACAAAGCTCCTAAATTGCATGTCTTTACCGAATCGACCCTAGATCAACGCATCGAGCAGGGGCCAAATGGCGCCAACAATGCTGGGCCCTCAATCACCCTTTCGCTTCAAGCGTAGTGACCCAATGAGCTTCCCATCGTAGCCGCCGTAGATGACCTAGGAGACTCGGCGACAGTGGGACAGAATTAGAACTACCACATATGAAAAGAGGATTTGCCTGCTCTCATTCTGGCGGCAATTTTGCGTTTCTGTGTTCCTGGGCCACCTCGCCTTACCTACTACACCCACCCTCCTTTCTCGTCTATGTGGGACATGTGCTACCTGCTGTCCCCCGACGTTGCAACGACGAAATGCTGATAGGCATCATTTTGTTATTGCAATTCCTCTTGTCAGTCGTCACTGCAAAGGAGCCGGGGATCTTTTACAATCCGCCAACAGGAGGCCCCATTCACGAGTACCAGGATAACCCAGTGTATGACCTGGGCAAGACGGTCCAAGTGCGATGGGCGACCTCCCTGAATTACGCCTCATTAGTCCTCTGGCAGAACGACAACGCAGAGTATGAGTGGATTCAAAGTAGGTGGACTCTCCATATACCGACATTCCCTCCCTTTACTCTCCGTAGGGACTAGATCCTGACCGATCCTCCCAGCAAATTTGAGCGATACAACATCATACGATTGGATCGTGTCAACAAATCGAGACTTGAAAGATGGCAACGTCTTCTTCTTCGAGATCCGAGATGCGACCGATCCCAGCAACACCAGCAGGAAGTTCGGAAGCCACTACTTCAACATCACAGGGGACACTTCCACAATGACAACAAAACCCCCATCGGCCACCTTCACAACGCCCACCGTCAGTCTCTCCTCGACAGCAACATCGACTTCCATATCTCTCACAACTTCAACGTCCGAGATGACGCCCACAACAACTCCACAAGGTACTCCTGAGCCATCCAATGCCGGCGACGAAGAGAGCGGGCTGTCTGGCGAGGCCAAGGTTGCGATTGGAGTAGGTGTCGGTCTGGGAGTGCCATTTATCGCCATCCTAGGTGCGATAGCATTCTTCATTCGCCGGAAGGCTGCACAGAATGCTGCTGCCAAGTCTGGAATGCTATATCCTCCTCCGCCTGCTTATATGTATCCGCCGCAGGACAGCGGCTACATGGTTAAACGCGCGACACCCCCATTGGTCGAGGCTCCGTTGCCTGAACCGCGACGTTTTGAGTTGCAGGGTTGATGAACTTATGTATAATTTCTTTGTTAATACTAGTACCGCATCAGAGATGGTTTACTGTTCCTCCTACTTCTCTCTTTGAGTGTTTAGGCGGCTATTGTGTGTGGATATATCTTGAGATGCGTGGAATATATATATTTGCATACACCGACTTCCGAACTTGGATTTGATTATCCATCTAGCGGAGTCACTTCGTTTCTCACCACGCACGTAGTTAGCAGGTAGGCACCAGTCATCTATATTCCCAAATAACTAGAAACAAGAAAGACAGGTCTTTGTTTGCCACATGTATCTGTCTGTATCACATCTTACCAAGGCCACAGCAAGTATTTCCTGCACATCAATTTGAGACAAGGCCATTTATTAAACATCTCTTTAGTCAAATTAATGTAGTCTACCTGATTTACATTGGCAAAGCCAAGCTATCACTGAAATACATAAACCATTCCCGCCCGATCAACACTGATGATCATACCATACGGGACCCGCAACACTGCGACATCCTGAATGAAATCTAGATGGCTTTTCAGGAGCTGCTGCTGCTGTAGACTAATAACGGTACTTCGTGGCAGTCTTCCGCTCCCCCCCTTTTTGCTGCTTCCTTTTCCACTAGTTCCAGAAGAGGGGGCGTTGGGGAGATGCTCCATCGTCATTAGGAGGGATGGCCCGGGCTGAGACAATTCATACCGCGGTTTCCCGGTCGCCACGCCATCAGAAACGGCGTCAAGTCCGCTGACAATAGATGATAGCTCGGGCCGAAGAAGGTCCCAGAAGCGGATCTTGCGATCCGTACCGCCTGAAACGATAAACCCACACCGGGTACTGTTGTCTTTCCCGTCGTCAGGGGAGTCGAACCCCACAGCAAACGCATTAATCCGAGCCGGCATGGCGGAAGGGGAGGGCCCAGACGCCTGTTCCACTGCCTCTGACGCTGGACTGCCTGTTGCGAATCGGGCCAGCATTCCCTCCGGTCGGTCACCTTCGACGTGCCAGGCTTCATAGTCCTTCAAGCTATTGTGAGGGTGTCGTGGTTTGGTGTGATCGCTATTTGCGTCTGATTTGGTGCCAATCTGATATGAGTCGGCTTGGTAAACTTCTCGGCAGCGCACTCTCTCGATGTCCCAAACAGTAATTTCATTGCCGTGACTGCCACTGCTTGATACACAAACCCAACGTCCACGGCCTTTAGTTGGATGTACCTGAAGCCTGTGGATGGCGCCGGAGCCAGGAAGACCCCAGGCCTTCAATCGGACCCGGAAGCGAAGGTCCCAAAGATCCAATAGTCCGTGACTAGTCCCGAGTAGCAGCCAATTGTGCTTCCGGTCGCAGCAGAATGTAGTGGGAGTTCCGTGGTGTACGGGGTTCTGTAAGGAATAAACCGGAAGCATGGTCTTCAGGTCTATGGCCAGTACCCGACACGTGTTGGTTGCAATGAGTAGCGTGGACTGGGCGTCAATACGGAAATGCTCGATCCAAATCGCATACTCTTGAGACCCATCCTCGCCCGTGGGGAGTTGATACCCACGTACAAGCTGGAGCTTGCCGTATCGAACTGTTTCGTTCACATTATGGTAGTCAACCTTGACGGCGTGAATGCTTCCGTCAGTGGCACCACTGATGAACGTGTGAGTATTCTCAACGAAAGCCAATGTTTTCACTTTAGCTTCGGTGGAGTGACGATAAGTTTGGCGAGATCTAGGCGTGAGGTTCTTTTCTAGACGAGTTGTGTCCCAGATCTTAACGGTACCATCGTCAGACCCTGTGATGAAGAATGCGTGGTCTGGCGAGACTACCACACGATTGACCGGTCCGCTATGTTCACCGAAGATAGCAACGAGGCCTCCGGTTGGCTTCCAGACTTTGTTCGCGTCGTTGCCGCTAGCTTTCAGGATTGGCCGTCTGAGATCAACCTCCTTAACATATGGCCCCAGATCAAAGAAATCGGTGGGGTAGTTTTCGGCAAACACGTTATCAAGAAGTTTGAGGATCACCGGATCGTCCCCTCCGTAGGAATGGTTGACGTGGTACTTGTGTAGACCTCGATCTGCTGACTTCCTTCCTTCAGAAGGTAGCTGTGACGGCTCCCGTTGAGACGGTACATCAACTTTACCAAACGCATTTGCTGAGCTGGTGCTCGTTTCTGCATAAGCCTTTGCGGATTCTTTGCGGTTGAGAAGGTTGATGGCGCTAGGCTTTCGCTGAACGCCGGTTGCCAAGTTTCTGATGGCTGGATTCTCCGCATCAGTTGGCGTAGACGAACTATCGTGTCCCGGGCTATCTCTCCCTCTGCGGTCGATATCGGAACCAGGCGGAGACAAAGGTCGAGAGCCTGGAGCAGCAGTCGGCGATGATGCAAGTGAGGATGGCACTGGTGAGTCTTGCGATGCTTTGACAGCTTCTAAGTTGTTCTGACGGGGTGTTCTCAAGGTCGAACTGATATCCTTGTGGAGGTTGCTCCTCGACCGCAAGTGCCTGCGGCGGGAACTTTGGCCATGATCGATTGTCGTCGATGCGTCGAGCAAAGCATCTGTAATTGTGTGCGGTCTACGGTCTTCACCTTTGACTTCAGATCTGGCTTGTTGGGATCCTCGTGGAGTGATATTCTGGTTCTTGTCAAAGAATACCGTCTGAGGGGTGACTCCATACTGTGTCAATGCGACAACATTGTTCAACGATGATACGTCGTTATTAGAGTCGTTCGTTTGGCGCACGGAGACACGCCAGATGTATTCCCGAAGAGCGAGTAATTTGAGCTCATCATCAGGGCCCATTCCCATGTTCCTTAGACGAGAAATCCACTGCTCATCTTCGTCGTTCTTAGGCTGCGCACTCAGAGACTGAATCCAACTTTTTTGACCAGCCTTGGGGATGACACCATCGAGCCCTCCCAGAGTGAAGAGGCCGTCGCGAGTGGCCGACTTCCAGAACAAGCCCCTTTCAGCTTTGGATACCCATACAAAGGCCAGCTCGTAAACCCCTTTTGGTAGGGGTCTTTTGAGTGCGTCCAGAATATCGCCTTCGGAGAACCCGACAATGTTGACCTTCAAGAATGGCCGAATGAGAGGCGTGAGGATCGAATATTTGTCGGCTATAGATAAGTACTTGGCCGAGTTGACAATGAGACTCACTGCTGCTTCCCGTATCCAGATATTCGGGTGGACTAGGAAACGTACTGTTATGTGAAGCAGGTCCCAGGTAGTTGATCGCTGGAAAAGTCCCAGGTCAGCCATTGAAGCAAGCGATCGAATGACCCTTTCCACAACAAACTCCTCCAAGTCAGTAAGGGACTGAACCATCAAAGGAAGAATGTATTGCTCCAGGCTAGTGCTTCCAACATAAGCCGCGACACCGATGACGGCTTCGAAAAATGCGCACTTGAGAATCCAGTCACGATCATTCAAATACGTGTTCAAATGGCTTAAAATTACTTCGTTGGTTTTGAGGTTGCCAAAGAACACGCAGAGGCTGGAGACCGATCCTAAGAAGGCGCGACGCACAGACGAGTCAGCGTCTGTCAGAAGAGATTTGGTATGAGCTTCGAAATATTCCAGCAGGTCAACCCTAGCGACATCATATAAATTATGATAGGTAGCATCTTCAGTCCATCTTGGTTCTGATCCAGCGGGAATTAGAGCCGGCAGACGGGTATCCGATCGTAATGCCTGAATCATATCTAGAAACCTCAATGAAGACTGCGCCAACGATGCAATACAAGACGCGTATGCGGTACGAACCAGCGGGCTAGGGGTTGAATTTGCATTCGTGACGAATGGCTGAAGCCTCGGGAATATGTACTCCGAGAAAAGATATGCGTTGACTGGAGACACCACCTGAACCATTTCGAGTAGACTTGCAAGAGTTCGTATCGCAGCGACCTTTACGCGGTCTGTGCGATCGTTCAAAAGGATCATAATGTAAGGAAGAATACGGTCCAGCTTTGCTTCATCTGACAATCGTTCGGCAAATGCAAGCAGGATATCACAGGCTTTTACCCGTGCAGATGATTTTGATGTGTTGCGTAAATTAGAAACGACAAGCGTCAAAAATATCAAGACCCCATCATCTGCTTGTCGCGGTGGTTTCGAAATTTGATTCTCAGATTGAGGTAGGTCTAGCTGAACAGGGAACGTACTTCCCGTAAGCCTTGCGCTTGTGCGACTGGAGCCTTCGTTCTGAGGTTTGGGAGATGAGCCGAGGAAATACGATATTTTGTCAAAGTCGAGATAAACTCTCTCGATTCTGTCGTCAGCCTCTCCCCTGCTCGCTGTTTCATTTGCAGCTTGCGTCCTACCCGCAGAGGGGTCGGTCATCAAAGACATGTATTGGTGAAGAAAGCTGTAGAAGTATTCCGGGAAAGCTTTATTCTTCCAGAAATTGAGATATTCCTCGGCTGAGTACCGTGACTCTGGTTCAAGCTGGATCATATGCAAGATCAGTGATCGGATCTCTGGATCTTCGATCTTGGCCAGCTGACTATGTTCGGGGCTGTATTCGCCCTGGCGGTATTTGTATATTTGGCTCAGAGTGAATATGGGGGATTCGAGAAAAAGTTCAGCGATCACACATCCCGCACTGAAGATGTCCATTGCCCAATTGACTTCTCTGCTCCCTGGGTCCTCGCCAGCGACTAGGAATCTCTCAGGAGCCAGATAACAGGTTCGCCGCCCCGACGTATCGAAATAGAATGAGAAGTCAGCAGGATTGTCTTCTGGAAGAAATGTAGGCTTGAACGATGAGGAGAAATCGGTCAGATAAAGCCAGTTCCAGGAAGTGACAAGGACATTCTCAGTCTTGATATCGCCATGAAAGATATCAAGTGAATGACAGTCACGAAGAGCACACAAAAGCTGAAATGCAATCCATTTCTTTTCGATGTCCTCAGGAAAAGGCCGTGTGCTGGGCCTGTCAGGAAGTGTACCTCAGAGAAGGACACGGGTCACATACCTCATCCGGTCATAGAGTGAGCTGTGGATATACTGGCGAACTAGGTAACCACTATTACCAGTCTCTATGACCCTCTGGTAACTTAATGCATTTGGGACATCAGAAAGCAGTGTGCGTTCCCCTATATTTCCACATCAGACAAGACAGCCAATACATGGTTAAGTGTGACGTACTGATAATAGCTTTGACGTATGGTTCCAACTCCAGGCTGGGATAAGGCTTCATAATTACCTTTACGAAGACGAGGCCATTTTGCTGTCTTGCCCGAATACTCTTCATGAATCTTCCGCCGCCCATCGACTTCTCATACACCAAATCTGAGAGCTCGGGGACGTCGATCCCAGCTGAACCCGCCGAGAGGGTTGTAAGGGAATAACCTTGACCCATGATGCTGCGGCGTCTTCATCTCACAGGACACGCGATAGGGGTACTGTCAAGTTGCAGCAATCCAGGAAGACACTAAGAAGCACACGGCAGACTGTACTAGGACTCCATGTCAAGGAAAGTGTAGAGCTGGCCGTCACTGTGAATGATGAAGTCAGTTGACGCGTTGAGAGGGGTGGACGGTGACGGTCACATGACCCGGAAGCGGTGAGCCCAGATTCTGCCAGATTATTTTGGGGAAGATTGGATAGTCGGGAGAAGTCCAAATACGGTGGATTCTCTGACAGAGACAATCTAGAGATGACTTCGAACCTAGAACTAGGAACTTATGAGTTGTTTCCCATGTGCTATGGCCTGTAGTGGAGGGATGACGTAGGAAAGAGCCCAAAGCCAATCCGATCAACAGACCCGCACTGATATTGACCCGTGCCACTGGGGGCGGTGACCAGTTGTAAACCATCCTGCCACACAGCGATAGCTGGCATTTGGTGGCCTCCACTTCTCTTGCTTTGAGCCATAGACACATCCTCATGAGAACATTATCTTCTTCCGACGTTCAAGAAAGATCCTCTTTGCCCCTGTGACAGCCGCCCTGCCGAAAGCTTGTTTTTGCAGTCTCAAACAAACACCGCCTATCAGGGGTACAGATTCCGTGCCCACAGTCGCTTAGATGCAGCCTATCTTCAAATGGCGTCTGTGAAGCAGGGATCACTATCGTCGTCGATGCTGCACATCGAGAAAGATGGCCTTGAGATTCCTATTATTGATGATCACGAGCCACTGGTTGACGTGGTTCGCAAGCTGCACCAGTAAAACACCACGCAAGGCTTCTCGATGAAAGACTGGATTATCTGACCTAATGCAACTATTCAGATACTTTACTCTAGTTATCTGTGATGTCTCGTATACTTTTGAGCAAATGAGATCGTCCTCCTGCGGACACAGTCTTCGGCTGCTCATATACTCACTGGCAGAGAATTCCCACAACCCATACATCATATCAGCTTTAATGTAAGTCTGCGCGATCTCTTTTTGAATCTCCATGATGCAAAATACCCCTAAAAACATGTTTTCCAGGATATTGAAGTGGCAATATGGCAAGGAAGACGATACAGACTGGGGTCTGAACGAAAGTCGAGGTTATGCATGTGAATATGTGGCTTGGCAGTTTTTATGCCATCTCAACCAACGAGAGATTGTTGAATTCCTCCTCGAAGAACTTGACTCGTCTTCACCAAACTCTGCGAGTCTTACAGAAGCCGAGAGGGGAACTTCTGGATTCCCTAATGACCAAGGGAATGCCGACGGCGACAATGAGAGAACACCGCTAATAAGGGGCTCATCGGCTTCATTGTATCGTTTCTTCGGTGCAAACAGACATCTGGGAAGCTCTTTTGATGCTAGCACGCAAGGTTCTTACCCTGCTTCGCACCATGACTATGAATTAGAGAAATTCTCCCTGTTTCTGGGACTGAACGCACTCGAGATCGCAATTTTCGCGCAGGCGAAGAAGTTTCTCAGTCAGAAAGTCGTTCAAAAGGTGATCGACAACATTTGGAACGGGGAGATTGTATTCTGGGATACTTTGAGCGTGCACTCGACCAAAAAACCACAGTTTTTCAATAAGAGGTAAATG
Organism: Aspergillus micronesiensis; assembly: GCA_039763685.1. Classification (NCBI taxonomy): domain Eukaryota; kingdom Fungi; phylum Ascomycota; class Eurotiomycetes; order Eurotiales; family Aspergillaceae; genus Aspergillus; species Aspergillus micronesiensis. The sequence goes on along the minus strand of JASHHO010000033.1, from coordinate 155,408 downwards.
CCAGGGACGCCAACTTTGAAGCACCATACTCACCCAATTGTATAGGACGGCAGATCCGTATTCGAGACTGAGAGTGCCAATCTATCGAAAAGCCTTCGAAGCGGCGTTCTTCATCTCTTTACTCTTTCTCTATTATGCTGTCCTCGTTGAGCGAAAGTCAACTGGAATAGGAACCTTTGAATCCTTGATGTATTTCTGGATCGCCGCCTTCATCTATGATGAGATAGGAGGCATAGCGGACGCAGGAATGCTATTTTATCAGATGGATTTCTGGAAAGTTTGGAATCTGGGAATCATCGGGACAGGGCTTGCCTTTGGCATTACAAGTGAGTCACTGCATTGCGAGGCGTTCATCTGGCGTGAGGTTCTGCGGGACCGTGAGATCAGAATACGGTATCTTCCGGGGTGAAGTCGACTGACTGAGGCTATTTTAACAGGAGCCATTGGATTAGCCAACCAGAATGCATATATCACTGACCTCTCATTTGACATCCTTTCTTTGGAAGCATTGTTCTTGGTTCCAAGGCAAGTACCCGCATCTAAAGGTTCATTGTCATGCCAGTCTCGTGCCTAACTTCAACATCGGTTGATAGAATTTGCTCACTTGTTAGCTTGAATTCGTATTTTGGAAGTCTGGTAGGCCGAGCTTGCGAATCCTGCCTACGGATGGCCTAGAACATCCACTGACATGGGAATGACAGATACCAGTTCTGAAAGAGATGGTAGTGCTTTTGCCTATTTGAACAAGGCAATGAGCAAGGCTGATTGAGTGACACAGACAAAAGCGTTTTTCCGGTTTATGCCAGTGGTTGTAGTCTTGTACATCGGTAAGTGGCGCTGTGCCCGGCAGGGGTCGCAAGAAGAGCTGTATTCCAACCATTCCAACAGGGTTCTTGACTTCATTCACGATGCTTGCCCGCGACCGACTTACCGTCAGGCAAATGTCATGGATTCTGGTGAAAGTGTTTTTTGGGTAAGTCGGTGAAAACGCCTGGGATTGACGTCTCCCCACCTAACCCACACAAGGCAGATCGAATGTGTTGGGCTTCGTGCGTGGTTCCTGACTTGTGCACAACAAATCGTTCTTCAACTGACAGTGGCTGAATCGATTGGCTTGTAGGACATCGCCCACGATGTAAGTTTGAGCCCCGAGCGGCTATAACGCAGCCCGATGCAGTTCCTCGAGGGGTTGCGGAATGGTTGGCTCTCGCGTTTAGATGACTTGACGCGCTAATTCTTAGATCTCCCCCATCTTCGGCTATGGCCTGATGTGAGTGCCTCTGTCTCCTGCGCCACAAATCACGTGGAATTCTCGATCGCATATGTCTTCGGTCACGTTTGAATATGCGCCGTATATTCTTTATTCGTTCATCTCTTTATCTTTGTTTTGCCCGCCCCTCTTCACACCAGCGTGGCTGAATGCTCGAACCCTGCAGTCACCAGTCAATATGTCAATTGACCGCAGCAGACGCCGCCAGCCGAACTCCGGGCGGACGCGGGCACTGGGCACGTGGATTAATGCTGATAACTGTGGTTTTGCAGGATAATATTCGTCTCGATGACAAATCTCCTTCTGATATCCTCGTTGGTCAGCTTGATGAGCATGAGTCTCGAAGGGGTATGCCTGATGCGAGGCTTCAGCCTGTTCCTTTCCTATCTAGAACTGCCCAAGTATCTAATGCATGTTGTTTAGGTCATGTCGCATGCCAGGGAGGAATATCTCTTCCAGTCCGTGGGCGGTCTTTTGATCACATTCCGAGAACTCTCCGCTAACGCGTGCAAAACTAGGCTGGCGATATACGTCTTGGAAAGCAGCAATTCGCGAAGACTAACCCACTTTATCCCTCCCTTGGTGCGTGCATGCCACCTGTGACCAACATCTGTGTCGCTAATGTTGGGAGTGTACAGAACCTGATTCCCCTTTTGTGCATCCGCCCGATGAGGCTTTTCCTGCCTGCCGAGCATATCCGCCGAGTCCGCATCGTCCTTCTTAGGGCAACGCATCTTCCATTTGTTGCGTTGATCTGGGCCTATGAATCTAGCCGCCAGTACATCTCACGGCGAGGCAGTTACCTTCCGCCGATGGCCTCGGCCAGGGGGAGCAGGCTTCCCTTGGCTTCATCGCAGGTTGCGTTCCCTTTCTCCACGCACCAAGCCCCGCTCCAGACCTCCACACTTCCTGTGGACACTCTTGGTGCTCGCGACCAGCGACGACCAGCTAACCCGGACCAGCAGCGCGAAGCGCGCGGGCTAGGCCTGGGGCAGACCGAGCGGGTTGACATGGCGGATATGATCGACGAAGTGGAACGGCTGCGGGCCCAAGTGGATCGTGTTGCCGCTACGATGGCCGTCCACCAACGAGGTCGTTGCTGATGTACACTAAAGCCGACTAGAGGAGGGGGCCCACAGGAGGAGAATTGTTCTAAGGAACGTGGATTGCAGGTGTGGCGTTAGCCAGGCCAGGACGGACCACCCCCCGAGATCATAAGCCCACGCACTTTCACGTCACGGCTACAGATCGAGTGGGAACTGGGCAGTGGTGGAGTGGCCGAAGAAGTATGTTCGCCGTACAACCGACTCGGTCGGTTGTTCCCCTGAGAGCTTGTTTCTGATACTTTTCCCGCTTTCATCTCGCCTGTTTCTCCTTCCCTCCCCGTTGATGACGTACCAAAACAGTCGAGTATGAACACCAGATGTGCTCGGTACTTCAGAAGAATGCACCGGCGAGAGGATCACCAAGATTGGGCAAGGACTGCACGGCATGACCGCATGTGTTCCGACGTCATGATAGGACCAGACCACTGCTAAGGGGGATTGGGTGGGCAGAATAAGGGGCATATGATTATCTCATGCATCACAATGGGGGAGGAGAAATTGGAGTAATTAAATTACTCAAATCCCGGGATTTATTTTTTAGTATTCGTATTATTAAAGAGAAGGGACAAACCACACGCATGGCGGGTAATAATATTTGATTTTCATTTTCGAGACACTCGACGGGGGGGAAACGCGCGAGCTGATCTGGGAGGAGTTCATCCGCCTGGCCCGTCTATCATCCTCCTCCGTCACCCTCACCACCACCCTCTTCAACCTCACCTCCGTCCACCACCGCCCCCGGATTCCTCGGCCTGCAAGTGACGGCCCTCGCAAGGTACCCCTCCTCCCCCCCCTCTCCCCTGGTTTTCGCATTTTCCCGGCTCATGCGGCTGTGTTTGCCAATAGGACCGGGCGACACGCACTGCTGCTTTGCCAAGCAAGGTACCAGACTGTCGGGTCGTCGCTAAACTGCTTTCATCCAGAGGAGAAGGGAAATGTGCGCGGTTGCTGCACCGGCCGGCGGTGATCGGGTGACGCTGCTGCTGCTGCTGTCCGTTGCTCTGCGCTGCAAATCCAGCCATCCCATCCAGCCGTGCCTTGACTGGTCGTTTTGCTCTTCCCCCCCATGGCGGATTCCTCCGCCCATTCCAATTTTCGCTCCCGACGAGTTTCACCTAGTTCCTTGCTAGGCGCATCTCAGACGCCCAGTCCCTGGCCCCCCAGGCCCCTCTGTTGGCCATCTTTGCCAGGCCCCGGGGGAAATTTGCAACCGCCACCCCCCCTGCGTGTGGACAGGCCAGGATACTTCCCAGGCCACAGGGCCGGTGCTGCCTTCGCCCGTCGATCGAACAATGGCCCATCGTGGGTGGCCGTGTTGGCGGAGGGACTGATTGCCCATTTTGGCCCCGATCACACTCTTTCGGCGCTAAATGACGGTGCATAACGTCCTATTCTCGCGCCTATCTCATTGCTGCAGACATGGGCTGCAGTCAACCTGGTTCGGCCCTCCACAAGACTCCGACATGCCCCCCCTTTGCACACCTTTTCTTTTCCGGTTCTTCGTGTCCACCACCTTCATGCACCCCCCGTCCAGATAATTCTGCCTTGGCTGATCCGGCGTCAAGGTTCCTGCTCTCCGCCTGTGGGCCATGGTCGCCCTGTGGGAGCCTTTCCTCCAATTGTCATATCGTCGATGATATTGAGATCATTTCAGCCACATCTCATGGGAACCACTGATTTTCTCTGCCGCAGAATGTATGTTGAGCCTCTTTGGGTGCGATACATAATTTAAACCCCCCATATCCCTTGGAACTGGATGTAGCCTTTCAGACCCAGAAGACCTTGTTGCACAACGACAACAAGACTAACCGGTGGTCGAGAACAGGATCTGAAGTCTTTCTTCTTTCTCTTCCATTCTGCCATCATCACCTACATGGTTCCATTGATGTTTGCACCTTCTGCCACCAACATGGACCGGACTCCGACCTCGTTTCCGCCGTCGCCTCCAGCCCGCTCACCTTGTGGTGAGCAGACCATCCTGGATGCTTCCTCGACCTATTCCTCTCCCTGTACAGCGTCACATTACATTGAAACCCCGGTGTCAACAGTAGGCCTGGGCATATCTCATTGCAATGTGGGACACCCTGCCACTCCGTCAAGACCGCTACTATCGCAGACCTACCCTTCCCCGGCACCAGACTGGTCCGAACATCTACTTCCTTCCCAACGACTCCTCGACCCTACACTCAACATCGGTCAGTTTCCTGCAGTGACAGAGTACGAACTGTTCGGGAGTCCTGGGGTTTCGGCTGCTCCGCTCAATGTCTATTACGCACCCACCGGACCGACGACTCGAAGTTACGATTGCCCCATGAATGCCGAAGTCAATGGAATGGTTTACTATGGGCAGCCGCCTTTCTGGATGCATACCCCCCGCTCCGAGGCCACGGCCTGCTCAGATATTCACTACAAGATCAAAGAGGAACCTTGTGACAGCTGGGGGGAACCGACGGCAGATATGAGTCACACCACGGGGGCATCCATGCTGATGCAAGTGCCGCAGCACATCAATCACCGAGCCTCGCCCCCACGGCAACAACTTGGCGATGGTTATGACAGACTGGCCGAGCTAGGCTCGAATGTGGACCAGAGCAGAGAGACGCCCCGTCTGAACAGCCCATCGAGGTAAACAAAAAGCGGTCCGAAGATCATGACGAGCCTTCTAATAACAAACGACGCAAGTTTCCGTCAGCAAGTGGGCTTCAATGCACTTACTGTGGGAGCCGCTTCACTCGTCGCTCCAACTGCCATGAGCATATGAAGAGACATGACCCAAGCCGCAGGAAGTCCTATCCTTGCGACCATTGTGCGAAGTCCTTCGGGAGGAGAACTGATCTCCGAAGACACGTGGAGAGTGTACGTCTATCATGCATACCTGGAGAAGGTCGTTATTAATGGAAGATTAGATCCATCATGGAATCAGGCGGTTCGCCTGCGAGGAATGTGGCCAGCGTTTCAGTCGTCAAGATACGTTATCAAGGTTAGTATAGTAGCGCGGCCAAACAGCTATGAAGCATTGCTAATCGAAACTGGATATGTAGGCATTGCGCGGATGGATGTCCGAAGAGGTTCCGAAGAAGGAATAATCCCAGCGGGGAACAAGCAGCGAGCCAAGTACCCGCGCAACCATTCATGCCTGAATTTACATACGGACAAGACCAATTGCAACAATTTTATCCTGCAAACTGACGGTATTCAGAGCCAACTCGAGTTGGTGGTTTGAATGCCGGGGAAAGATCGTGTTTACGGTATCGAAGAGGGTCACATCATATACGCACGCCAGGACATCCGGGATCTTCGTTTGCCTTTTTCTCTTTTTGTCTTGCTATGGATGTACTTTTGAAAGCATGTGGGTGGAGGTAGATCGGCATGACTTTTGACAGCTATAGAATTTGTCATTTCAGCATGGCGGGTCCATGCCGAGTGCGCACTGGGGGCGGTTTCAACTCTGGAGTTCATGTCGTTCCTTTCTGTTTTTCTGAGTGGCCTCTGTCTTTTTTCATTTGCAGCGTTAGCGAACATACATCCAATCCTTTCTGTTCCACCTACACTGGCGTTCAACTGTGGGGGCCGGTACTTTGCATGAAGTTCCCCGTCTGCAGTTCTCCAACGACCTACTACTCAGTCGGGATAAAGAACAGAGCCGATCGTCACGTCTGACTCGCCAGGCTCTGGTCCCCATACTGGCCCTGGGAGCCTGAATAGGTAGGCACCGAATCGTAGCCAAGAGCCCTACTGATCAACGGACTTGCAAGTGCAAAGCCCGACCCACTTGAGGGGTGGTCGTGATGCGCTACTCCCGGATGTTCCGCATGTACTCCGTACAGACAAGCAGCCGTCAGCCGTCCGTCACCTTCTCAACCGAGCGCTACGATTGACTACGTATGAGGTAGTAGTATCACTTTTCGGCACACTCCCCCATCCTTGAGGACCAAATCCCGACCGGACGGATACGTCTCAGGTGCAGCGCAGAGCTGAAGATTGGTGACCCGTCAGGTCGCACACGACGGCCTCTGCATTTGTCGATCGGGACGAGGAGTTGCTTTTCTGCTGCCCTCGTGTATGGTGCAGACATGGGATTCAGCTTTGAGATACCTACATATATGATTTACCTACATATATGATTGTCGGAGCATTTCCGTCGCACCACGTTGGACGATCCGGATCCTGGATTCTGCTAAATAAGTGCATACATAACGGTGACAATAATAACAACAGTGTCTAGCCGAGGGGCGCATCAAGTGGCACGATCAGAACGCTCGAACCTAACCGTGTTCGGGAAGAGCATGATAATGGGATTGATGAATCTCAGACAATATTAACACTACTAAGAGATTGCTTCAGCGCCAGGAACCGAGGCGGAAATTACAGCCGTCCTGTGACCGGCTCGAACGTGATGGACCAGCAGTTCGCGACAGACGGACCGGGCCACTAACCTGCAACGAGCTTCGTGTCGCGGCAGAGTGGAGTGCGTTGCCCTAACTCGGACAATCCCTGAGTTCTAGCGATGATCCAGGACTGCCCCGAACTATCGCCCGTCAATTTACGGGTGTTTTGGGGTCTGTGTCTGGAGCTGAATGGGTACACTAAATCGAGTAATATCCATTGGCTTATTGGACATTTCCCCAAGCGAGTTGATAATATGGTCGCCTCCGAGATATTCCAATATTTCAATTGGCCCCTGGACATTCATTTCGTTGCAACATCGGGAACAGACCCTTGTTCCTCTTCTGGGGAGGTTCCATTGCCTTCGATCTCCTGCAGCTGACATGTCGAGCCGTTCGAAGCGTTGACAATCCTAGCATATGCAGGCTGCATAAAACCGGCCCCAGGCATCAACCACCGCTCGGCTTCTCAACCCGAGTCATGGAGAAGGTCTGAAACCCCTTGCTGCATGTCCTGCATATTGACGTCGAGAGCGAATAGAGAATTGCATGCGGGGTATACATAGACGAGGCCGCCGGACTGGCCAGTAGGATACGCGGTAGCTGAGACTTTGACTCGAATAGCACATTCCCCGGGAGTCTGTTACACCGACATGGGTAGATCAACATCTGACATTGCCTGTTTGGTTGCTATATTGAAGTGAGATTGCGTCTGGGTGAAACCCCAATGGCGATGATGATGCGGATGTGAGGTTCACGTTCAGGTGATACGTACGGTGGACTCGGATCAGCAATATCCTACTTATGTAGGGATGCTCAGGGCTGCAGTAGTCTCGTGGGGAAACGGGATTGCTCGCTTCTTAAAATAAGAAGGGTCCACTGAGCATGTCTCTTATCCACGGACGAGTCAGGGTTGAGTATATACTTCCCGGTGGTTCCTTGGAACGATGTTATTCATGTTGACGGCCTCTTGCACCTCATGAGGAGAAACGTTGGAAAATTTCGACTGCCTAGTCTGAAGAGAAGAGAGAATCTCGAGGACGCCCCGTCTCCGGAAATTATTCGAGGCATCGAATGCAATGTATCGGCGAGACCGCTACTCTTGTACTACGTTTCGTCGCGGGAAGCCGAACATCCGTACCCACCTCAGTCTACAGCATCATGTGAAGAGACGTCGAAGTTTCTGCGATAATTCCAAATCATTGGGAAATGACTCATCGCATTTCGGTGATACACCCCGACGAACTGAGACTGGCAGGTTCACGCTGCAATACCTCTGGCATCGATGCAAGGGAGCCCGAGACCAGGCGGAGCGGGGTGTACATACATAGGTAAAGGTATGTGTTTTCGTCATCGGCCTATGGACATCCCACGAGGTCTGGCCTGAGATTTATTGCTATGGCTTTTCTCAGGCACTCTTCACGAGGGAAATGGTGAAGATGTGGTTATGATGTAGCATTGTTTGCCTCCGGAATTGGCCAGTCACCTTGTCCGGGACCGGTTGTAATTGGATCTGCAGGCCATCCAATCGAGGATCGTCCCGCCATAAGAAACGGACATTGGCCACCGTCACCAGAGACATGCATGTCACCCAATCTCGTGTTCCCCCCAGGACACCCCGGCCAATGCTTTGTTTGCCAGCCTTCAGCGACGAGGTGCACCAGCGATGTGGCATCGGATGCGAGCCCGATGGCCGAGGGGCGCTGGATTCTGCGTGTCCTCACCGCCCCGGCGCTCGGGCAGCCACTGTTTTCTCCTGGAGCCCCGACCCACGATAAATGCAGGCAGACCCCTCGCCATCTCCCCCACACCATCCAATTCCTTCTCCAGCGCTCGCATAACCTCCACCATGACCACCACGACTGTCACCGAACCCCCGCGCATCACCGCGGACAACGTCGCCTCCCTCTTCCCGGATGTCGACACCTCTTTGGCCCGGGAAGTGCTCCCGACGGCGAGCGCAAACTCCGCGCAAGATAACAGCGAACTGGCCGGCTACGACGAGGAGCAAGTCCGGCTGATGGAGGAAGTGTGCATTGTCCTGGACGATGATGACAAGCCTATCGGAAGTGCCAGCAAGAAGACCTGTACGTTTGCCTTTCACGTCCCCGGATTCGTGGCGTCGCATGTTGTCGCAGGCCCTCCCCTTTCTATCCCTCTAACATATCCTTGACAGGCCACCTGATGACCAACATCGACCGTGGTCTCCTCCACCGCGCCTTTTCCGTCTTCCTCTTCGACTCCAACAACCGCTTGCTCCTGCAACAGCGTGCCTCCGAAAAGATCACCTTCCCCGATATGTGGACGAACACCTGCTGCTCCCACCCGCTGGGCATCCCCGGCGAGACGGGCGCTGAGCTCGACGCCGCCGTGCTGGGCGTGAAGCGCGCCGCGCAGCGGAAACTCGGCCACGAGCTCGGAATCAAGCCGAGCAGGTGCCGATCGAGAAGTTCGAGTACTTTACGAGAATCCACTACAAGGCGCCTAGTGATGGCAAGTGGGAGAGCACGAGAGTACGTTTGGCCTGATACCCTATAATTAAACGCTTTGATCCGGGGTGTATGGATAGAAACTGACAATGTGCAGTCGACTACATCCTCTTCATCCAGGCCGACGTGGACCTGGACGTTAGCCCCAACGAAGTCCGCGATACGTGCTACGTCTCCGCCGAGGAGCTGAAGGCGATGTTCGAGCAGCCCGGTCTGAAGTTCACGCCTTGGTTTAAGCTCATCTGCAACTCGATGCTGTTCGAGTGGTGGAGCCACCTGGGTACCCCTGCCCTGGACGCCTACAAGGGCGAGACGGCCATCCGGCGGATGTGAAGAGCCGCCCGTCTCGATGATAAGAAGTTCTGTTTGATTTCATTCATGATATTGTGGACTGAGGGGTCGCATTCGATTGTGTCTGTTGCGTTGCACAGCGAGCGAGCAAGCGGCAGATACAGTGGACGTTTATTTAATACTTTCGACTGATGATACCATGGCCTGAACTAGCTGGCTAATCCGAGAATACATATACTTGTGTTGTCTAGGCCGTCACCGTAGTGGGAGCCGAATTACCTTATAATTTATACCCATATATCCCCCTAGATACAATGAATTCAACATACTACTCCTAGGTACTACGTACCTACGAAAAAACCACAATGCAATGTTACCGACTAGTCCCCGCCTTCGCATCCGTCGCCAAAAACAAAATACAGCTCCCCAAAATCACCGTCCCAACCACCGTAAAGGTCATCTGCGTCTTCCACCCACTCTGCACCAACGCCGCCTTATGGCTATACTTCCGCACGGTGCGCACATAATTCGCAAACCCGTTCACCAGACACGCCAGACTGAGGACCCAGAAGATGATGCCGAGGGGCAGGGCCATGCGGCGCTCGAGCCCGGTGGGTTTGCTCTGGAAGTGGAAGGAGAGGATGATGGCGATGGAGACGATGCCGAGGTACATGGAGAGTCGGAGCCAGGAGAGAAAGGTGCGTTCGTTGGCGCAGTGGTCGCGGGCGTCGGAGGTGGTGTTTTCGAAGAGGAGGGCGCCGAAGTAGGGGCGGCTGAGGAAGATGTGGTTTTGTCTTCGAGGTGACTTTTCCAGTTGAACACGCATGGTTAGCAGTTGCTGCTGGGAGGGATGGATAGGACGGGAGATGGCGGTGTATAAGTGCAGGAGGTTGTGAGTCCTCCTGCACTTGCTCTCGCTGGAGAGGTTGTGTAAGGAGAAGGAGAAGGACAGGCTCACTCGTCCACAAGGACCGGGTTCGAGCCCGCGGCGTTGATCAGGGGATTGTATGGCGGCCGGAGATCAGCGGCGCCCTGTCGCGCGGTGCACTCGGCCATGATGGCGATGGAGTCGGGACTCTGAGAAGGGAGACTTCTGAGGCTATTCACACAGGAAGATGACAGAGTGGGGAGGGAGGATTGGCATATTGCGTTTCTCCCCGCGAATCCACCCTCGTCCATGGGTGGTGATTAGCTTTGGGTTTCCTCTGCTGGTCAAGGTTCACTGGAATCCGATGACAGGCCACGTGACGGGTCAAGTCGCTGGTCGCTGTGGGAGTGATGTCATGGCCGTCACCCATAACTCCTGGAGAGTCTCCCCCGTAGGAGTTGGAGTATGTGGCAGATGTCAGGTGTTGCTGATGTCTGGGCCAATCCTAGATCTTAACACACGCCAGTAAGATGGACGTGCATGGGCAGGAAGTATCTCCGAGAGATCCTGATCGGCACTCCACCCTCGGACATTCTCTCATACTCTGTACCTGTACTTGTACTAGTATTAGGTAGGATTGACACTGCGGGGCGAGCAACCCCTCAGCCAATGCAGGCCAAACCGGATCAACAACAAACGAGGGCAGAGACTACCCCGTGCAGATATACAGCCTTCTGCATATGGACCCCGACTGGGGTAGCAGTGTCTGTGTGACCGGGAGTCATGGCGCTCATCGTATCGATTCGCCGGGTTGAGTCAACAGCAGTGGATCCTTCCATGGTTAACTCTATCGTCGCTCCAACCCTGAGGCAGAATTTTTGCCCGCTCTGCCCCCTGCGTGTTGCGATTACGCTATCGCCTCGACTTACCAGCCTAAGTAAGCTTCTCGGGGGTAAATAATGGCCACCGCTCGCCTCCCCACCCGTCATCTCCGATTCCACTCCTCCCTCTTCTCGTCCCTATCGGTCGTTTTGCGATTGAGATTCACCCTCTGCCCATAGTCAACCATGCGGAGCAGTGGTTAGTGTAACCCCGACCCATCACACTCACTTCACACCGCCAACGGAATCTCCCCATCCTCCCGGACGCTCGACGATGTCTCGTAATAAAACCGGCCGTTCCCTCGACGAACAGGCCCTCCACGGCCACTTCCGGTCCAGCTCACCCCTCGCAGAGGCCGCAATCGCGCGGGATATCGAGAGTTACGCCGATGATGAAGGTACTGCCGACGACGGAGCGTCGGAGACCTCCACCATTCGCGCCATCAACAGCCAGCCCGGAACAAACCCGCACTCTCTGGCGGGGTCCTATCAACGTCCCAGTTTCTTCACGACCGTCTCGCATGCCACCGTCGTCCCGCATCGGATCGACCATGAAACGATATCGCAGTGGGAGCGCGAACGGGCGATCGGGGAAGAGCGGGATATACTGAGCGACAACCATGTCATGGAAGCAGGCGGACCGGACAAGCGGCCCCGTCGGAGCTCAGTCGAGGAGGCTGCGAGGGAGACGACGGCCTTGTTGCGACCTCCGGAGGGTGGTGCGCCAGAATACGTCTCGGATGCCGAGGAGATCGATCGGAAATGGGAAGAAGCGGTCATGGCCGGACTGATCCATACCACTTGGAAGCGGGAGGCTCAAGTCATCGCTCGGAATGCGGCACCGTTGATGATCACCTTTCTGCTCCAGTATTCCTTGACGGTGGCTAGTATATTCACCGTAGGCCACCTGGGGAAGAAGGAGTTGGGTGCGGTCAGTCTAGCGAGTATGAGCGCAAACATCACCGGCTACGCAGGTAGGGCTGTTCTCCGATACTTTCGAATAACTGCGTCTAACCGTCATCTGCAGTGTACCAAGGACTCGCAACTAGTCTAGACACCTGTGTGCGCAAGCGTAGGGTCTGGAAGGAAGAAGCTGGTGGGCCTGCAAATGCAGAAGATGGTCTACTTCCTCTGGGTCATCTCGGTGCCCATCGCAGTCCTCTGGTACTTTGCCGACAGTATCCTCGTCAGGATTGTACCAGAAAGAGAAGTTGCAATGCTGGCTGGTCTGTACTTGAAGGTTGTGATTCTGGGTGCCCCGGGATATGCAGCTTCGAGAGCGGGAAACGATATGTGCAGGCACAGGGCATTTTTCTGCCTCTCTTTACGTCCTACTCATATGTGCTCCTCTCAATGCGTTTATGAACTGGCTTTTTGTTTGGGTATGTCTAGAAACCCCCGCATTGAATCCATTTGCTAACAGACATGGTTCCAGAAATTCCAATGGGGCTTTGTCGGTGCACCTATCGCCGTCGCCATTACCGACAACCTCATGCCTCTCTTCCTATTCCTCTATGTGTACTTCGTAGGCGGATTCGAGTGCTGGAACGGATTCACCACCCGGGCTTTCCTGAACTGGGGACCCATGATTCGACTCGCCCTTCCTGGGTTGATCATGGTCGAGGCCGAATGTTTGGCCTTTGAAGTGCTCACCCTGGCTTCTTCATACCTGGGAACAACCGCCCTGGCCGCACAGTCGATCCTGTCGACCATCGCAAGCATTACGTTCCAGATTCCCTTCCCCCTGTCAATCTCCGGCAGCACACGTGTGGCCAACCTGATCGGAGCTACACTTGTCGACGCCGCCAAAACCTCCGCCAAGGTGACCATGTGGGTGCCGTTATCGTCGGGCTGCTCAACATGACGCTTTTGTCTGCCCTACGCACCCACATCCCCCAACTGTTCACCTCCGATGAAGAAGTCATCGAACTAGTCGCGCGAGTTCTCCCCTTGTGCGCCGCTTTCCAGCTCTTCGACGCCACCGCGACCAACTGCAACGGAATCCTGCGTGGTATCGGTCGACAGGAATTCGGCGGTTATGTCCAACTCTTCTGCTACTACGTCGTTGCCATGCCAATCAGCTTCGGCACGACCTTCCCCCTGGATTGGGGCCTGTTAGGTCTCTGGACCGGCGTGGCTATCGCGTTGTTCCTCTCTCCTGTATCGAGGCGTTCTTCCTCAGCCGCACGAACTGGGATCGCTCCGTTGAGGACGCTATCCAGAGAAATGCAATGACCTAGATGATGACTCGATAGATGGACGTATATATGCTTATGCTTATACGGATGATCACGATGTACTAACATTAGCGTGTACTTGTTTATACCATGAGATTTAATGGCCGTGGACGATACCAAAAGTTTCGATTGTTGTCTGTCATTTCTGCTTCGTTTGATATCTCTCACCATACGAATGTTGATGTATGCAGAGTCGATGTCTATAGAATCGTTGCGTCTGACTAGCTAGCTCTGATACTAGAAACTTACCACTCACATAATCCACTGAGTAGAATCGAGTAGAGAGACCACTTTTGTCATTGACATAAATTGCTACACAGTAGACAGACTAGGTACCGACATTAATATTTTCTTCGGCATTGTTTTCATCCACACGCCATGTAACCGTAGAAACACAAGAAGTAAACATCTAATAGTCAAGAATAGCCCAGGTCTGCTCATCCACCGTGGAGAAAATCACACCCGCCGTCAACAGCTCCTCACCGCGCGCGCCACATCCGGCATGGGCAGACTCAGCTTCGCCGCAATAAGCTGCGCATGCAGACCCTCATTGCTCTGCGGCTCCGTCTTCAACAGATTATACACCCTCCGCGCGACGGCACTCATCGACGGAAGAGCCCGATTAGCACCATAATCATCCACCCCGCCCATCGTCGAATCACCAGCACCGGCACCAGCACCGGCACCATCGCCCCCACCATTCGCACCACCGGGCGGCCCCCGAGTAAAGAACAAATGCACCGCAACGGCCTCAAGCAGATGACAATGCAACTATTGATATCCGTCAGCGGCCGCACCGAATGCGCCACCACAAACAGCTTGTTCCCGAAGACCTTCATCTTGCCGAAAATCTTCGCATACCCGTTCAGCTCGACCTGATTCTTCCCCGGCTCGCCGGGTCCCTTGCCGTCGTCCGTGTCCATCGTGTCTGCCGTCGTCGAGTCCAGCCACTGCTTCACTTCGATCTCGCCCGTGCCGTCGTCGATCTTGTACGTCACGTTTGTGCTTTGCGAGCTGATGTTGCGGACTTGGCCGACTAGACATACGCTTGAGACGTCGGCGCCGTCGATCTGGTGGCTTGCTTCTGGGTAGGGTTGTTTGGCTTCGAGGGCTTGTTTGACTGTGATGGGACGGAGGGTGGCATTGTTGAGTCCGCCCTGTGTTTGGATTAGGTTTGCGTGGACGGTGTTTGTTTGGGGGTTGGAAGTGTGGAATATTCTCACCTTGCCACCGGCTGGGCTGTTCGTGTCTCCGGCCATGAATCCTCCTCCACCGCCGCCGCCGAACGAACCTCCGTAGGAGTTATCTGGGAGAGAAGTTAGCAGGCCGCAATGAACCGTGATACCCAGATGTGTGTGTCCGAAGGGAGAAGTCAGACTCACCCATTGTGTGTATGTACTGTCGGCCCGGCCGTTATCGATCGATCTAAGATTGAGAGAGAAGATTGAGGCTCAAGCAGGAGGGGTGGTGGTGTGCAGTACGTCGAGTATTGCTCTCGGCAAGGTTGAAATGAGCGCCATTTTACCACTTCGGGACGTGTTCGACGCGTCGCGGGGAGCCTAAGTGTTTGCCTGGTTTGCACCCTCCCCGGAGCAACATTGATCCCTCACCGCCTTTGACTTTTTCGTGCCGCCCGACAAAAAAAAAGTCAAGATACGATAAAGTCCGCAGTGGTTGTTCGATATCGATATCGGCAAATTTCTGTGCGCCAACCCGCTCACATATCGCCCGCCATGCCTCACCGCGCGGCATCTCCGGCGATGTCGGAGAACGAGTTCGATATCACGAGTGCGCTTTTCCAGCATGACAGCGACTCCGATAACGAGGTCCCCGTTCCCAAGAAGAAGAAGCAGCTGCCCAAGGCCGCCGCGGCCCAGGAACTCGATTTTCTCAACGCCAATGACGACGAGGACGATGATGGCGACGAAGCATTCATCGCGGAGAAGCAGGCGTCCGCCAACCGGAAGGCCTCGAACCTGAAGGGACGCACGGTGAAGAAAGGCGGTGGTTTCCAAGCGATGGGACTGAACGCGAACCTGTTGAAGGCTATCACCCGGAAAGGTTTCTCCGTGCCTACGCCGATTCAGCGCAAGACGATCCCCGTGATTATGGACGACCGCGATGTGGTGGGCATGGCCCGGACGGGTTCTGGTAAAACGGCCGCGTTCGTCATTCCCATGATCCAGAAGTTGAAGAGCCACAGCAGCACAGTCGGCGCGCGAGGTCTGATCATGTCGCCGTCGCGTGAATTGGCTCTGCAGACGCTGAAGGTTGTCAAGGAGTTGGGCAAGGGAACGGATTTGAAGGCCGTCTTGCTTGTCGGTGGTGATAGTCTGGAAGAGCAGTTCGGCATGGTGGCTGGAAACCCGGATATTGTGATTGCTACGCCTGGGCGTTTCCTGCATTTGAAGGTGGAGATGAACCTGGATCTGTCCAGTATTCGCTATGTGGTCTTCGATGAGGCCGATAGACTTTTCGAGATGGGTTTCGCTGCCCAGCTGACGGAAATTCTTCACGGACTGCCTCACAATCGTCAGACTCTGCTCTTTTCCGCTACTCTCCCCAAGTCCCTGGTTGAGTTTGCTCGCGCTGGTCTGCAGGACCCTACCCTCATCCGTCTGGACACGGAGAGTAAAATCTCCCCGGACTTGCAGAATGCATTCTTCTCTGTCAAGTCCGCCGACAAAGAAGGTGCGCTGCTTTACATCCTGCACGAGGTCATCAAAATGCCCACGGCCCGACCGAGGAAGCGCAGCGGAGGAAAGAAGACAAGGCCAATCATGTGGACTCCAAGTACAAGAAGCGCAAGCGGTCCGAAATGGACAAGGCTGTCAACATGCGCGAGTCCCCCACCAAGCACTCTACCATCATCTTCGCCGCCACCAAGCACCACGTCGACTATCTTTACTCCCTTCTCAACGAAGCCGGATTCGCCACGTCCTACGCTTACGGTTCCCTCGACCAATTGGCCCGTAAGATCCAAGTGAACAACTTCCGAACGGGCATTTCCAACATCCTCGTTGTCACCGACGTGGCGGCTCGTGGTATCGATATTCCCATTCTCGCCAACGTCATCAACTACGATTTCCCCTCCCAGCCCAAGATCTTCGTCCATCGTGTTGGTCGAACAGCTCGTGCTGGTCAGAAGGGTTGGAGTTACAGTCTTGTCCGGGACAACGATGCCCCATATCTACTCGATCTACAGCTCTTCCTGGGAAGAAGACTTGTGCTCGGCCGCGAGTTCGACAACGATGTCAACTTTGCGGAAGACGTGGTTGTTGGCAGCTTCCCGCGCGACGGCCTCTCCCAGAACTGCGAGTGGGTGAACAAGGTGCTTGAAGACAACGCCGACATCTATGCTCAGCGCACTGTCGCGTCCAAGGGTGAGAAGCTGTACATGCGAACCCGCAACGCCGCCTCGCTCGAGAGCGCCAAGCGGTCAAAGCAGGTCGTCGGCTCCGACCACTGGGGCTCCATGCACGCGCTCTTCCAGGACGAAGAGAGCCAAATGGAGATGGAGCGTGAGAACATGCTCGCCCGAATCGGCGGATACAGACCGCAGGTGACGATCTTCGAAGTCAACAACCGCCGCAGCGGAAAGCAGGAGAGCGACGAAGCGCTCGACACGATCAAGAGGTGCGCAGCAAGCTCGACTCGAAGAAGAAGCGCGCCCAAGAAGCAGCCCAGTCAGAGGAGCTCCTCGACGCAGCCGAAACAGCCGGTGACGACAACACGGACGCACTGGCGGCCGACGACGACGAAGCCGCGACGGCATCCCCGACAACATGTCCCTAGCCTCCGAATCCGACCTCGAAGTCACCTTCTCCTCCTACTCCCAGCCCAATAAAACCGGCAAATCCAAGAAAGAATCCTCCTCCGCCTTCCAAAACCCCGAATACTTCATGTCCTACACCCCCACCAACACCAACCTCGCCGAAGACCGCGCCTACGGCGTACACTCCGGCACAAACGTCAACTTCACCCAAGCCTCCCGCGGCGTGACCATGGACCTCCAAGCCGACGAGGCGGCCGCGCTTCGCCGAGCCCCGCACCATGATCGCTGGGACAAGCGGCATAAGAAGTACGTGTCGCGGCAAAACGACGAGGACGGATCCAAGGGCGCGCACCTGGTGCGCGGCGAGAGTGGAGCCAAGATCGCCGCCAGCTTCCGGAGCGGTCGGTTCGATGCCTGGAAGAAGGGCAAGCGACTGGGTCGTTTGCCTCGTGTCGGCGAGGCCGAAGATACCAGCATCTCGTCCGGGTTCAAGTCGTCCATGGGGGCGAAGCGATTCCGACATAACAAGGAGCAGGCTCCGCAGAAGGCCGATCGTTTCCGTGACGATTACTACAAGAAGAAGAAGAAAATGAGGCGGCTGGCGAGCGACAGATGTCCAAGGCTGTGGTGCGCGTACGTGGTAAGAGCGAGATCAAGAATACGGATGATATCCGCTTGGCGCGGAAATTGAAGCAGAAGAGAATGGAAGAATGCTCGTCCTTCGCGGAAGAAGTAGAAAATCGGCTTTTCCTTGTTTGTGTCTATTGGGCGTGTATATAGATAGGGATACCATTAAAACGTCGTCATTTGTGAACGTCCATCTACATATGTATCTGTTTTATCAAAGTTCCCATCATCTACATACATACGAGGCATGTAGAACGGTCACCAAAGGCAAACGCCACTACGTATACGGTACATAAAATGGACAGAATACCTCAGAATGGAAGATAGATAGCTCTCATCCTCATGTCCATCAACCCACCGCCACGAGAAAAAGCACGATGATACTCGTCCACGCGAGCAGACGAACCAACCGACATGGACCCGAGACCCGACCCGGGACGCAGCAGCAGCACCACGAACACCTTGACAAGAAAAAGCAATTCATGAGTCCAACCCCAATCACGCCGCAAACACACAAAGAGCAGACTCGACCAGGGTGTGAGAGGACTGCGCCCTTCGCCTCACGGAAGAAAAGGCCGATCCACTGCACCCTGCAACCCCCAATGATTGGCCCCGGGGGCCACATCAGAATCAATAAAAGACATATCACATCCACATCACATTTGCCATCCTGGCCGGGCTAAGTGGTGGAATCAAGGGGAGAGACTAGTGCATGTCAAATGCAGGATGACCGTGGAGACTGTCGGATGTTCCCTGCTCGTCTTTCTCTGTTTTCATCCGGGTTTATTCTTATTTTATCTGATTTATGTTGTCCGTCCCGTCGATGGACGTGGTAAGGTTCCATCTAGACTGTTGAGTGGAACTTCTCGGAGGGAATACTTATCGAGTCACATGCATAGGTATATCGACGGTGATGGAGACTTTGGAACATGACCCGAGTGTCCGATGGAAGACTGGACCGGAATCATGCCGTCAGTATGGTGTGCATTTTGCTTCGTCCTTGATGCGGTAAACAGCGCCGAAGAAGTGAGGCCTGACATGAAAAGACCCTGGCAGGGGCGAGCTTCCTCAAACGCCGACAGAAAGATTATGAACAGGACACCCCGTACAGGGTACAGACCCTGCATGCAGTTGGGAGCCTGGGTCTGATCCGCAGCCTTGTTGTGATGGTCGTCCAGCATCTTACTCTTGCTTGACCAGGATATCCGGCAATAGTCGAGAAGGAAGAGAGGACTAGCGATGTCAAGATCCAATACCCGTCAATAGACAAGATCTGGTCAAGCATCCCAGGTAGTGCTTCACCGAGGTGCCGGTGAAAAAGGAGGAAGATTGCTACCGTTCAGAGCGGATGCGCACCTGTCGTGCAATCTGATTCATCGTGGCAACAACAAAATCAAACAACAATTGACGAAAAAGAAGTAACGGAGGGAAAAAAAAAATACGCGTCACTTGTTAGGGTTAAGTTGCGTCCGGCGGAGATCGACGACATGGATGATGTTTTTCTGTCCGTTGCCCTTCGTATATGCAGCCTAGGCCCCATTGTGGGGGGGGGGGTCTTGCATACCTGCCGATTGGCTCGCTGGAGAGCAAGATTCTGGAAGAAGTTGAGGTCCACTGTTCGGGAGAAGAGCATCGTCGCTTTTCGGTTGATCGGACCCTGTGTGGACAGGGCATGAACCGCATACTGTACTATTGATTATGCACAGGCGGAACCCGTGGGGCGAATATCAGATAGAAATCAATAATCGGGCTGCCACGCATGGCTGGGAGCTCAATGGAGTATTTCTATCGGAGCTTGAGCATCGGACAATGTCAAAGTGCTCGTCCAGAATACAACATGTCATTATTCTCCCGGCGGGTTCAATAATTGACTCCCCCTTCCATTTCTCGGGACATAACCCGGGAACATTGGGGATTTCCACGGACCGAGCCGAGATATTTTCTTGTTGAAAGCAATCGGTACATTGATGTGATCCGGTGCTCTTCCTTGGAAGGAGGAGAGGGCGAAACTTTCATCGACCCCCTCGCTGGCTCACTCGAACATATATTGCATCAGCCCAGATACTTGTCACATCTTCACCGACATTCCGCCGAACCGGCACTTACTTTCGGTATGTACGGAGTACCTACAAGTGAATGGGAAATTATTCGACACAGGCAACAAGTCATCCGATCTCACGGGACCTATGCGGCTTCTGGCTAAGCACGTCAAGGATGAATCACGCACCTTGATGTTGGTCGGAGGCTGAGGCGTGTCGCCCTTGACCAGCTCATGAATGCAGCAGACAATGTCGCCATCTGTTCTTCATCTCCCTTTTTACAGCGCCACCGTCGCTTACGCATGGATAGTGCGCAAACAAGGCACTCTGGGTCGAATCTGAATTCTCAAGAGAGTAACCGCCGAAGTCGCGGCCGGGTCATTGCTGCAATTGAGCCGTTTCCCGCGTTGATGGACCATCACGAGGAGCATGAGGTAGCTGTAGCGCGAACAGAGGCAGTTACACGACAGGCTAGCTTTGGTGGCAAGAACATGGTAGGCTACCCTTGCCATAGCTGTTGGCCCCTGCAGGCAGATTGCTCGGTTTCCCCTCCACGATAGCCTATTGTGCACATTAGCGGAGGTGGTTGGGAAATAACCGGGAAGGTTTACAAGCCCAGCGCTGTTCAAACGCTGTAAAGACGCTGTAGGAGCAGGGTGATTTGCTGTCTTTCCCCCGAGTGGCCATGTTGCATGGGCAACAGGTCAGCAGAGGCCCCGATTGCAACTTCCGCTACGAAGTCTGATATACGGGGCACAGCGACCGGGCAGACGACTCGGATGTTCGGTAGTCAGATATGAAAAGCGCCCGGACAAGCGAGCGAGAACGGTCTGGTGACGGGAGTCGATGATCTGCTGTTGTCATTGGACTGAGGTGAGGTGGAGGGAGATCGAAGGGATGTCGTAGGAAGCATGGTGTGCATGGTGTGCATGAGTAGATGACGATAGATAAAGGGTAGAATCAACCGTCCCTGCTGCAGCCTCATGATCATGCCTGGAGGGTACAAGGAACAGGTGCGATGATGCTATAACAGATGGACAATGTATACAGACAGGGAATGCTTAGTAACACTGGCGGCCTCAGGCGTGCTCCACCACATGTCAGTCCCCCTCCACCACCCGTCATGTTCTTGTGCTCCTCCGCGCAAGCATCCTGCGTTTCCACTCGCCCAGCCAGGGTGACTCGGACCTTTCTCGGAACATTAACTCGTGTGTCCCCCCAGCACGCATTATTTACATGACGGATGATGTGACGAGCAAATGCCTCTGGAGATCCTCAGGCACGGCGAATTCCTGCGACAGTGAGTCCATCCATCCCATGGGGAACAGGGGCTGCGGAGAATAGGGGCAATAGGTCAGGCTGGCCCACAAGGCCTGGCCCGGAGATCTCAGAGGGTTGACGGAAAATACTGAGCATGACGGCGTCAGGAGCGAAGGTGATAGAGCACTGACTCGTACTAGTGGACGGCCGTCGTTCGTTGAGCCTCGAGGGTGACAAATAGTGCGGACGATCGTTTCCCAATGGGCTGCAGAGTCGGAGCTCCACTCGTCTGGTCGCTCTGCAATCATGATTCTCGTCAGTCAGTCGCCCTCGACCGCGCGGGGACATCGCCAAAGCCGGGGCTCAGTCCCATCGGCATTTCTGCGTCTATCGGAGTGACACGACCACATGTTTATTGCCTTCGCATCGTCTGGAGGCGATCGAGCCTTGCAGACAGCTAGGGTCATTCTGACAAGAGGACGGCGGGCGTGCATGGTCGGCCGCAGGAGCCACCGCTCCCCTTTCCTTTTTCCGTACGGAGGCTAAAGCCCTAGGGAACGGTGGCCCGAACTATTGACACTCGTCTGGGCCCCCGGCCACTAACAGGCAGATCGTGCTGGCGTCTTCCGCTCCGGCCTGCATGAACCACTGGCTTTCGTTGGAAAACACTGTGAACGCTCCTCCCCCCCTCTTTGGAGGAGCTTTGGCGAAACCACATTGGCCCCTTGATCTCGTCCCCGCGTGCGGTATGTTCCACAATCATGGGGATCTCCGTCATTCCCGTTGTTGTTCGACTTCCCGCTGGGCTCAGGATGGGTGTGCGTGTCGCGTTCTTCCTGCTGCTGTGCGAGGGAGCGTGTCGTTGGCTCATTCGATTGGATTGGTGACTGCTGTCTGCAATTTTCTTTTTCTTTCCCCCCCGTCGTGGTTCGCCGTCAGGACGGGTCAAAACCACGCTCGACCGTTTCGCAATCATTGATCCGACCTGTGCCCCTCTCTGCTTGGTCGCCGTGAAATAGGGGCTCCATGTCAATGAGGGGTCGCAGGAAACCAGCATCCATCCAGAGCGCCATGGTCACGGGTCCAGGAAGCCCGCGATGAGAATGCCCCGATGTGGTTCTTTTCCTCTTTGGAGCTGGACCCTCCTCCCCCTCCCTCTTTTGGCATGAGGATCAAGACTCGGGACCAACCGACCGTCTGAGAACATTCCGAGTGGAAACTTAAAACGCCAAATAGGTAAAAGAAGGGTGATCTGCTACAATAATTTACGGGCCAGCTATCATCCACTGGCGTGGTCACTAAAAAGCCGTTGTCAATCTACCGTCAAGGGCTCCTCCACCTGGCCATGCTCCGTGGCTCCGTGCTCGATTCCTAATAAAGCCGGTGGATCTGCTCCCTCTTATCAGACGGGCCATTTCAGCGATTGTCGTCAATGATCCCCCTATGCAAATTGTCCGGGCTCAGGTGACCCCATTAGGCTCATGTCTGTTCCACCGATGAGGACGCAACAGCTGCAGCCACATCTTGATCGATAGTAGTCACAGCCCTTCATGGATCTCCGTCCCCCTCACCCCTCACTCCGGACAATAAAGGCGAAGCAAGTGCCTTGGCCAGTGACTGGCTGATCTTCCCGTGACGGCCAGCCGGTCTTAGGACATTACTGTCACCAGTGTTATGCCTAGACCACTTTGCTGCATGGTCGACGCAGTGTGGCACTGCTCGGGCGAGGTGATAGGAACGTTTCTACCGCGCATGGCGATCATTCGCAACGGTCATTTCAATAGATCTTAAGCTAAAGGCCGTATCACACAAACCAAGTGTCTGCAAGCACACCCGGTGTATGGCGGGATTCTTCCAACGAAATTCCAGAGTTTACTTAGTCTCCATCTTTTACCTTTTCTTCCCTGTATTTTCATTTGAAGCTCCACTCCCCTACCAAGAAAGACAGCCTTTCCCGGCCGCTAAATGCCGACAGGGTCAGAACCGGCAATCAAGAAGCAGGGTAGAAGATGGTGCTTGACATGACATGACAGGGTAGGACACGAAAAGTGTATCGAGGGCTTAATCGACAGACGATAACAATGTCACAACACACTCCAACCACTGTTTGCGATGGTGGGTCTCAGCAGAGAGGCAACTCCACGACCGTCATGAAGAAATTGTGTTGCTGGCCCTCATTCCAACTGCTCGGGCGGCCGAGCTGGCGTCATCTCTTCCGCACAAGAATACAGCGCCATCCGTCAACTCGGTATCTTCCGCCGAATGTCTCAGCTGGGGCCAAAACTCCTGTGCTTTGGCTGTATCCTCATCGCGGCCCGTGCCCTCGGGGACAAGCCCTCGAGGGGATTCAACGGACGAGGATGCTTAATGCAATCTATGATTCCCGCGATTTCCATTGGATGCTCGGATGGGACAGCAGCAACAAACACGAAGACCGATGCTCAAATCACGGCGTCGCGTGTGGTGGGTTTGGCCTCATGGGGGCTGCCTTGACGAGGGCTATTTTCGGCCTGCTGGGTATGCGGCCTGCTTTGTGGCGATACAGTTGTGAACGATGGAAAAAGAAACGAGACGAATTAAACCATTGGCCCCCAATGTCAGCCTAATCAAAAGAGAAATTTAAATTCGAAAATGACGAGGGAGAAAATAAAACCCCATACACAAGATCATTTGACACCACAGAAATAATCGAATCAAACGAGGCTGAGCGGGAAAAAACCAGGAGATTCACAACCAACACAGTGACCTGCCTTGATATTTTATGTGAATTATTTGTGTCCTGGGTCTGTTTGGGCATCAGTTCGGTCCCTAATTATTATTGGATTTTTCAACCGCTCTTCAAATGACTATTAACGTCCAATTCGAGCGGGAGAGAGACAAATCGGGCGATTTCTAGGGTTCCATCGCCGGACATCAGACCTTCCAGCCTTCACTGCAGCCAAATGGACGGACCAGGAGACACAGGAGGAACAGGTCTTTTTCCCAATCCAATGAACGAACTGACAAGCTTAAAATCCTGGCGACGAGCCGGGCAGCGGGCCTCTCATTCGATCGCCCAGTGCCCCCATCCTTGTGGAACGGACTATTGGCAATGGATGCAGCGGCGGGCACCCACGTCGATCCGTTGCTCAATCTTTTGCCTTGCAGCAAAATAATTCGAATAATTCCCATTTTCACAATTCTTTTGGCCAGAAGAAGAAAATCACTCTCTCCACATCCACCCCCTCTCCAAGAGGAGGTTTAACCATTTTCGGCGGTGTCACTGACTGCAAGCCACAGTGTCTTCGTCGCCCCCAGCACGGAGTAGGGCAGAGGGCATGTCGGCCACCCCCCCCCCCCCCCCCCCAGAACAAGTGCGCGAAAGTCAAATTACAATATTGATCAAGTATCGCGCCAGATGATCGCTGGCAGCATCCGTCCAGATAGCATACCTGCCAGAGTCAGACGAGGGGGGTGGTGTTGCGGACGATGAGCTGGGTATATGAACCACGATTACGGAGGATTGGAACTATTTGGACCTACGTAACACCTCTCCCACCACCGACCCCATCCAAGATCTACCATGCTGGAGATCAAGTAAGTCTATCTGCTGCTAGTCGGGGCTGCACTGGCCACTATTATTACCCACCCGCACTTCTCCCATCCTTCTTCCTTAGCAGGGTCCTGCCTGCCGAAGGGTATAAGCCCTGTCATAGCCTGCAGCCCGCGAATAGGTTAATAGCACTATTCCTCCCCCCTGTGAAAGGGTCTCTGCCATACAGCTCCCCTATCTTCCTCTGGTTCTGGACGCGCGAAGCTTCTGTGAGTCAATCTTGACAGCGCCGTCGGGAGCAAGCCGTGGAGATTTCCCCCCCTTGCTTTCTCCTGCTTTCTCTGGAAGTCTTCTTTCCTTCTTTTCCTTTCTTTTTTCTCCTTTCGGAGAAGATAGTGTCGTCCCGCCGGATTATTACGCCTCACTTTCCGATATAGTTCACCGTTTTTTCTCCCATATTGCCTTTTGGGGGTTGAGCCACTTCACCACATCAGAAACCCTATATTCAGAACGCAGGCAGAACCAAAAAGGAATTTCCGATTTTCTCCATTGATTGGCAGGCAAGGTACAGTTGCTTCTCCTTGGGTCTCTGTTCTCTTTTATTTCTTTTGGGTTTTATTTATTTTATTTTTTCCGGCTTTCTGCGCTTACACCTTGGCTCCATTATTGATCGCCCTCCATATGCTGCAATAAATCCAAACTGTCCGCCACGATCTAGTTGACTCTGCTGATCAAACCATCTTAGTTGATTTGACTCCTCCGATGGTGGCTCGTCACTGACTAAATTATAAGCTCCTGTGGTCCTCCGACTGCAAGCGTGGAGTTTCAACGATGACTGCCGGCTGAACAGCACACATCCATCCACACCGCGAACCCGTGTACCGCTGAACGATTCCTGTGATCTGGACATGCTGCCTGCTTCATATTCCAATCCTGTCCGCCTCCTTCGCCTGTGAAGTCTATCCTCCCCGATGCAATCATTAGTTTCTACCCCCTTCTTCCTTCATCGCCGCAGATTTTGGACATCCTCGATTCGACCCTGGTCCTGAACGACTGCCGCTGAACCTGACAAGATCAACCAATGCTCGACGGTGCACGCCTCGGGACCTTCCACTCCCTCGCTCTATGTCCGGCTCGGTCTCCGCTGAAGACCCGCTGGAGACTTCTGGATCCGTTCGACGGCCCGGTCATCCAGAGCTCCCTCATCCTGTGACCGCCGTTGAGCGTCCGCGACCTCGACCTCGACGACAACCTCGACCGGAGTCCCTGTATCTCTCGTCGCGACTGAGTCCCCAGTCACATCGGTGACTCACGTTCCGTTATCGCACCATGTCTCGTTGACCCCTGGGGATGAACTCCACGGCCGCATATCACCACGAACGATACCTTTCCGTCCCGGTTTCCACCATCACTGGTCGGACCTGGTCCATCACAAGCATCGGCCGCACCCCTACGCGCAACCCCCATTCGGAGCATCACCGCCGGGTGCCGGTACACGAGCTTTGCCGCAGAAGGGCACGCGACGAACCAAAGCACACGTCGCATCGGCATGTGTCCAACTGCAAGAAGAAGCATCTGGGCTGCGACCCTGCCAGACCATGTCGCAGATGCGTGCTGTCCGGCAAGGAGGTATGTCTGACCGGATCCGTAACTTTATATCTTGAATTAACGAATGATATAGGCTACTACCTGCGTCGATGTCACACATAAGAAGCGTGGAGGCCGCCACTCAAGGCTGAGGAGGCATCACTCAGGCATATGCATCACAGATGGATAACCGCGCATCGGGCGATCAGCACGGCACTCAGCTAAGGCGTAGTATGCATAGGGCGACGTCTTCGCGCGAGCTCCGACCCATGACCGATCTCCAAATGCCCGGGGGAACAGCAACAGCGATCGGATTGAGGGCTGCACCCGGACAGCCGCATCGCTGGCCCGGTTCGGCATATTCGCCCGTGATAGACCCTTCGCTATCGATGCAAAGGAGCATTGGACATCGGCGTTTCTCATCCTCCGGGTCAGTACAGTCTATGACAGCGGTTTCACCCCCCAATTTCATCCCCATGGCGGGAGGGTTCAATCCAGCCCTAGAACAGGTCGCATGCCCCCTGGGATGGACGGCCAATTTCATCGTATGCTAGCCAAGCATTACAGCCGGGTACTTCGCCGCCTCAATACCAACCGGCCTATGGTGTACCCGTATCTCCGTATACAGACGGCGCGAGAATGGTGAACCGCCTGTCGATCGGTGAGACATCCACACGGATCCTCGGGAAAACTACATGGAATCACCTGTGAGACTTCCTCCTATTTATCCGCAAACAATGGCCACGCCAGTGTCGAGTCCACACGGTCATCGGTTGAGCGACCCTTACCCGGCGATCTGGTCCCCGCGGACCCGCGAGCAATTCCTGCAGCAGGACCCGCGACAGCAAGTACCACCACCAGGTTGATGCCTCCAATATCTCCGAGCAGCCACATGCGCCAGCAGCGAATGAGTTCACCTTTGGGGATCAATCATCACGACCAATGGCATCCGTGGCCGATGCGACACCCCACATCTATCGATGTCATCCATCCATGGCGAGATGAGCCATCGTCCGATCTCGGCGACCATGGTGAATCCAGGCCGACCAAGCGGCGAAAGATGGCGCTGGATGACATGGTGAATGATTGATCAGGAGCCTCTTGGCCGGCTCGATCCGATTTATTTCTCGCTGGAGAAGCTAAAGGCTTTCTAGCACGCACTTAGCTCCTGTTGGTAGCCGGGTCTACAACAGACAGTTAATGATTTTAATGTATCTTTCCTATGTGGTACTATTTTCTTGTCGATGCATCTGGGGGCCGGTACGGATTTGTTGGGTTTGCTGTTTCTTGTGTCTGTCATTTCTTTTGTCTTGAAACCATATGCGCAGCAACTGATCTTGTTTTCTGTCGATTTATTGCTTCCGACCTCGCATTACTCCTTGTCTATCACAGACCGCCTTTGGTGCTGTAACATCATGGCTACCATGTTGTCTTTTCTTTCCTTTGTTTGTTCTCTTGTCTTTTTGTCCGTTTGTCTGTCTTATATATCTGTTCGTTCATTCATTGCATGGAGCTGGGTCTTGTTTGACGATGCATGATGCGTTTTTTCTTCCAGAACATATGTCCCCTCCCAGGTCTGGTCGGGGTCTGGAGCGTTTCCGCCTTACATACATACATACATACATACTATAGATGGCGTTGTTTGTTTGGAGTCAGGCATCACTTTTGTCATCATCATCATCGTTATTGTGCATGAGGGCTGTACTATCTTGTCTGTCGTCTGTCGTTTCATATTGATCTTAGTTTGGATACCCTGGAATATCTCCAGGCTTGGGACCTGCGAGACGGGCCTTGTCGAAGACTAGCTGGTTGTTGGTCGATTGGTATATACTACATAATATATATAATTCCCGAGTTATACCGGTAGCCTATATATCTAGAGTATTTATAGTTTGCATTTCCTCTGTCTTGTATGATTTGTTCTTTTTCCTATCTGGGTTGTTTTTCCCTGCGTCGGGCTTGCCTAAATATAGTATCTGTGGGGGTGAACACAGCCCGTTTATGT
Organism: Aspergillus micronesiensis; assembly: GCA_039763685.1. Lineage (NCBI taxonomy): Eukaryota > Fungi > Ascomycota > Eurotiomycetes > Eurotiales > Aspergillaceae > Aspergillus > Aspergillus micronesiensis. Next base: position 127,056 of record JASHHO010000033.1, on the reverse strand, counting down.
ATGTACTGATCTTCCGATGATCGAGTGGGATCCATACTAATGTACGAAGGACATGAGACACGGATTCGGGGTTCGGGGGTGTTCGTCGATCCGACGATCACCAGTAGGCAAACGCATTACCACTCCATACTACGTACATACATGGGAGATCTGTACGGACCTTTTCCGGGCCCTTGCTGGACAAATAAAGTCCATCGGAAGACGTCTATTAGTAATTCCTCACGTATGAGTTGGAGGCAAGGTAACTTAATCCGTCTTATAGACAGAGTCAATATATATATATGTACGGAGTATATACCTAGATATACACCAGGAATAAATACGAATAAACAATCTACAAAAACAACCACATCCCCACCTTTTTCACCTTGGCTAACCACCCCCACTCGTCGTCACATCCCCAAACCCAAACCTCCCCCGCAACAAACCCGGCTGCCTCTTCTCCCCCTGCGCCTCCCCTTCACCTTCCACCATGAACAGTAGCAGGAGACGTCGAAGAAGGATGCACAAACGTATACCGATCCGTAAGCAAATCCATCTCATCAAGCTGACAAACTTCGTCGCTTGACCACCTTCCACCCAACAAACATCACAATCATAATGGGAATTTCGATATAATACGAGACAAGTCGACGGGCTTGAACTCGGGACTGAAGCACGACCAGCCCTGCACGAGAATCAGGACGATATTGAGAATCACGGCGATGATCGGACCAAACGGGTAAGTCCAGTTCTTGAAGGGAGATGTTCGAGGTTTTGGCGGCGGATGGCGGCGCGGAAGCGGAGGGAGGCGAGACCGATGCAGGTCCAGGAGAGTTGGTTGGAGACGCCGACGATGCTGTTTTCGATGGTTTTAGTCGCATGTGTATATGAACGTGTGGGTTTTTGGGAGGGGGGGGAGGGGAAAGGGGGTAGGTATAGGAAAAGAAAAAGAAACATACTTTTGCAACCACGACCACAACTGTCCGCGCCGATATAACTAGCTCCGAAGCAAAGTCCACTAATAACAGAGGTAGCAAGCACCGCAACCCACGGACTTGAAACCGGTTCAAATGGCCAAAGAATCTAGGCGCGTAGCCGTCCACAGCGAGGGTAAAGAGTAACCTCGAACCCGCAAAGAGGGCATGATTCGCAGCGGAGATGACGCTGGTCATGAGCACGGCGTTGATGAAGCTTCCTGCAACGGCACTGCCGGCTTGCACGAAGACGATGGTGAATGGACTGGTGGCTGTATCACCCTCAGACAGGTTCGGGTAGTTGTACGGCACGTTGAGACCGATGATGATGATGGAGACGATGTAGAAGAGGATGATGCGCCAGAAAACGTTGCGGACGACCTTGGGGAGATTCTTGGCCGGGTCTTTTGTTTCGCCGGCTGTCACGGCGATGGATTCGGTGCCTCCGCTGGTGGTAATTAGCACATGTAGACATATCTAGTCCCATATGGGGAAATGGGGCAAAAGTAAAGTACGTACTATGCGAATGAGGCGGTCACGAAGACGGAGGCGAATCCGCCGATGCCACCGACGAATGGCGCATCGCCGTATAGAAGTACTTGTCACCGATGTATTTGTGCTCGGTGTTTCCACCGCAGTTGACGACAATGCCGAGGATGATGAAGATCTAGGCTTGTTAGATGTGGTAACCTATCACAGGATGGGGCGAAGCATACAATAATGGTGATGACTTTCAGCAAGCTCAGCCAGTATTCAATCTACAACCATTAGTACAGGCCAGCCAAGCGAAGGACAACAATACTAAACCTCACCATACACCTTCACCGACATCACATTCAACCCAATAACAACAACCAGGAAGATCAAGCTAATAGCCCATCCCGGAAAGTTATCAGTCCAAAACTCCAGCAACAGCTGCAGGCAATGACATCCGACGCGGTGGATACCGCATCATTGAACCAGTAGTTCCAAGTCAGCGCGAACCCCAACGCATCATCCACAAACCGCCTACACAAAACAAATTTGTCAGAAGGTCAACCCCATAGCATGCAAGTCTGGTCTCACCCACCCGGCAAAAGTACAGAATGACCCCGCGACAGGGATAAACGCGGCCATCTCGCCGAGCGACAGCATCGTCACGAACACAATCGCACCACAGATGGCGTAGGAGATGAGCATGGATGCAGGCCCACCCGTCGCCAGGGCCTTCCCCGTTCCCAGAAACAGCCCCGTGCCAATCGTGCCGCCGATGGCTATCATCTGCACCTGGCGCGCGGACAGGTTGCGCGCCAGACGATCGGCGTTGATGTGTTGCTGCTCATCATCGCGGATGGTGGAGTCGGGGTTCTCCAGATCCACTATCGACTGGTGTTTCTCCATGTCGGAGACGGTCATCTTCCGAGAAGCTTAAGCTGGGTTGGTTGCGGTGGACAGACAGACAGGCAGGCAGACACCTTGCGAACCTGGCTGAACGTGCAGCGTCGCCTCGCCTCCAGCTGACCGCAGACGGGCTGAAGAAGTTTGTGAGATGATACACAACCCCGCGCTATCTGAGCTGTGTGTAGCCCCAGCTAGACCCGGTTAGTCGGACTGCATGGTTGCATCGCGGACAGATGGCATCGACTTAGCTTACCTGCTGAAAAGTCGTAGCCCTAATCGTGTCCCAAGTAGGAAGGTCTCCCGCCGAATACACGATGGATGAAGTCAAGGCCTAAGAGACAGGAGGATACTGTGAGGAAGTCATCTTGCGCAGACAGCCCGTGTCGGTCCTGACTGAAGTGCAAGTAGAGTTCCTCGTGGTGAGTACTAGCGGATGGCGTGATTGAAAAAAATTACGTACTGGCAACGTGGAGGAGCAGAAGCTGATGCTACCTTAACTTTTAAGCTGGCTCTCCATGTGTTTGCCGACGAGCCCACTGCCGGTTGGTTGCCGAGCCCATGTGAGTGGATCCGGCTTCCGCCAACCGAGAAGCTTCGCGGTGCCAATTTCCATGCCGAATCCACGCCCCTGGTTGATGGGTAGGGCTGGTGCTCGTGGCTGGTGGAACGATATGCAGCCGGACAATGTGGTCTATCAAACGGCCTCAGATACACTGTACTGTACGATGTGAATGGTAGAATCTAGAGAAATCGTTTGATTGATGGCTAGACCATACACATGCTTTTGAACTCCGCTGAAACATACACACAACAAAAGGATAGAGGTATATCTACTTAGAAACACACAGACTGAAGCCAATCCCCTCACCCAAGCAATCCTGTAGCCAACGACTCCAGATCCTCCAAAGTCTGGACCTGCTTGGGAGCTTCGGCAACAACAGGCTTCTTCGACTTCTTGAACCAAGGTTCCTCGTCGCTGTCGTCGCGCACACGCTGCTTCTTGCTGGGCCGAGGGGCTTCGTCCTCGGAGGCCGAAAACTGATCGCTGTAATCGTCGCCGCCGCCCAGCGTAGGGAGCTGCGCCTGGCGCTCCTCCTCCTCTTCCTCTTCGAGGAGCTCGCGCTCGCGAGCCTTGCGCTTCTCCTTCTTCTCGCGACGCTTCTGCTTGACAAGCGCCTTGTCCTCGATATCCGCCTGTCGTGTGCGTTCGGCCTCTTGCGCCAGGAACTGGGCCTGTTGGTCCTTCGCGTCGCCCTTGGCGCGGAACGAGGCCTCGTCTTCCATTTCGTAGATCTCGTGCGCGTTGCCGTCGTCGTCGTAGATAAGCTTCGTTCCCTTGCCCTTAAACTTGAGCAGCTGTTTCTTCGATTTGAGTAGTTTCTCGCGGCGTTTCGAGTCGATGACCAATGGTGCTTTGCCGTCCAGATTGACCGTCTTGACGTCGGCCTTCTTGTCGGTTTCCGGAGCAGACTCCTCGTCGGAGTCGCTGTCGCTGCCGCCGACTTCCAGCTCCTTGTCACCCGCATCGAAGCGACGCTTCACGGACAGGAAATCATTATCTTCATCAGCCTCCTCGCTGCCCTTGCTGGTGTCGACCAACGTGCCATCATCATTAATAAGCTTGGAGTAGTGACCAGCCAGCACGTCCTGGTTGCGACGCTCGAACATGCGGTCATATTTGGTGCGCACTTGCGGCGTCTCCTTCTTCTTAGCCTTCTCACCATCCTCGGCACCCGATTCATCGTCACTGGACAGGAAGGCAGTCGCGCGAGATGCGTTCTTGCGCTCCTTCGTATCGTCACCTTTGATGAACTTGATTCGCGGTGCACCAGGGAGACCCAAACTATCCGCAAATTCCTCCAAGTTCAGTTCCTTCAAGTTGAAAATCTCCTTATCCTTCTGTACGAACACCGACTTCACGTAGGAGATGAACGCCTTCTGTCCGACATACTTGAGCTCCGGATCTTTGAAACACATGTTCTGCAACTGGCTCTTCACACTCTGTTGCTTGTTCGCCTTGATGTTGATCTTCTCAATGGGGACCTTCTTCTGTTCGAGCCGCTTCAGCATCCCCTTCTCCTCACTAGGGTCCAGGAACAACACCGCGCGACCTTCGCGCTCGTACCGGGCCGTACGTCCGACACGATGGATATATGTATCGGCGTCTTCCGGGCAATCCAGCTGGATGACCCAGTCAACAGCCGGAAAGTCGAGACCACGCGCCGCAACATCCGTAGAAAACAGCACCGCATGTTGCGCCGAAGAAAACTTGGTCGTAATATCGAGTCTGCCACCTTGCTTCTGACGACCGTGGAGATGCATCAGGGGAATACCGGCTGGAGGTGTCGGAAGGCCTCGTACACGAAACGGACCTGCTTTCCAGACGATAGGAAGACGATAGTCTTCGACTTAAGGTTGCTCCGGATGAAACTCCAGAGGATATCGAGCTTCTGCGGCAGTGGTGTAACGACGTAATGTTGCTGGAGTTTCGAAGGAGTAGCGGACGTCGCCGACTCGTGGACGGCCACGTACTCGGGGTCCTGGAGACTCAGTCGAGCCAAATCGGACACTTTCTTCGTTTGCGTAGCACTGAACAGCACCGTCTGACGCTGCTTGGGGAGATGGCCGATGATCGCATCCACCGTCTTTTGGAAACCCATGTCCATGATACGGTCCGCCTCGTCCAGCACCAGCATCTGCAGATTGTAGGTCTCGAACATGGCTGTCTGATCCAGATGTTGCAGCATACGGCCGGGCGTACACACCAATATGTTCATCCGCCCCAGACGCTCCTGTTCCTCCCGTAGACTCTTTCCACCGATGATCAGACCGGCTGAGAAATGATGGTACCGGCCGACCTTGCGCAGAACCTCGAAAATCTGAATGGCGAGTTCACGAGTCGGCGACAGGATCAGAGCGCCGAGACCGTCATGCTCCGCCCATTGCTTGCGGTAGAGGTTCTCGAGAACCGGAACGATAAAGGCCAGTGTCTTGCCGCTACCCGTCTTCGCGGCTCCCAGAATATCCCGGCCCTTCAGCGCATGGCTGATCGCACGAGACTGGATCTCGGTAAGGTGTTTGTAATGAGAGGACGAGAGGCCCGATAGAGTCGGCTCGGACAGTGGAGGTCGGTAAGGCCTTGACAGGCTCCTTCAGGTCGAGATCTTCAACTCGCTTGACGAGCGAAGAAAGGTCTTCTTGCACCCGTTTGCGCTTCAACGAGCCTGTTCGCTGGGAGGTTTTCGCATGTTTGCCGTTGCGCGGACCGTTCGCGGGAGCCATATGAGCTCGCGTGTCGGAGTTTCCGTGAAATATCGGCGTAAGTCGAGGGGTGATGAAAAGATCAATCTTGAGATTTCGGTTTACAGTCTCTCGTCCGCCATTATTTTTTTCCGCCCAAGAAACCCGGGCGGTGAGGGTGACTTTTTTCTGCCGGCTGGGCGGTGCTGAGTCAGCGGGTGATAAGCCGGCTTATCGGTCGGAGCATGCGACCATCTTTGATCTCGTCCACTCCCCTGTCGCGTTTTCGTTTGGTGTTGACCCTCAGCTCTGCAAGTACAATTTCCGGAGACGAACAAGATGCCCTCGATGCCCTCGAACGGGAGGCGTCTGACTTCACCAAGGTTTGCGCCCGTCTACTACGACAGAAGCTGAAAGACCCCGGCCAGGCTGACCGATATCGCAGGATGCAGAGATTGATCGCATTCGCAAGGCGTTTTCGCTAGACGCGTAAGTGCTCACTACCATTGTCACTTGATCACTTTCTACGAGAATATTCGCGTCCAGTGGCAGCTAACAACGTCCCCGCGAGCGATGATAGCTACGCCGTCCTGGACCTACAACCCGGTGTTACGGAAAAGGACATCAAGATCCAGTATCGCAAAAAGTCCCTCCTGATCCATCCCGATAAGACGAAGAACCCGCCGCCCCAGATGCCTTCGACCGACTCAAGAAGGCGCAATCGAGTCTCCTTGACGAGAAAGCGCGCACATACCTTGACGAGTGTATCGCAGACGCGCGACGACTCCTGATCCGCGAACACAAGTACACCTGGACTCCCCGAGCTGAAAACGGAGGAGTTCAAAAAGGAATGGCGACAGAAGACTGTTCAAGTCCTGTTGGAAGAAGAGGCCCGTCGACGACGACAGGCCAAGGCGCGACTCCAGGAGGAGGGTCGGGAGCGGCGCAAGGAAGAGGAGGAGCTGGAGCAGCGGAAACGCAAACGCGACCAAGATAAAGCGTGGGAGGACACTCGCGAGGAGCGCATTGGGAGCTGGCGAGACTGGCAAAAGGGTCAGAAGAAGAGCAGCGACAAGAAGAAAAAGAAGATGAAGGTTCTCGGGTGTGTGGTGTTGATAGCGGTCTATAATTAATGCCGAGGCGTTCTGTCGTACTGCACTGTGTCACCCGCCATGTAGATCCAGCCATTCCGCATTGACCCCAATGGTTTGAACGCGAATGACGCATGTACGACTGCCATAATCCTTCTTACACAGATGCATCCCGATGGCTCAGGCAGGCCCTCGGAACGGGGAGGGTTCTCATACGCCGATAAGAAAGCGGTCAGCGGCGACGATGCGGGGCGCGGGGCGAGCGTTTACGACCAGAAGATTCTCTGACTCTCTTCTCTCCTCCGCCTCCGCTCCTCCTCATTCATTCCCTATATATCACTTCCCCTGATCTCCCGGAGGCTCCCCTGTCAATTAGATCCTCCTCACCACATTCACTCCCCTCCTTTCACCCCATTGCATCCGAGAGAATGACCGACTCGGTCTCCCCGCCCGGCCCGACCACGGTGCTCCAACCGCATCAACATCATGCCAACGGCACATCCACAACCCCACACACCATGTCCATATTCACCACCCCAACACCCTCCGGAACACCCCCCACAGACACACACACCCGTCTCGCCGACGTAATCGCCCAATGCCACGCCCAGATCCACGCCTTCCTCGCCGAATCCCACCCGCCGGACTCCCTCCTCGCCGCCGTGCAACGCCAAACCCGCATCGCCCTCGACGTCGTCGCAACAGCCCTCACCCGCTACCACCTCCGCGAGCTCTCTCTCTCCTACAACGGCGGTAAAGACTGTCTCGTCTTGTTGGTGCTCTTCCTCGCCAGTCTGCATCCGCTCGATAAACACTATCCCTCTGCCTCGTCCGCCGACGCCACACATCCCGATCCCGATCCCGATACCGATGATACCCTCCCCGCAATCTACGCCCTCCCCCCCGACCCCTTCCCCCTCGTCGAAGACTTCGTCGCCTGGTCCGCAAAGGCCTACCACCTCAACATAATAAAATACACCACCTCCCCGCCCCACTCCACCCTCCGCTCCAGCTTCGAATCCTACCTCTCGCTGCATCCCCCGTAAAGGCCATCTTCGTCGGCACGCGCCGCACCGACCCGCACGGCGCAAAACTCACCCATTTCGACCGCACCGATCACGGCTGGCCCGATTTCGTTCGCATCCATCCCGTCATCGACTGGCACTATGCCGAGATCTGGGCCTTTATCCGGCACCTCGGGCTGCGGTACTGTCCGCTCTACGATCAGGGTATACGAGTCTTGGCGGACAGATGGATACCCATCCCAATCCGAAATTGAAGGTGGATGGCAAAGGCGATGGTATCGTCCGGCGTATGAGTTGACAGAGGATTTGGAGGAGCGGCTGGGTCGGAACTGAGTCAGTTGACTTATTCTCTGCCTCGGTCTGTCCTTCTCGTTTCATTCCATGAAAAACCCGATGAGGACTCAGTCTTTCTCCCCCATGATACGCCTTCTGTCTCGTTTCGATCTCCCTCCCCTTCCTCTTCATATATCTCCCCTTCTTTCAGGCCGTGGCCTGATTCCCTACACTGTTAAACTATAGATCTGGTTTCAACCTACACGCACATTGTTCATGGGCACCATGAGTCCATACGGCCCGTCTGTTTGACGAAATGTCTTTTCTTTATTAGACTGTGGTGCATAGCTAGCGGAGAAATTCCATGCACTGTTAGACAGATACAGAACTAGCAAATTCCGACGCTTTTTGCTTCCCGGTTTTTCACACCCCTTCTTCACACCCAATTTTTGGTTTTGTTTTTTTTTTTTTTGTCAATTTTTCCCTTTTCCGGCTTTTTTTCCCTTTTTCTTTTTCTTTTGGCATCCAGTGCCTAAGCTCTCGCAAATGTGGTGCATACATGTAAAATCATACCGTCGACCATCAAAGTCGGTTGGTCTCAAGAAATGAAGAAGAGATACACTCAAACACTTCAAAAACTTAACAGACTCGACAAAATTGCAACAAGAAGAGGCTGATAAAGCATCATGTCTTTCCTGGCTCGCGTCCACACTAAGAAATGTAGACATCGGAGCACATAGTGAAGTATGAATGCAGAAGAATCTGAAGCGTACGAATATCCGGGCACAGCCGAGGAAGCCGATGACCAGCACTGGCTCAAATAATGGCAGAGCTCGGAGACTTCATGACAATTTCCTTGCGGGAGGAGACCGGCGAAAGGGATCCGGCTTTCATGGCCTCCTTGCGAGGGCTGCCGTGGCGTTCACCGGAAGGCACACCCGAAAAGGTTGGCTTAGAGTGACCACCATTGGGGTGCTCAGCCCATCCGTTTCGATTGAATCGCCCGCGATACAAAGGGGTGTTTTCCAATCCGGGACTGTTCTTCGACCACGAGCCGAAACGCATGCTACCGAAGTGATTCTTCAGAGGGTAACTACGCGGAAATGTCAGTATGCTCACAAATGTTGGGCGTGGTATACATACGGAGGCGAGATCGAGGTCGCAGGAGTCCAGGTAGCCGCAACTCCAGCAGGGGAAGCATAGCTGTTCTGGGAGTTAGGGCTCAGGTGAGAAGCAGTCTGCTGAAGACGAGTCAGAGAGGGCGAGGGCGAAGAGCCTTGGACAACTTCGACCGAATAGTTATATTCGCCGGCGCGATAGGCACGACGTTCATTGCTTTGCTGCTTGAGCATTTTCTGGGCCTTGGTGTCTGCAAAGCGAAGTAACAACTTCACTCCGTTAGTGCCAACGACGTTGTGGAACTCGACCAGCACCTTCTCGGCGATCTCGCGGGATTCAAACCTATTCATCATGCATCGGTTAGTACATACCACATAGATGAAGGCATCAGAGAACCCTCACCGAGCAAAACCGACTTCCTTGCTGACGCCAGTCTTCTCATCACGGCTGATCTTCTCAGACACGACACGGTAAGGCTCAAAGTGGCGACGAAGGTCCTATGAGAGTTAGCAACAGTTGTTCAAGGTAATATGGCGGAGCGATGCTCACAGCCTCGGTCCAATCGATAGGAAGGTTGGTGCAGTAAATGTTGGTCGAGGTCTTGTCCTCAAGATCCTTCAAGCGAGAGTTGCGAGATTTCTGTTGTCATGTCAGCTGATGGTACTTTGAGATAGTATGATGGTTCGGTACCTGGCGAAGCTAGCCTGATATCCCAGATAGAAGAAGGCTCTGATACAATTTTCGCACGATTCGAAGTTGTAGTACTGAACAAAGCCGAACCTAGAAAGAAAGTCAGCATAAATGCATACCATGGACCGGTTGGTTAGGGGGAACTTGCCCTTTGCAAAGGCCAGTATCGAGATCCACGATCGCCTTGCACCGGTCGATCTTTCCGAAACGGGATGCATACGAGTGCAACATATCATCGGTAGTCTCCGGAAGAAAACCTCTGATGTAGACATTGGTGATGCCCTCACGGTTCTCAAGACACTTGGCCAAAGTGAGCTCAGAAGGATTGGTCCACATGGCTGGAACAGCGCGTGGGATAGCAGGATCCTGCTGGGTGAGACTCTCAATGTCCTGAAGCATGTATCCAGTGAAGTCTTCATCATCTGGTAGGGAAGGGCGGGTCCCATCGGAATAAGTCCGTTCAAGTAGGGAGGGACACCTGGACCGTAGTACTCAGCGTTACCGTTCTCATGACCAGCAATCTTCTGATCCTCTGCATTGTTCATGAGGTAAGGCATAGGAAAACCTGGCATGGCGGGCGGACACAGAGCTGGGTTCGGATAGATGCTGGTCGGCAGGTATGGCATCTGACCCATGTGCTCTGGAGCGGGACCATGATTGGGAGCGTACGGGGACATAGGCAAGTAGACGGGAGGAATCACCAGTGGACTCTGATAGTGAGCACGCTGGGCACCTCCCATATCAATAGTGCCGTACTTGCGTCCACCACGCGGGTTCTGGAGGTTCATAGCATTGAACAGAGGGGTCATGCCAGTACGTGCATCCTGGGTGTACTGTCCAAACTGAAGCCCGTTGGGCTGGTTCGAGTCAGCAGCAGCCTGGGAGTGCATGATACCGGCTCTATTGAAGACGACAGTGAGTATCTGGTCTCATAGACATGTTGGAGAGGAGTGCTGGTGGGCTTACGTACCTCAACGATGGACGTCACCGATAACGACAGTAGACTGGATTCAACGCGTGATAAAAGGGATAAGACGAGGGCTCGAAGGATTAGACTGATGTCAGCCACGTAAAGACGAACGATGGAGGAGGATGTTTAGATGACGGGATGATGGGATGGAGGATGAGATGAGGGTTGAGGGAGGAAAACGAGGGCTGGGGAGAAAAATATGAAGGCATGTGAATAGTGACACACGCAGAAGGAAGGAATAACACTGTGAAGAGGAAAAAAAGGGAAAGAGTGATGAAGAGACTTCAGCGCCGAGAAGGGAAAGCACCTTTCCTGATCGCATCGTCGTCGGTGCCTGGGGCCCACGATGGACGACAAGGAGGTTCACATGCATGAAGGACAAACACCAGTGACAGGATCACAGGAGATCATAAAAAGAAGACATAGATTGACGTATGATATCATAAGGGGAGAGATATCAGGTCTGCACGGAACGGCACGGGTTAGGGTCGATCTATAGGAAACAGCAAGGACTACACAGGCAAGCTACAACTTGGGGTTTCCTGTCCTGGCTTTCACAGAACGACAACAGTCCTTTAACATTAAAATTGTCCTTCAAAATTCTTTGTCTGTAGAGGACAGGCTCCGTGAGCACCTGATCATTTGCTTCCAATGTTTCGGAGTATGCTATAGGGTGAAGGATTCAAATCCAACGTGCAGCGTCGCCAATTACAGACACCAGACACAAAGTTATACCAAATCGCGTATCTTCAGATACTCAAAATGCTAGAGGGGTATCCATCGAAAGACATCTCTCTTTGAACCCCAATCTATGATGGTGGTAAGCCATGAGCAACGTCGAGAACAGGAGAGCAGTAGACAGAACCCTAAAAATTCGCATAGAGTGATATCATGGCCAACATGCGAGGAGAATACGCCGAAAAAGAAAAAAGGAAAGTCCATGATTCCAACCTTTACTGCTCTGACCGATCCTGCAGCCACTTATACACCACAGAGAAATCCTTGCCTTTGTGCTCCTTCTCAACGGCATTATACACACCACGGGCCTGGTCACCCAGAGCCAGCGGGGTACCCGACTCCTTCGCCGCGGTGAGTGCCAAACGCAAATCCTTGTTCATCAAGCTGACCCCGAATCCGCCTTCATACCCGCGAGAAGCAGGCGCCGTCTCGACCACGCCGGGAACAGGGTTATTGATCTCCATCGGCCAGCAACGACCAGTCGAAGTGTTGATCATCTCAGCCAGATTCTTAGGGTCAAGGCCCCAGCGCATTCCAAGGTTCATAGCCTCGGCGGTAGCGATATTGTTGATCGCGAGAATGTAGTTATTGGCCAGCTTGCCAGACACACCACTCCCGGGAGGACCCATGTGCCAGGCCTTCTTCCCCATGAGCATCAACACAGACTTCACGCGCTCGACCAATTGTCCAGTTTGAGAGGATGCGCCGTACATGAACGACAATGTGCCGGCACGGGCGCCCACAACCCCAGGACATGGGGGCGTCCACAAACCGTCCTTGGGGTCGTGTGGATAGCATTGGCCAGTTCTTTGCTCGAGGCGGGGTCAATCGTCGAAGTATCAATGAAAAGACGCTCCTGCTCCAACTTGGGGAGTTCACCAGGAGAAAGGATACAGTAGAAGACATCCTTGACGTGTTCGGGTTCCGGGAGGCTGGTAACGATAACCGTCTAGGAAAAAGGCACTGTCAGAATATCTCCGGAAAACTATAGCCGGAACCCGGGCCTGTCCAATGATACACAATACAACACAACAAAACATGACCGATGCGGTCATAGATGCAGCCCGTATTGTACCCTTCATCGGCCGTGGGCGGTCACCAGACGTGGCAAATGAACAGGCACCGTGTGCTTACCGACTGCTCTGCAATCTCTCGTGCATTTTGGGCGACAACGACTTTCATGGAACCGGGCTCGAGCCCGTTGCTTCGCACGGTCTCTTGCGTCTCTTCGACAAACCGTTTTGAGGCTGCCTCGTTCACATCGCGAATGATCAATGTATCGCTTGCGGGATCTTAGCGCGGAGGTTCTTGGCCATGTTGTAGCCTGTGGAACGAAGTCATGTCAGACAAATCATACTCCAGTGGTGTATATGCACTCGCATCAATACAAATGCCATAACGATGTGACCATAGTAAATATCAGTGTGGGAATGTTCTCCCCTCCTTCATGTAATGCGGGCACGAGTACCGCCGATGTGGGGAGACGCCCATTCTAGACAACAACGACAACACCAAGAATTGAGAGAAAGAAGAAGATAAACATATACGCACCCATTTGCCCCAGACCAATAAACCCCCACGTCGCATCGCGCGGTACTGAAGTCGAGAATAGTCTAGGATTATACCGCGAAAGCCGGACAGCCGAGGGCAGCGTGCGGGAGACAGGCACCCTCCGCAAAGGGAGGGATAGCGCAGACAAGCTCATCTTGACGATAGAAAAGTAAACAGAGGTGATACGCAATCGTCTCGAGCGCAGACACACTGTATTTCACGGCAAAAGACCAAGGAAGAAGTGTCGCAAGAGCAGAAACCGTGTTGCGGGGTGAAGCAGGAGGTATATCGGGTTCCTAGTCCGTTAGTTAATCAGTTCGCGGACAACGCTCCGTTGCGCCGGGGCACCGAGCGACCCGAGGAGGAGCTGGGGAGACCCGCTACTTTCCGAAGATACCCATGCACCTAAGGGGAGTGGGAGAACTCAAAGTGGTCGGATGGGGAGATCCTCAGCCTATCTGAGCCCCGACTCCACGCGGGGAAACCCACAACGGGAATGGCTGCGGAGCGCGGAGAACCGAGCAGTCACGTGAAGGGCTTCCTCGCTGGTGGGATTACCTAAATCCACGGCTGGGGACCTATGAACAGGGCGCAGGCATGCAAGGGAGCATGTTATACGTCGACTGCGTTGTACAAGAAGTTGCGATGATGAAAACGTGCAAAGATGCGTGATTTTTCGGCTTTGCTATTGCTATTGCCATCCCTTGCCACGCAGGGAACTGCTGTATACATTCAACTCGAGTCTAGGTAGGACAGACGCTAAACGAAAAAGTCACGGACGAAACAATAAGGAGAAGCCCTCATTCAACGCCTCGCAGAAAATAGAATGAACGAAGCCTTGCTCCTGTACATGAGGGTATGGAGGATGTCTGAAATATATTTGTGCAAAACGCCCACCCAATCAATAACCCATGCACCAAATAAGACAACTATACGCGGGAAAGACAAGGACAGTGTGATGAGATGCGATATGAGTTGGCAGAGAGAACCACTGGCTGGCCGTGTTGATTATTGTCCGGGGGAGGTTGGGTTGCTGACTGGCCCAGGGAGATACTCGGGTGGCACTTTGGGTACTCGTGGCGAGCTCGCAGTTTGCGCCATCGCCCGTTGTTGGGCCCGCACCAAATCTCGCTGTCGTTCTTTATCGCGGCCGGTAGCGGTGCCACCAGTCAGTCGACGCATGCCACTCCGAATCATCGACTCGAGCGACGATGATCCATCAGTAGCGGTCCTCGTTTGGCTGATAGTAGGATGGTGTGCAGCCGATTTGTTGACCACCAGGCGTTCATCAAAGTCAGAAAGCCCTTCCTCGACTTCATCATCGGAGAGGAAGGCCGATTCGCTGAATCCGAGAGGAGGCGTCGAGAACTGTACATTGGATGTCGGCGGTGAGAAAAGATTATTGACAGGCGAGGTTACCGAACGAGTGTGCGAAACTGGACGAAGGGCTTGGCTGGATGCCTGTGGTGTCAACGTTCCGGGTGAAGGGACACCTGGGCCATCGAACCGGAAATTCGGCGGGCGAGATTCTGCAAGGCCGTTATGGAAGGAGGAAGAGGACGCGGTTCGCGCCAGCGATTTCCGAAGGATAGGCGCCGTCTGTTGATCGTAGAGACTGGCACTGGTATCGACATAGGTACCGGTAAAGCCTCGCAACGTTGAGTCAGGCATAGGATCGAACGCAGGATGGGCGATATCAGTCTCCTCAAAGAAGTCATCCAGGCTGTCCAGCTTCTGCACGATATCGCCCATATTGCGTCTGTCTGAGTTTCGATGGATTTCATCGTATCGGCGCGCAAGGGGAAGAATGAATCATTGTACTCATCGGCGTGGAACTCCACGTCCGAAGTCGCAGTCTCTTGCGCTTCCATGCGATCGACCTCTGCACAGGTGTAGAACACAGCGTGAACATTATGGCGAGTAGTATTAGACTGTGCAGCCGGCATCGGGATAGACCATCCAGTCGGTTCCGGGATACCGTAGAGACTCTGGATCCGCTCGTATTCTTTGCGAATGGCCCGAGAGGATGAGGCTGATGCCATACTCATGCGCAGATGATGACGCTCCATCGGGTTTCCGGACACCGTCATGATGTGATCCATGACCTGCAGGGCCTGAGGACAAAGATCTGTCTGCAGGAGGCGTAGCAGGGGAGAAATCAAGTCAGGACCATGACAAGTCACTTCTCCTCGCCGCATGTAAACCTCCGGAATGAGCACACAGAGTATCTTCATGACCTTAATGCGGAACCAGACGGTCGTGTTGGTCAGTAAACCCATCATGAAGATCAAGCTCTGCACATCCAGGTGGGGGAAGAAGTAAGAGCGAATCTCTGTCACAATGTGGTCAAGAAGTCGTTCTCAGCCTTGTACTGCCATTGGCAAATCCAAGTAGAGACGCCGCAAGGCGCGGGCAGCTTTCGCCTTCGGCAACACGGGCGAGCATTGTGGCACGTGCAAGAGTCTTGGGATCATCCACAGAAACGTCGAATTGATGGAGGAAATGGGGCATATTTGCCAGGATGGTGAAAAGCAATCTGTTGCCATCACCAATAAGCTCATTATTGGGGAGGCCACTTAGTCGGTGCAGGATGTCCAGGGTCGGATTTAGCGATTCAGTCGACTTCAGTCCCTTATAGACCAACTCCTGCAGACCATCAAAGCCGCCTTCCCACTTGGGAGGCTGACCCTTGATAAGCTCTTCCACAACCATTGGGTCGCTCAGATCGACCCTGTCCAGAATTTCTCCAACATTCCTATGCTTTCGATGAACTCGGTCTCATGAATGGTGTTCAGGCATGCACAGGTAGTCCAGAACAACTGCGGATAGCGCAGGAGATCAGACGGAGCCAAAGAGCTGATGATGATCTTGAGGGTTGTCAAGATTTCCATCGAGAAGGTTCGGTAATCCGCTTCTTCATCTGCAATGGTGTTGGACAATCGAGCCAGCATGTCCGCCAGCATACGCGAATCCAAGGATGTGGAAATGCAGCGGAACACTTGGAAGGACCGGCATGCGAGATGTCGTACGGGGCATGATGTGGCCCAGTTCAGAGCCTCCTTTGCCCAAAGGTCACTGATTCCCTCATACGCAAGGCTGAAGAAGTGGACAACTTGGCGAGTGACGCTGGACATTGACGCAGGCACACGACTGCCATCATCCCCATCTTCTTTATCGTTGTTGTCTTCGTACTCCCAAACCACTTTCAGGTCGCTCTTGCGGATTGATTCCACAAAGTCTTCGATCGCCTGCCTAGTCCCGTCTGTCGCACCTTCTTCAATCTTTGCAGCAATCAGCTCATGGATGAGATGAACCAGCATTTCTCGGGCCTGCTCTTGCACAGCAAGGTATAGTGGTCCCAAAGGATGAGGACGACGTGGAGCAACTTGACCACGTCTTCCAGAACCAAGGTCACAGGTGCGACCATCAAATCAACGAGAAATATGAGCGCAACCTGTCCCAGCGACAGACCAGCCTGTTTATTCCCAACAGGGAGCACAGTTCCCAGGTCTGCAACGTAAGGCAAGGTCTTGAGATCAGGCGGGGCTGGTGTGATCTCTTTTCGCTCCTGCACCATGTTCTTCGGGACGACCTGCATCAAGAAGAACTCAATCACCTTCGATCCAGCGGGCGTTCCAGATAAGAATACGACGACTTGCTTCGCATATTCCACAAAGTTCTGCTCTTTGCGCTCCAAACAAAGACTGATGATGAAATCAAGAACCAATTGGACGTTCCCTCCATGGGGCCCCGTGGCCAATGCCTGCCAAAGGGCCTGGACTTCATTGGGCAAGATGGTGCCACAACGAATGGTGATCTCGAAAAGATTGGCCAGAAGCATGTACGATCTAGCTGTCGGTCCACCGTTGGGATCGACCTGCAGCTCCATTGTCTGCACCCAGGGCAGGATAGCAGCCACCATGTTTCGCTGGCTATCTGGGCGCAAATTCTTGAAATGCATCGCGAACTCGGAGAAAATCGTGAAGGCCAGATCTGAGTGTTGCTTGGCCAAGCGCTTAGAGGTTTCAAACTGAGCGAGTTTGTAGACAGCGGTGGTCTTGTCGGAGATGCTGATGTCAAAGTCTTGCAGCCGAGAGTTCTTCTGTTGGCGTTCTTCCAGGATTCGAAGCAGTTTGGCGGACTTCATCCGGATTTCTCGCTTGGGGCTGCCGAGAGTGACAAGAACCGCACCCAAAATCCGCCAGAACCCAAGTTGATAATCGGTGTGCTCGATGAGGACCTCAGTGACTACCTCGAAGTAGCTCTCCAGAGCCTTGGGGCGTTCCGTGATATAACACATCTCTATCGATCGTTCCAACAGATAAGTATGTTCCTTGTTATGGACGATCAAGTTCCTTAGCGCTCGTCTGCCCGTTGCATTCCACTTATCGCTGACAGCGTTGAAGATGATGTCAATCCAGGACAGCATCCGGCCGACATCGAACTGAAGGACAGAGCCGCTTTCCGTGGTGATACTAATAGGTCCCGCCTACAGGAAACAATTAGAAACTTCGGTCATGGTTTGGAAGAAACAGGTCTGCACTTACACATAAGGATGCCATGGCACTAAGCGCTGCAGCTCGAAGGTTCTTCTTTTCGATTTCCATGGCAGCTGCAGTGTTGCGCATCTCACCGGTCTCATGCTGCTGTGAGATAGCAAGTTTTCGCATGTTCTCCTCCCGTTGAGATATCTGAGCCTGATTGGGTGAGTACCCGCACCAATCCTCCATCAGGGAGAACGCAGATTTCCTAGACTCGAATGGTATCCATCGAGATGGGTCCTTAGTGCGGTTGATTCCCTCGAAGAGCTCCTCCATCAGGCCGCAGAAGTGGAAGCGTAGTTCTGGAACTCCCAGTCGTTCTGGACTTCAGCATCGCTCAAAAAGATCCGCAGGTCCTTCGCATAGGTCACCAGATTATTGACGATCCAGTCGTCATTGTACACCTCTGGCTCGATAAGGAAATGCGAAGTCAGCTTATACACATGCGTCACCTCTGTCCGCAGTCGGTCCGTCTTGCGGTTCCGTCTCGGGCTGCTCGGGGATCGGTAGTGCGTGCCAATCCGAATCTTTGCTTCCTCATTGCAGGTGGTAACGGCGTATTGTAGAGATTCCAATAACGTACGATAGAGGTTTTTGTTGATCGAACCCAAAGCAACAACGATCGCATCGCGGATAGAGGCACGTTCGGCGGACAGCAAGGGAATGACAAACGCAAAGAGGCTTCTAGCGGAGCTAATCTTGTCATGATTTTGCTGTGCCCCCTTCGAGGACTTTCGCGCATGTTGAGCATTTGCCAACTGACTTTGAGATTGAGCGCCCACACTGTTAAGAGTGGTACAGGCCATGACCAGATAGAGCTTCCACTGCTCAATCAGAATTTCAGCGGTCATATTATTACGCCCAATGAAGCGAGCCTGTGAAGCCTCCATGGGAGCGTATTGGGGATGTTGAGGGGTTTCAGCGATGGCGGTGATCGTCTTGTGCATCAAGACGAGTCGAGCACAGACGATTTCTCGGCCAAGTGTCACAGCGAAGGGGCACATCTCAAAACTGATCCGAATGATATTCGGGAAGACCTTAGCCCACAGTGTGGAGTCATATGACACTTCACTGCTGCACAGTTCAATGAGGGTATTCTGGGATACACTTCGCCTTTTTCCCTTTTGAATCCGACTCCTTTCGGCAACGGTCAGCTGCTCGTCGTTGACATCCAAGATCTGCTGCGAATCCGCTTCCAGGATCCGGATAATTCTTGTATTTTCTTTGCCGAGAGCACTATCAAACTCGGTTATGAGCCGAAGGACAGTGATGGCAAACGCTCGGACTCTTCTTGACTGTGAGCAGAGGAAAAACAGGCCGTGGGATTCGATCTCCTCGACATGTGCAAGAACACTGGAGAGATCCAACTGCAAAGCCCTGCTTCCAGAGCCAGGCTTATCCGCTGGGTCTATGGTGGCGTTTTTAGCGGCTGCACCTTTGGTCTTTTGTTTGATTTCCTCAATCCATATTCTCAACAACTCAACATAAAGTCGCAGTGTGGATTCAATGTGACCCGGGCCAAGCATTCCTTCATCGGACATGGTAGAGTACCTGGCATCGAAATTGAAAATGAATCTCGCAAACCCAATAGTCACCTGCTGAGCATGTGACTGGCGTGCAATGGCCTTCAAAGACTCGGCGGATGAGAAGGCGATATTAGATTGGACATGAGCTGTCCCAGTGCAGAGCAGATTGATCAGGGAGTTGAAGGGAATATGATCTGACAGGCAGCGGGGAAGAGCCTGCACGGCAACATGTAACAAATCATAGAATCCCTGTCTCTGGTCCACGGCGCTGAGGTGATCATCGCGCCTCCCAAAGCTGAAAGCCTCCGAGATTGGGGTCTTGGGCGTCGCACCGCCGAATTTCTCATCCAAGGCCGCTTGGCCACCAAATGTGTTATCGCACAGAAGCGTTATCTTCCCCAAAATCTCGAAAAACGTATGTAATATGTCCGGATGTTGTCACTCAGCCTTGAGATGCTAACGGGCTGCGATGAGAGCTCATCGCGACTCTCGGGGGCATTCGGCAGGCGGGGGTCCACAAGGAATTGGGGTCGTGGTAGATGAGTAGAGGAAGAAATATCGGTGAAGGGGTTCGGAATCGAACCGGTAGGGAAAGGCGGACATAATTGGTCGCAATTCTCGAGGTCTGTCACAATTGACAAGAACGCTCGAATTCCGATAACCATCTTTTCTGGCTCCATTTGCTCGATTTTCAACTCCCGGCCAGAAAGGAAGAGATCGGAATTGATCATCGGAAAGATGATGTTGCGGAAACACACATCCGGGTGCTTGAATCCGATCATTCGCACGAGCTGTATCAGTGGCTCTGCCACGGCTGGCTCTGTACTCAAGTATGTCCGTTTGCCCGCTGGAAGGGCTATTCTTGCGACCTCCTCTACTTTCCGAAGCGTGACTGTTGGGGAATCGGTATAGCGGAAGAAGTATGTCCACAGTAACCGGCACATAGCCTGCAGTGCCGGTCCTCGCGTTGGACGATCCTTCAATCTCGCCGGGAGTGATAGAACGACTGACAGCCACTGAGAGGAGAAATTTTCCTTTGAGGATACGCAAAGAAGCAGAACGTGCAGTGGGAATGCCGCCGCCCAGTGACGAGGCTTCGTGAGCATTTGACCTAGACGGGATTGGACCAGGTCGAGGAATTCCTTCCACTTGGGCAATGACAGGTCACAGGTTGGATTCGCTGCTACTGGCAGCAGGAGTTTCTCGAAGATATAGCAGTATGCTTGTTTGACACGCTGTCCATGAGCGCCGACGAACAAACGGGCCAGCGATCGCATGAAATCGCATGACTTGGGCCACATGTCTGGATACGTCCGGACCCGTAAGTGTCTCATGCCCAAGATCAAAAGCTCTGTTTTAGAATCACCCTCCTTTGATGGTCCACGTAACGTTTCATCCTTCTGGTATTTGTCCAGCTCGGCCAGGAATCGGTTGGTAACGCTCTGGAAATTGTTCTCGCTCATGATCCCCAGTAATTGGGCATATATTCTCCAGTTTGCCATGCGAAGGGGTGACCCAGAGATCTGATCGGGATCAACCGTCTTGAGTTGGCCGAAGACAATATCCTCTAACCGCTCAGCCATTTCAATCGTGATGTGTTCAAGGCTACTCTGGTTGAAGATCTCGATCAAGACTCTGCAGACGAGATACACTGATACCGTGGCACGCCGTTCCGCTAGCACAACATCATCCTGTCGGGTGAGGAGCGGAGTGGACGATTGAGGTGTATGTTCCGTCTGTCCGGACGTTTCGAGGACCATCTGGGGCGGTTCCGTGTTTCGACGTATAAGCGGTCCGTTCTCCGAGGCGGGCGACTTAGACTGGGGAAGATCAAAGGAGTTAGCTGGGAGCGGCGGTGATGGAAGTGCTACAAGGCCATACTTGATTCGTCGGATGCTTTGCCATAATGGCGGCATCTCCCTTTGCTTTTCGCCAGAACATGATGGTGTCGATTAATGGCTTCGGCTTCTGTCGGGCGATGTGCCCCAAGGCCGATATCAACTGGTCGAAGTTGGGATCTGCCCCCGGTCCGCATACGGCTTCCACGGGGACATCGGACTCCCCCAGCTTCATAATTGCCTGGTTGATCTTACTTTCTGCTTGACCAACAAACTTGATACAGTGTCAGCCGATGGTCGGAATATCAGGTGGGGCGGTATTGCGCCTACAGCAGTGAAGAGATGGTGCAGAGCATATTCTCCAACGGTTTTCGACTCCGCATGATGAGGCTTCGACTGAGAGCGGCTATGGGACCGCTCACGCCACGGTTTGCCATTCGAATTCATCCGCCGATGGGCCGGATTGCCCGGACTTCCCTTGCCCACATGGTCGATATCCCGGTCTTCGATCGTCGATAGAGATCCCGGGAGCATCTGACTCGCACCGCTGTTTGCTTGGGGCTGGTATGTCGCGTGCATGTCCACCGATTCGAGTCGCGCACCACCAGCAGTCCCGCCCTCCGGATCGATACCACCGCTGCGGCCGAGGGAGGCGATCAGTTCGGGGCTGAGTGGGCTGGTCGAAGAGGTGGACGCGGCGAAGCTGGGGTTGCGAGAGTGTTGGATCCCATGCACGATCGACGTCTGTCGATGATGGCCGTAGGAATTGGAGGGGCGTCGTTCGAGGGGCGCATCGTATCCGGCCCCGGGGCGTCCGGAGGATGTTTCAGGGCTCTTGGAGTGCGAGTGGCCGCGACGAGGGTTTTGAGGCTGTAGGGTCGAAGAGGTTAGCGCGGACGGATCGGCTGGTCGTCCTCTGACCGCGGACGTTTCCCGGCTATGCACTGTCGACGACGGAGTGCTCCTGGTCACTAGTCGTTCTGGTGGGGATGAGAAGGTATGGTGCGACACAGGGTTGGACTCGTCAGGGATGAGGGGCATGGTCGTTGGCTGGATGGGCCCAGCTTTGATCGTAGGATGCGATGCCACTAGCCACGCATGGTGTTAGAAATCTCGCGTAGACGACAGGCGGTTGAGCGAAAGGAAGGGGGGTCGAGCTGCCAGCAGGAGGCAGCAGTGGGACCTGATCAGACAATGCGTGGTTGGGGGTCACATACTGCTGGTGTCTCACGCCTCGGGATCCAAGCCACATTCAATGCTGACGGAGACGCGCGTGTACAGGAGTCAGGGCATTAGAGAGCGAAGATGAGCGGGACATTGTTGCTCATGAGCCCTAGCAAGAGGAGGGGAGGCGTGTGGGAGGGGAGTGCGCTGGGGATGAGGTTGCTTGGTGAAGCTGCGCTCCCCGGCGGGCTGGTGTTTTGTTCGCGACCGTAGTTGCACGGGCACACACCAGGCCCTATTCCTCTGCACCAAAAACCCAAACTTCAGCACAAGGGGCTTTTCGGAGATGGTCTTTTTTTTTCGATAGGTCTTCTTCCCGGGGGTCTGAGAGAAAGGAGGTATGAACTCAAAAATCAGATATGCTGCCAAAAACAGGGAATATCCCTCCCCTTGGGGATTCTCGCGTGGTGTGTTGCCGCCAGCAGTGTTCCCCATTGATCCGTTGACGTCGGCCAACCAGGGACATACTTCCCACTCTCTACACCTCCCCCCTTGTCGTTGGTCTCACTGGATACTATCCTACAGAATGTTCAGTTGGAAGAAAAGGTAAATTCACGACCAAATCACGTATCTCATTGCGATGCGCCAATGGACACACGCACTTGTTCCACCCCTGGAGCAACTACTACGTAATGGAGTGTTCTCTCTGCCTGCGCCTTCACTAGAAGCCTTATGCCATCATGCATGCATAGTCCTACACACTCAATCTAAGGTTCCGACCCCTCCAGCGGGTTTCAGGGACCAGGAGGCAACTTTCGTATCGGTATGGGCTCACATGCACCGCCGTTGGGGGCAGATGCCAAGAATGGGGGAGATCCGGAGTACTGGTACTCCGTCTGCTGAAAGAGAAAACGCCGTCTTTCTCCATAGTGAACTATCCCACAGATGGGATTTGAATCCCGAGTAGCTAATTGACCGAATGTACAGGATTGAGCCACGACAGCTGTTATCTCTGAATGGATCTTATTGCGCATCCAAGGACACCATTGCGAATGAATGTTAACAAGTGTTGTCTTGGACGCCATATCCTCGTACTCCTCATGTGGGGTGACCAGTCCAGGAGTCAGTCGGTGTAACCGCCTCGCCCACATGGATGCTACGAAGTATGTGCATTATTTGGATCGCCTCTGCTTTCATCATGGACTCACCCATACGATGTACCGACATACTTACAACGGTACCCGGGTGTCACTCTGAGAACGAGAAATACGAGCCAGTTCCTACAAGTTCCGTGCGGAAGATTCCAGCAGCCAACCCAAAGGGCCAAACGGCTCGCTCGGGTTGGGGAGTTGGTTCTCTGGGGTTGGAGACGTGGAGTCGGAGCCTCGTCATTTCACCCTGGGTAGTGGGGAAGGAATCTCTGGCACTTGGACGGTGGCCATGTGCCGCCATCCGAGAAACGCCGGCAAATGCGCTGGTGTAGAATGTGTCCTGCGCGTAGCGACGGGAATCTCGGTCCGCCCAGCCTGGTGTCCGGTGGACTTTGTACACAGGACATCGGGAGATGGGTATCTGGCAAAGGTGTACATGTCTTCACGACGAAGGGTAGCCAAAGATTTATACGGTGGTGTACTGTTTTAGGGTGGAATATTTCCACCGTGTGGTGCGGAATCTCTCCGTCCTCCGTTTGGATGTTCGTGAACCCCCTCTAGATATGTGGGTGGACGGAGGCCGGAATAGTATGAGAAGCGGAACTTCAGTAGTTTATTCTCCGTGGTGGGAGACCCGGTCAGCGTGAGATGAGGTTGATCGTGTACCAACTACGGGAGGGCGCGAGGTGGATGGTTGGCAGATATGCCGTAGTAATTGGTAGGCAACAGGCACCTGTCGCACGTAGATCACTTGATACTGAGGGAGGATCTGGTGCACCTCCTGTGTATGTACGACTATGAGTAGATATATACATAGTAAGAGCCTCTTGGGATAAGCATGCCTACATAAGAACAAGGCCTTCTATTACGAACATATCCTATTGCTGTAGTTGTGCTGTCCGGTTCGACCCAGACAGAGCAAGTGGCAGCAAAGGCGGAACTCGGCTAGCAACGCTGTTCGGCAGGGTCTTCGGGAGATCCCCCATATGAAGCCAAACGAATCGTGGCCACTTGCCATCAGACTCCGCCGCCACCTCCAGCATCCATGTCCACACAGGGCCGAACTCTCCTTCCGATCCAGACTTCCTCTCGGCCAAGTGTCGGTCTATCTGATCTCCCCCACACAGAGCACGGGGACGTATATAACGGCCAGTCGGACCCCGCGACGCCTGTTCCTGGAAACTTCTGGCGTCTGATGTGAACTCCGACCATCGACCCTTTCGTTACATCTGTTGTCCATCGCGAATCCTGTTGCGTGGTCCGACTGTGTTGACACCCCTCGGCTTGTCGCCCACTGCAGTTTAGCGGCCCTTCACGTGCTGTCTCCTACTTACTGTGTAGAAGTCCTGCGCTAACGGGACTCCCCGACCGCCTCCCCATTGGGCCACCCGCCACCTACCTAGGTAGCCTCTCTCCGGTGAATCACATCCACCGGCGATCCGACCGGAACCACTGCTGCCGTGCTCTCACGAGCCAGCCTGCCCCTTGCCTGCTCCCTCAGCCTCTCCGGTTTCCGGTCGCAAAGCATGCGCTCGGCTTAGCGGCGGATATCCTTTGGCTGCACTTCGACCATCTCCTCAAACCTTCCCTGCACCTCCTCTCCTCCTCCTTCTCTTCCCTTCGTTCCGCTTCTTCTGCTGTATAGTCGCCTTTTTGCTTTTCCCCCTATTCCATTCTAGGGAAAGTCACCGTCGGCCGACGTCGGGCTTTCCTACGTCTTTTTCGCCCGTTTGCTGCACCCAGGGTTCAGTGAATTAGGGGCGTCTTATCTGGCCTTTCAGCTGTCTCGCCGTTCCTCCCCTCTCTTATTGACGCTCGCCTCCTCCCGGATTCCGCACTCTCCCGTCCCCGCCTACATCGCGATCCGCGCCCGTGTTCGCTGAACAGCAACAACTCGCAATCATGGCGCAGCTCGACACCCTCGACATGGTCGTCCTGGCGGTGCTCCTGGTCGGGAGCATCGCCTACTTCACCAAGGGCGCCTACTGGGCCGTCCCCAAGGATCCCTATGCGGCCTCCGGCCCCGCCATGAACGGCGGCGCTAAGGCTGGCTCCTCTCGGAATATCATTGAGAAAATGGAAGAAACTGGCAAGAACTGTGTGATTTTCTACGGCTCCCAGACTGGTACCGCCGAGGACTATGCGTCGCGTTTGGCCAAGGAAGGTTCCCAGCGGTTCGGCCTCAAGACCATGGTCGCCGATCTGGAGGACTACGACTACGAGAACCTGGACCAGTTCCCCGAGGATAAGCTCGTCTTCTTTGTGATGGCACCTACGGTGAGGGCGAACCCACCGACAACGCCGTGGAGTTCTATCAGTTCATCGCCGGAGACGATGTCGCCTTTTGAGAGCGGCGCCTCCGCCGACGACAAGCCCCTGTCCTCGCTCAAGTACGTCACTTTCGGTCTCGGTAACAACACCTATGAACACTACCAGGCGATGGTCCGCAACCTGGACTCTGCTCTGACCAAGCTCGGTGCCACGCGCATTGGCGATGCCGGTGAAGGTGACGATGGTGCTGGTACTATGGAGGAAGATTTCTTGGCATGGAAGGAGCCCATGTGGGCCGCCCTCTCCGAGGCAATGGACCTCCAGGAACGTGAAGCCGTCTATGAGCCTGTGTTCTCCGTCACTGAAGATGAAGCTCTGTCCCTGAGGATGACAACGTTTTCCTGGGTGAGCCCACCAAGGGCCATCTCCAGGGTGCCCCAGTGGCCCGTACTCCGCCCACAACCCCTTCATCGCCCATTGTCGAATCTCGTGAATTGTTCAACGTCAAGGACCGCAACTGTCTGCACATGGAAATCAGCATCGCCGGAAGCAACCTCTCCTACCAGACTGGTGATCAATTGCTGTTTGGCCCACCAACGCGGGTGCTGAGGTGGATCGGTTCCTCGAGGTCTTTGGGTCTCGAAGAGAAGCGCCACTCGGTCATCAATGTCAAGGGTATCGATGTGACTGCCAAGGTTCCGATCCCGACTCCTACTACCTACGATGCCGCCGTTCGCTACTACATGGAAATCGCCCCCCGTGTCCCGTCAGTTCGTTGCCACCCTTGCTGCCTTTGCTCCGGATGAGGAGACCAAGGCCGAGATTGTGCGTCTTGGAAGCGACAAGGACTACTTCCACGAGAAGATCTCCAACCAGTGCTTCACCATTTCCCAGGCTCTCCAGAGTGTCACCTCCAAGCCTTTCGCCGCCGTTCCGTTCTCCCTGCTCATCGAAGGCCTCAACAAGCTCCAGCCCCGTTACTACTCCATCTCGTCCTCCTCCCTGGTTCAGAAGGACAAGATCAGTGTTACGGCCGTCGTCGAATCCACCCGCCTGCCTGGTGCCTCTCACCTTGTCAAGGGTGTGACCACCAACTACCTCCTGGCCCTCAAGCAGAAGCAGAATGGCGAACCGTCTCCCGATCCTCACGGCCTCACCTACTCTATCACTGGACCCCGTAACAAGTACGATGGCATCCACGTCCCGGTTCACGTTCGTCACTCCAACTTCAAGCTGCCCTCCGATCCCTCCCGCCCTATCATCATGGTCGGTCCCGGTACCGGCGTTGCTCCCTTCCGTGGTTTCATCCAGGAGCGTGCTGCTTTGGCCGCCAAGGGTGAAAATGTTGGACCTACTGTTCTGTTCTTCGGTTGCCGCAAGAGCGAGGAAGATTTTGTCTACGAGGATGAATGGAAGGTATGTTGTTCTTTTATAACCTGTACGACTTTGATAGCCATATCAGGATGCTAACAGTTCCCCTCTAGACTTACCAGGAGCAGCTTGGAGACAAGCTCCAGATCATCACTGCTTTCTCCCGTGAATCCTCCCAGAAGGTGTACGTCCAGCACCGTCTGCGTGAGCACTCCGACCTGGTGAGCAGCCTTCTCAAGCAGAAAGCCAACTTCTACGTCTGCGGTGATGCCGCCAACATGGCCCGTGAGGTCAACCTCGTCCTCGGCCAGATCATCGCCAAGCAGCGTGGTCTCCCCGCTGAGCGCGCTGACGAGATGGTCAAGCACATGCGCAGCAGCGGCAGCTACCAGGAGGATGTCTGGTCATGAGTTTCATGAACATTTCTTTTGCACCTATGTCATTTTAGTGTCATGATTTTCTTTTCTTCTTTTTTTCATGCCTAGATGATCCTTGCATATACTCCGCCGGTTTCGTGTATTTCTTTTTGGCGTGGTTGATGTATGCTTAGTGCTTCTTTGGCCTTCACTGCCAGCTACATCGAATTGGTTAAGATCTCGCATGTGGCTGGGTGGAGGGATTTGATAGAGAATACAGCCTCAAAAGAATGATGGGTAGATTTCATAACTTGATTGTGTATACTTTTCTTCTTCGGGGGTGTATAGAGACATGGAAAATATATAGTTACAGATTATTAGAGATAAATGTTGTGAGCCACCACCACTTGCATGTCGTATTCGTTCGCCCATAAAGCGTAGGCAAATCTACACAAGACGGGGGAAACAAGGATAGAAAGTGAAAAGCAAAGACAAACGCTAAGACTATATACTTACGTCCCGAGCAGCAGCCTCAGTGTTGGGAGAGAGATAACGGTAGAGCCTCGGCCTTAGCGCGGAGTTAAGGTTAAGGTGATTGGAAAGAGTACCGCAAGCATCGTCATTGAGACCCTCCGACAGGGACGACCACCCTGGCCAACACCCCTTCCACCTCGTTACCAGCCAGCCCTCCAACCTAGGGACCAGCAATGCCGCCAGCTGCTCCTAACTAAGCAGCCCCCATTCTCGAACAATCGCTTTTCCTCGCGGCATTGGCACCGGTGCGTTATCACGAATCCCGAACCCCCCGCAACCACGGCGGTGATTCGTCTCCACCGCAAAAAGCCCATCGCGGAAACGTCCCTTACTGACGCTTACCACCGTCGGCTTTCTTCCAGACACTACCAACAGACTCGGACTTGGAGGATGTCGTACATAGTGCCCATACATCGGGCGAGCAGCATTCGCCATGCGCTCAAGTTGCAGTTCATGACTCCGGAGGAGGAGTGTCTGGTCGTAGCGTGAGTGACGTTGACCCCATCCCATCTGATCCATCCCGCGACCGGGATAACGACACTGTTGCCGATGCTGCCGGGACTGGCCAACCAACCGGCTAGAAGAGACCTGGAGAACTAGATGCTAACGATAGAGCTCTGCTCGACACCCCACAGAAAAGCCAACCGACTAGAAGTCTACACTCTCACCCCCGATGGCCTCAGCCTGGCCGCATCATGCACCCTCTACGCGCGGGTCACGATGCTCGACCGACTGCCTGCGCCCGCAAACTCACCGACCGACCACCTCTTCGTCGGCACCGATCGCTACTCCTACTGCACACTCTCCTGGGATAGCGCGACCAACCAGATCCGCACGGAGCGGAACTTCGTCGACATCTCCGATCCGTCATCCCGCGAATCCCAGACCGGAAACCGCTGCCTGATCGACCCCAGCGGTCGCTTCATGACATAGAGGTCTACGAGGGGTTGATCGCCGTTGTGCCAATCGTGCAATTACCGAGCAAGAAGAAGGGTCGGCAACTGCTGTACCGACTGGGCCGGATGTTCCGCGGGTCGGGGAATTGGGGGAACTGACGACGGCGCGGATTGATGAGCTGTTCGTGCGGTCTTCGGCGTTCTTGCATGTGCAGTCTGGATTGCCGCGTTTGGCGTTGCTGTACGAGGACAACCAGAAGAAAGTGAGGTTGAAGGTGCGTGAGCTGGAGTATACGTCTGCGACGTCGAACACGAGTGCGGACGCGACGTTGGCGGATTTGGCGGATTTCGCTCAGGAATTGGATCTTGGAGCATCGCATTTGATCCCAGTGCCTGCGCCATTGGGTTCGTGGTTCTCTCCTTGGTGTTGGGGTCCTAAGTTGTTATACTGACGGTGATAGGCGGTCTGCTTATCCTCGGCGAGACGTCGATCAAGTATGTGGACGATGACAATAACGAGATCGTTTCCCGGCCGCTTGACGAAGCGACTATCTTCGTGGCATGGGAGCAGGTCGATAGCCAGCGTTGGCTGCTAGCCGACGACTATGGACGACTCTTCTTCCTCATGCTTGTTCTGGACTCAGAAAACCAGGTCCAGGGATGGAAGTTGGATCACTTGGGGAACACGTCAAGAGCGTCTACCCTGATATATCTAGGCGGTGGTGTCATCTTCGTCGGGTCCCACCAGGGTGACTCCCAAGTTCTCCGCGTCGGCAACGGCACCTTCGAAATCATCCAGACTTTGTCGAATATTGCCCCCATTCTGGATTTCACAATAATGGACCTTGGCAACCGCACGAGTGAAAGCCAAACGCACGAATTCTCGTCGGGCCAAGCTCGAATTGTCACTGGATCAGGTGCGTTCGACGACGGCACTCTGCGGAGTGTCCGAAGCGGCGTTGGTATGGAGGAGCTGGGCGTCTTGGGTGAGATGGACCACGTTACCGACCTGTGGGGTCTGCAAAATAAGACCCAAGGCGATTTCTTGGATACGCTTGTTGTCACATTTGTTGACGAAACTCGAATCTTCCAGTTCAGCCCGGATGGGGAAGTGGAGGAGTTAGATCAATTCCTGGGACTGAGTCTTTCAGAAAACACCCTTCTCACGGCTAATCTTCCCAGAGGTCGAGTGCTGCAGGTCACGGAGCGGAGGGTGTTGATCGCGGAGATGGAGAGTGGCATGGTCGTGTACGAATGGGCCCCGTCGAACCAGCTGATTATCACATCTGCTTCTGCCAACGACGAGTCTGTTGTTTTGGTCGCTGGTGGTGAGCTCATGACGGTATTGGACATTCGCAACGAGACCCAGATCGTGGCGCAGAAGGACTTTGGCGCAGACAGCCAGATTTCCGGTGTTACGGTACCTTCTTCGCCGACGGGCGTCTGCATCGTCGGATTCCCCCAGCTGGCTAAGGTTGCGGTCCTTACGTTACAAGATCTGGGAGAGCTGTACTCAACATCGGTGGGCCCAGCTGGCGAGGCCTTCCCGCGGTCAGTCCTTGTTGCAGACGTGCTCGTGAACAGCCCGCCTACGCTATTCATCTCCATGGCGGACGGCAGTGTTATTACATATTCGTTCAATACGGAGGACTACTCCTTAACCAGCATGAATAAGCTGATTCTGGGCTCTGAGCAGCCTACTTTCAAGAAACTTCCTCGAGGCGACGGATTGTTCAACGTCTTCGCGACATGCGAGAACCCCAGTCTGATCTACGGCTCGGAAGGTCGCATCATCTACTCTGCCGTGAACTCCGAAGGTGCATCCCGCGTATGCCACTTCAACTCCGAAGCCTACCCGGAGTCCATCGCCGTTGCCACGGCCCAGGAGCTGAAAATTGCCCTGGTCGACAAGGAACGGACCACGCAGATCCAGACCCTCCCTATGGGTGCGACGGTGCGCAGAGTTGCCTACTCGCCCTTTGAGAAGGCGTTTGGTATTGGCACGATCGAACGGAAGATCGAGGAGGGAGCGGAGATTGTCAAGAGCCAGTTTGTCCTGGCTGACGAGATCCTCTTCCGACGACTGGATGCATTTGATCTCCGACCTGAAGAGCTGGTGGAAAGTGTTATCCGGGCAGAGTTCCCGGCTGGTAAGGATGAGAATGGACGTGATACGTTCAAGGACCGGTTCATCGTTGGAACGGCATATCTGGACGACGAGGATCAAGACTCCATCCGCGGCCGTATCCTCATGTTCGAGGTTGACAATGGCCGCAAGCTGACCAAGATTGCGGAATTACCGGTCAAGGGGGCATGTCGTGCGTTGGCGATGCTGGAAGATAAGATCGTCGCAGCGCTTGTCAAGACGGTGAGTCCTACACCCCTACTACTCCGAGATCCTTAAAGCTGATATATCTGTGTGTAGGTCGTGATCTATAAAGTAGTAGGCAACAACTTCGGCGCCATGAAGCTGGAAAAGCTCGCTAGCTACCGAACCTCAACCGCGCCCGTGGACGTGACTGTGACAGACAACGTGATTGTGATCTCTGACCTGATGAAGAGCGTGTGTTGGTGGTGGAATACCATCAAGGAGAGGACGGACTCCCTGATTCCCTCAAGGAGGTAGCCCGACACTTCCAGACTGTCTGGGCTACTGGGGTTGCCTGTATTGCCCCGCACACATACCTCGAGAGCGATGCGGAAGGCAACTTGATTATCCTCCGCCGTAACCTCAGCGGAGTCGAGGAAGACGACAAGCGTCGTCTCGAAGTCACGGGGGAGATCTCGCTCGGTGAGATGGGTGTGAACCGGATCAGACCGGTAAATATCCAGCAGCTGGCCAGTGTGACGGTCACCCCGCGTGCTTTCTTGGGAACGGTAGGATATCCCATTATCCCTTTGAATCAGCCCATACATCTTAATCCGCTGCTGACAAGTATCGAACAATAGGTCGAGGGATCCATCTACCTCTACGCGGTCATTAACCCCGAACATCAAGACTTCCTCATGCGTCTCCAAGCAACCATGGCCGGCAAAGTCGAGTCCCTAGGGAACATGCCGTTCAACGAGTTCCGTGGCTTCCGCAGCATGGTGCGCGAGGCGAAGGAACCGTACCGGTTCGTGGATGGAGAGCTGATTGAGCGGTTCTTGACTTGCGAGCCCAACGTTCAGGAAGAAATTGTCGAGTCGGTCGGGATGATGAATGTTCACGAGGTTAAGGTTATTATAGAAGCGCTGAGACGGTTGCACTAGGTACCTAGAAGTGCTGCTGTTTCGTTCGACGGTTGGTTGTTTGCTAAGGCTGGTGTTCCCGGCCATGATTATTATGACTTATATCGAATCCATGATTTAACATTTCCATCCTAGCCAGTACTTGCTTCTATACAAATAGTGAAGATTCGCCCCAGTAGACACGATGGAAGGCATATTTGAAGTTAGTTTCATGATTTGATTCAGCGAGTAGTATACAATTCAGACCATGCAAGTTAGATGACATGCATTGATGCATAATATCTGGTACCAGAGCCAGATCGCAGCTTTTGGATCTCCAGTCCCAACGCAGCCTCATCCAATGCACATGCCAAGGACACGAAATAAAAGACAAGAGAATGAAAAATTAGAATATGTATTTCCCAAAAAGTCCTTCCACACGCATCCTGGAGAGAGCGAAGGCAACAACCTCCACCCCACGAAGTGAGTGCAGGCATCCTACTTCGCAGCAGCAGCAGCCTCCTCATCACTCCAATCCAACAGCTCCATAATCTGCTCCTCAGAAAGCTTCGCCTTCTGCTCCTCCACCGCATCGATATTCTTCTTATTCTTCCTCCCCCGCTTGCGCGCATTCTCCGTCCACTCCGGCACCCCACTCGCCGTCGCAAAATCCTCCACCTCATCCTCCTCAACCTCATCATCCGTATTCTCCACCTCACCCAGCACCTTGCCCGAGCCTTCGTTCTTTCCAGCCGCCGCACCCCCACGGAGCGCATTAGCCGACACCTTGGCCTTCTTTCCGCCCATCTCCTCGCGCTTCTTGCGCTCCTTCTCCATCTGCTTGCGGTGGTCCCGCTCCGCCATCTTCTTGAAGAAGGCCTCGATATACGGCCGGGCGATGAGGTAGCCCACGACTGAGAGGGTGACCTTTGTCCAGCGGTTGGCGCTCATCTGCGCGAAGGAGAGGTACAGGTTGCCGAAGAAGCGGGCGAAGATCTCGTAGACGAAGGCCCAGAGCTGGCCGAAGAAGTCTTCGAGGGCTTCGGCGGCGATGGAGCCGGCTTCGTCGGGGGAGGGCATGGTGTGATTTGTATGAGTTGTATTCGTGGGTTTGTTTCTTTCTGTGCAGTGCAGTGCTGTGGTGCTCCGATCTGATCGGTCGATGTGGTTTGTTCGGAGGACACTTGCGGCGAATGCGGGATCTCCGGAGAGATAAGCTCCAGGGACGAGGGGACGTGGACGCTCGACAGGGAGAATGGAAGATGGGGATGGGCCCGGTCGAGACGGGGTGGGAAATCTCAGGGACGAGACGTCAATTGCAAAAAGGGGTACGGAAAGAAAAAGAACTCGATGGACGTGGGGGAGACTCGTCGGTCTGCCGTTTCATAGTCTTTGGAGAGAAATTCCGTAACTGGAAATGTCCTGTTTCGGCATAGCGCAATGGCACGTCGGTCTGAGGGTTCTTCCGAGAGGGGAGCTCCGGCCAATCAGCGGGTGGATGACCGTGCTTGATAGAGACGCGTGGGACGCGATGCGATCGATACCGGTCGCTGGTCTACCTACTCTGCGACTACATTCATTCTCCTCGCCTGCTCGATTCAAGCCCTTGAAAGCCTGTCGTCTCTGGGCGCTCATTGCTCTCTGCGTTAGATACTACTATCATGGCCAACAATGAGGAAGTAGCCCTGGAGGATGTATGTACCCCGACCAGGCTCATAGCCTCATTCAATCCCACTGCTAACATATCCAGCGCCTCAAATCCGCTCTCTGGCTCTCCATTGGAAAAATCGTTGACGAAGAGACAATTAAACTCGGTATCAACGCCACGCCCCAATTCATCGGTGCCTTGACAGAAATGGTCTGGGCCCAGATAGGTATGTCCGCTCTCGTGATGGATGTTGTTGGCCCCCGTCGCAGCCACAGTTTCGTCACTTTTACCTCATCGTGCTGAAGCTGACGAATATTCTCGATTTCAGAGACTGTCAGCCAAGATCTTGAGTCGTTTGCAAAGTGAGTAATGATTTTCAATCCACAAAGTACATACACTTGAGGCAATGGACCGGTGGTGCATGTATCTATCTCTGGATTGGGATGGTCTTCTGAGCACTGCGTAACTGGGCGTGCCTTGTTGGGACTTCGCTAACAAGGTTATCTCGATCCAGACATGCCGGCCGCTCCACGATCAACGTATCCGACGTGATGTTATTGGCACGCCGCAATGAGGGGCTCGAATCCATCCTACGAGCGTTCGCCGATCGGGAGCGCGAGGAGGAGGGGAAGATTCATGAGACATACGGCAATGATAGTGGTTGCTTGATTAAGTACCGCTAGCAAGGCAGTGCCTGGGCAAGTCTCGCGCCCTGACGGACTCCCAATCACCTTCCGATTGGTGGCTAGAAACTGCTGCCACCCAGATCCTGGCCTGTAAGTACTAGCCAACAAGTGTATATGCCTGGCTCTCCGCCTTTGCCCGCGCATACACCACAACTAACGCAGATAAGGGCAGGTGCATCATCTCAAACGATTAGATCGGCCAAGAAATCCGTCTCTCACCTATGACGCCACCACCCATTGGACCCCCACATTGACAGGCCCCCTGTATTGAACGCTTCGATAGATGGAGGCGCATACTCGGAATGCCATTTCCAAACACCGCTCGCCGCAATGGGTCGCATCCCCTGGTCTAACCTTGCTGCTATTTATACACCCATATGGCGAAACATGCCGTCGAATCAAGGGGGTGCCTATGACGTGGAAAAGGTATCCGTGTGGTCGACCACATCATAGATGGTGTAATGATTATCAGATGCACATTTAACCTATCCGCCAATCATTCGTTGATTTTATTGTTCTTCGTGTACTCCCTGCGACTCCTGCTTCAACGTCATCGCGACGTCTTCAGATGTTGAGGTGCAGATTTGTCTCATCGTATATAACGACTATGGCCTCCGGAGATCTCGATGCTTCACCATGTCCAACGACAACTACTATATCGTCAATGTAATGCAATTTCTTTTTCGTTATACAGACAGATAATTTTCCAATGGTAAATCATGCTGAACACCGCCCTAGACACCGACACCTTCAGGGCTAGACTGAAGACCAACCCTCCGATGAAGTCAGTCCGTTACCACGGTCGCGGTGACATCCGTGTTGAAGAGATAGAGGAACCTGTCTGTGGGAAGGGCCAAGTGAAGGTTCGTTGCCACCAAGGCAGCACGAACAACCAATCTTACGACGACACTAATACGATCGCAGGCACGGCCAGCGTTTGTAGGGATCTGCGGCAGTGGTATGAATTGACTTTGCCATCGAAAAACTTTCATAAGTCAGCTAACCAACTACAGACATCCATGAATTCACCGCAGGCCCGTCCTGGTCCCGGAGGAACCCCATCCCCTCACAAAATCAACCTACCCGGTGACGCTGGGCCACGAATTCAGCGCCGTCGTCGAGGAAGTCGGCGAGGGAGTCACACACGTCCAGCCCGGGGACCGGGTCGTCGTACGTCCAACGATCTTCGACAAAGACTGCAGCTCGTGCAAACAAGGCTGTGAATGGTGCTGTGAGAACATAGGGTTCATAGGGCTCTCCGGTGCGCCTCTTCCCCAGTCCATACATATATCAATTTGTTAATTATCAACGAAGACACCTAACCTGAATAATTGCAGGATACGGAGGCGGTCTCGCAAAATACGTCGTCGCCCCCGCAAACCACTTCTACAAACTCCCCCAAAACGTGTCTCTCGAGACAGCTGCACTGGTCGAACCGATGGCCGTCGCCTGGCACGCCGTGAACCTCTCTCCCTTCAAACCGGGCAACCACGTCCTCGTCGTGGGCGGCGGACCCGTCGGATCGGCGTCATCCAAGTCCTCAAGATCCAAGGCGCCAAGTCGATCATCGTCGCGGAACCGATGGCCAAACGACGCGAGTTTGCGGCGAGTATGGTGCGACACATGCATTGAACCCGCTGGAAGAGGACGTGGTTAAGTTTGTCAAGAATATCACGATGATATGGGGGTTGACGTCACGTTCGATTCTGCGGGCGTGGAGAATGCACTTGAGGGTGCGATCAAGGCGACTCGCACGCATGGAACGATTGTGAATATCGCGGTGTGGGAGAAGAAACCGAAAGTGGGCGTTAATGAGCTGATGTATAATGAGGTGAAGTATACTGGTGCTGCGTTGTATGATGAAAGCGCTTTTAGGAGGGTGATTGAAGCGATTAGCTATGGTATGCTTTCTCTGTATCCATTCTTAGCGATGAAGACTAACTCATTTCATTATTCAGGCCAGCTGAATCCGGAAAGATGATTACGGACAAGATTAGGATGGATGACGTGGTGGAGAAGGGGTTCGAGACATTGGTCGCGGATCGAGATGATCACTGCAAGATCCTTGTGGATGTGCAGGGATGATATTGCTGCATAGCTACGATGTCGAACGGTCCATGATTTACATAATAGTATGCCTGTATGAGTACGACAGATAATGAAACTTGGTCAGCTATCACTTTTGTGCAATGCTTGGAAGTACGAGTCTCGCCCAACATCGAAGTCCAGTGCAGAACGACCTTGTGTGCCTTAGACCCTCCTTATTTAGTCTTGAAAGGTGAAGCCTAAATTGCAAGGAGTATCGTGAGATACCACAACGATAGCCATGGCTCGTAATGCTGCTATTGGTGGGCATTCCCTACGGCCGGTGCGGAGAAGGACTCATCCCACATTAACATGCAGCCCTCAGCGGTGTTCTCTCCGCTCCATGGGGTTCAACCTCTCATCCTCTCTGCTTTATCTTATGGGTCATCCGAGGCCCTCGGGAGGATCAGGAAACGAAGGAATATCTAGTCAGATCAACGAGGGGTAAACACGAAAGCGGAGGTACAATCAAGCATATATATGCCCCTACCCCCAATCCAGATGCAGACACAGAGCCAGGTCAGATACTATACTAAACTCAACTTATAGCGTCAACCGAAACCATCAAGAAGTTTTGAATATGGCCTGGGAACTAGATGCCAAGAAGCGCAAGCCCGCGTCCTCAACGCCATCCCCCGCAATGGAGGATTGATAAGCAGAGATATGCCATTTGACAGATGTGACCGGCGTTCCACGAGCCACAGGGCTTCTGTCCCCCGAACAATTAAAGATTACCGAGTCAACAGTCTCAGAACTTGCACAACAACTTGCTTCGCAACAACTGACGGCAGTCAGTGTCTTGGAGGCTTTTGCAGCCCGTGCCGCAATCGCTCACCAGCTGGTAGGTGGGATTCGAAAGAGGTCAACCGGCTTGAGCTAACATCGCTGTAGGTGAATTGCCTGACGGACTGGTTTCTGGAAGATGGTCTGAAGCGAGCAGCCGAACTGGATACTTATATCCAAACGCACGGTAAACCTGTGGGACCGCTGCATGGCATCCCCGTATGCATCAAGGTAGACTGCCCAGCTTATCAGGAGTACACTGATGTGATTGAGAATGCTAACATGATCAGGACACCTACGATATCAAAGGATATCTCACCACACTCGGTTTACGCCAGTAAGAAAAATGATATCGTTGACCGCGACTCAGCACCGGTCCACGCCTTGCGAGAGGCCGGCGCAGTTTTCTACGTCCGAACGACGATGCCGCAAACCGGCATGGCTCTGGAGACGTGCAGTAAACCTCTGGGGCCGGACCTTGAACCCCTTCAACATCAACCTCGGTGCAGGCGGTAGCTCCGGCGGCGATGGCGCCCTTGTTGCGATGCGCGGGAGCCCAATTGCCCGTCGACTGACATCGGTGGATCAATTCGGACGCCCGCGGCATTCAATGGGTTGTATGGTATGCGACCTACAGCGGATCGAATCCCCAAGACGGGAATGCAGAGTACGGAGAGCGGCCGGATATCGATTCGAGTCTCTTCTGGGCCGGTGTGTCATTCTATCGACGACGTGCGGCTATTCACGAAGGTCTTGAATGCCCATCCGGTCAATCGATATGATGTTACCTGCTCTCCTGTGCCTTGGAGGGATGTCCCCAAGCCCGAGGGTAAGCTAGCTATTGGGGTTATGAAATGGGATGGTGCCGTGATGCCTCATCCTCCGATTCTGCGAGCTATTGAGCTTGCTTGCCAGACGCTCCGTCAAGCTGGTCATCAAGGTAAGGACCGTTGTCCGAGGCCTTTGTAGTGTTGTCTAACAGTGTTCAGTGACTGAATTTACACCTCCATTCGATTGTTGGGACGCAGCGAAAACCACGGTATGCAGGTTCTTACCCACACCTATTGGTCGGGGATGCTAATCTAGACAACAGTTTGATCTGTATTTCCCAGATGGTTGCAAAGGAACCCTGGCCATGGTGAACGCTTCTGGAGAACCGCTGCTCCCAGCCTTCGCCGACTTAATGAAGGTCTACAATGCGCGTGAGCAGAGTGCGGCGGAAACCCTAAAGGTACGATCTGGTCTATCTGACATCAGCTAATGATTGAGCTCCAACCTGCTAATAACTATTACAGCACAACGCCCAGCAAAGAACATACAAACACCAATTCGCCAAGGCATGGGATGAGACATCCTCCCAGACCTCGACTTCCCGGCCTATAGATGTGCTCATCTGTCCCTGCGCACCGTCAACCAGCTTCCCTCACGGATTCAACGTATACTGGGGTTACACATCGCTGTTCAACCTGCTGGACTATCCGTCTACCATTCTGCCGCTCAAAGATTTCAAGATAAACGCAACAGATGATTCTGTGAATACTGCGTACCAGCCACGTACGTCGAATCCGTACGACAAAGTCAATCACGAGATGTGTATGTGTCTTCTTTCTTTGCCCTACCGTTAATTGTACAGCTCGCTGATTATTCTTGCCGGGCCTCAGACAACCCCGACATTTTTAGCAACCAGCCGATGACGCTGCAGATTGTTGGACGCCGTTTGATGATGAAGAATTGATTGAGGTGACTAGCGTCATTGATGAAATCCTCAATGCTTCGGAGAAATGATGATGTGATACTGTTCCATGGTCACTTGTGTGATAACTCTGCATGTAATGAATGATATAAATCCTCGGTTATATCCTTCATACAGCAACAGACCAGGTCAATTACTGTCTTTCGGCTCCAAATAGTACTGATAGTTACAGTGGTAAGTTTTCTGGCTCCTTAGGGATAGGATCCTGCACTGAAATGGTTATGTCTGCACTTCAACAGCTGAATGACAGGGCCGATGTTCTGCTCATCTCTTTGTCTGCTCTTGTTCAATGACTTATACTTTGAATGACATGTAACACAATCCGATTAGCATATGGAACATGCATAAATGGGATGTATTGCTTTGTCACCAATGGAATCTGAGATCTAACCACATCCAGTGCGCTGAAGGAGCCGATACGGGCTCTTGGCAGCTTGTCTGTTGGTATTCTAAGCAGATGGTTAGATCCATTGTCTTATCCGTAACATGGGCGCTTGTTTCATCCAATCCACTGCTGTCTTAGACTCATCACTACTACCTAGGTAAGGTCGCTGTCTGTGCGAGACATAAGATGGTTGCCTCGCGACATCCCATCCCATATCATCATCTATTTTGCCCTCGACCATGTTGGTCCTCCCAAGTGTCCCCGACTGGCTGCGAATGTATGTTCCTCCTCATTACTTACGGTCCAATCTTTGCATAGACTTAGAATAGTATTCGTAGCCTTGGGAGCCTTGCAACCGTGCTCTCATTTGTCCCCCAGCTGCACCGCATCTGTTCGACAAAAGATAGTTCCGGCCTCTCGCTCTACTATATCCTGTTCAACCTCCTTCTCGCGACCGAGGATGCTCGATCTTCTTCCTATTCCTTGTTAATGAAACAGATTCTCACGGCGTCTCCATCCAGAATCATCCCACTGTCGGAGACTGGCTGAATCTCTGCCAGGTCTCTGTAGTATGGGTCCTCTTTATGATTCTGTAAGAAACCCATTCCTAACTTCGTAATCCCCTCTCTGTACCTGTCTAACATGAAATCCAGATTTTTGCTCACAGTCCGCTTCCGTTCACGGGACCATATCGTCCACAAGCGTATAACTGTGAGCGTCTACGTTGTGTATCTCCTGATTTCTGTAATCCCACTACTCTGTGATTTTCTCTTTGGAATATTCCACGACCCATATGGCGACTTGGATTGGCGATTCTCCATCATATTCGGATTAGGCCATATGTTCTATATTCTACCAGCCCTCACACTTCTAAGCCTTATCTCTGTGGTCTTCCAAGCTCGCCTGATTTGGAAGCATAAGGCTCCGGCGCTCAGCATTCCTGGGCTCGCTATCCAGGCCATTGTGTTTGCCGTGATTGCAGCAATGTGGCTAGGCCGGGTCAAGTACTCTGACACGCCCATGAAGCCTGTTCCAACTTTGCTCGCATTTTTCGCCTGGTTCATAACCGTTGGTTGGCCGGCGGTGGATAGTCTAGTCTTTGCCACGGTCCAGGGGGTTCTCTACGGCCTGGCTGTTTATACGGCTCGACATTCAGATCGGGTGGATGAAGATGCCATCCACGATGGAGAGTCGGAGCCCTTACTTGGGCAGGATTCGAGCGTGGATGCCGCTGAAGGAAGCTGAACATTCTCGCTCGTCACTAGGGGCTTCTCTTCGTATCTTCATACCATCTTAGCGTCATCCCTAACGACATATTAACACCCACACACATGTCATCAAAATGTACTACCCCATATATGGGAACGTAATCACATTCGACCCCGGAATGAGCAATTCCGGCCGGCCACCGTTATCCTTCGGGTCCAGCACATCCGAATACCCACAACAGGGCAGTCTCACAATCGTATTGATATGATCCTCTCGAGTCCCCCAATCCCACCAGTCCAGGATAATCCCTTCATGCTGGAACCGGAACATATCCCCCGCTTTCACGTCATCAGGAAGCACCCAATCCTCAACATTAATCCATTGTCCGTGGTCCCACGATTCACCTGGCTGGATAGTCGCGAATTCCTCATGCTCTCCGACTCGCGCTATAATATCCGGGTCATCGTAGATGCCGAAACGACAGTAATCTTCCGATTGAAGGGGTTCCCAGACGGTTTCGTCCACTGGGCTCTGCCGGGATAGGGAATAGCCGGGCTCAACCAGAGATGCGGCGTGGATGGTGATAGGTCGTAGAGGAAGACCTGGAGGGACGCCTTTGTAGGTGAACTGGGCCTTGATCCAGGAGCTGCCTTGCGTGCCGAAATCGACGGGCTTTGCAGTTGAGAGAGTCACCTCGATGATTGGGGCACCGGTCTATTTCGATTAGTGATTTTGTCGCTCGAGATGGATTGAAGGAGAGTTGCTTTGACCTTCGTTCTGATGGTTCAAATGGGGAGCCCAGTCTGGGAGTTTCTGTGGGCATGGTTGTCAAACACCTTCCGGAACTGTGGACGGATCCGTCTGAATACAATAGCAGTCCAGAGGGTCTCAGCTCGGCCTGGTTCAGAAAAAGCTGATCATGGTTCAGGATTGCCAAGCCATTAGTCTGGACCTCGATGAGATCCATGTGCGGCACCGATGTGGTAGTATATAGCCTGGATATATACCTTTGAGGGGAATCGGGATGTGACGGGTGGTAGTGATCCTTCTCTCTCAGACAATGAATGCAACTTCATAAGATAATAAGGCCAGATACCGTTAAGGAACCCCAAAGGATAGCCTAACAGCCCCCGGCACATTGCCATCTCTCCTCCGCCCTTATAGCTGCGCCCGTATCGATTGTTTCGTTCGCCCCAACAACAGCAGTTTCTGGGGATCACGGAGACCGACTTTGAGGCTTGGGTGAGCAACATCCCCTGGTTGACATCTCATCTATAGCATCCTCAGATATATATATCAGATAGGAATCATAAGATGGCGGGGAAAACGAAGCATACACCAGGATGGGAACAATACAGAAGAGAAGATGTAGTTTATGATAATTGAGAATGTCTATTGCAGGGTTGGATATATAAGTAGATCTCGGATTCCTCCCTCTGAGACGATAGAGATCACCGTCGCCATACTCATAGCTGCCCTATTCGTTCACCTGGGCTAATTGGCAGGATGTCGCAAACTTCACAGCAGACTAATATCGCTGGGGGCAATGGACTGATACCCAGCTGGAACAAGAACATCACATGCTGTGGAGCATGTGCATGATGAGATGGTGATGTGAGGGTTGGCCCAAACAGGAAAGAAAAGGCCACAGCCACAGGGTTCCATGGCGGTGCAACACGAGAGTACGACGGTGGCGGTGCACTCGGCATGACATAATCCGGTTCCATGTGACTGCGGTTGCCGTATCGGGCAAGGCTAAATTTGGCATCCTCTCCCCACGTGATACTATGGTTCTTCGGAGGTACAGCGCCAGACTTTCCCTTCCACTGCCTCCCTCCACCAACCTTATTGCAGCCACATCGAGACGCCTCCACCAGCACCCTGACTCAACCACGGACGACGTGCAAACGGAAGATGAAGCCGTGGAACCATGGGAAATCCCCGACAACGGCCGCCTCCAGTCCAGGGCCATCGGACCCTCCCAGGGAACTCCCGGCAGGGCTTAGTCACTATGCACGCGGGCGCGCCCAATGACGGCGCGTGTCGGCCCTTCTGACATCACCCTTGCTGGGGCTCATACACCCACTGCGTCGATGTTCACTTCCTCTCCCAATGACGCGGCTCCTGCAATCCTCCTCTCCCGTGGATCGTCCCTCCGATTCCCTGGATGTCTCTCTCTTGGTGGTCCTGTGAAAGCTCAGGGCTCCACTGCCTCCAGTCCCTCCACCCAGGATGCCTCCACCGATCTGCTGGCTGCGACACCTGGTCCCCTGGGACTGTGAACAATGCAATTTTGCTGCCTTCGTAATGCGCAAAACTCTTTCCCTTGCACCAGCCTTATATTTACCGAGTGATCGCCTCGGACCCTGACCCAGCCATCTGCGACTATTCTTTTCACCTCACAATATCTTAATCGCACCGAGGCATCCACCATTGCAATCGACTCCTCTCCAACCCCGTTTCTGTCCCTCCGGAATACGACTGCCTACTCGACACACGTCATTATGGGTTTTGGCGGCGTCGTCCTCCGCTTCTTCAACCTAGCTATCCGGGTGCTTCAATTCCTGGACGCTGCCGTCATTCTAGGCGTCTTCTCATACTTCCTTGCGGTCCTCAGCCAAAATGACCAGCCCATCCCGCAATGGATGAAGGCCACCGAAGGTCTCGCCGGTGCAGCGTGTCTATACGCCCTTCTTGGCACCCTCTTCACATGCTGCTTGGGAGGGGTTGCCTTCTTCGCAGCTCTTGCGATCATTCTCGATGTCTGCTTCACCGGA
Organism: Aspergillus micronesiensis; assembly: GCA_039763685.1. Classification (NCBI taxonomy): domain Eukaryota; kingdom Fungi; phylum Ascomycota; class Eurotiomycetes; order Eurotiales; family Aspergillaceae; genus Aspergillus; species Aspergillus micronesiensis. The sequence goes on along the minus strand of JASHHO010000033.1, from coordinate 83,839 downwards.
GCTATGATCGCCATCACGGTGATGACCCGTGATGGCGCTTCCTCCTGCGAGGGCAATGTCGATACCCCCTTGGGATCGGGTGAAAGTGGCGAGGATTCCGCCGCGCAGGTGTCTTTCGGGTACGCCTGTATGCTACAAAAGGTCACATTCGCGGTCGCTATCATTGGAATGTATGTCTGCCGCCTTGATCATCCCTGGGATACCGCCGGTCTCCTGGCCGCCGAGACCGACCCCTGTCTCCAGCACGCTCCTTGCTAACATTCCGATCTCCCACACAGATTCTTCTTCCTGATCTCGATCCTCTTCCAGGTCTTCTACGCTCGCCACCACAAGCGTGAGAAGCGTTTCGGTCCTTCCCCGGCCAATGGCTACACCTATGGCACTCGCCGTCGGGCATTCTGGCGTCGCAACAAGAACGACCCGGAAACCGCCAGCTCGGATGACATCCTCCCTGGCCACCCGACCCCACAGGATGTCGAGATGGGTGCCTCGGAGAAGCCCAGTGGCATTGGCGGCTTCTTCTCTCGCAAGAAGAATCCTGAGCCTGCCGCTACGCCGGCGCCGAACACGTATGGCTATGGCAACTCTGCCTATATCGGGTAACTACTAGACTGAATTCCTGAGATAAGGAATAGAATTGTCACCAATCTACCGATATCAACTTCTGGGCCTCTTTTAAATGGTGGAGGACAGCTGGGCGTGTCTATGAGTTAATGAATTGAGTCGAGATACCAATGGATCTTTGCTATTGTGCAAGATTGTCGCGATGTACAGTGTGGTTTCGTAATGAATTTCTTATCTTTTCCTCATTATTCTGATACATACGTTTAATATAATAAATGCACATTGTCCGTTTCATGCGTCGTTTCTTGTAGATGCATCGAGAAGTAACTTTATTGTAGGGAGGTGATTGAGACTGGCCACTCATCTCCGAGTCCCACCGCTGTACAGGACCGATCTTCCCGATGCAGAGCCCATGTGGTAAATGTGGTGAATAAACGGATGTTTCAATCCCATGTGTGCTGCGTGCAGTATCCCTGATTTGAGCAGGGGTGACGTGCATGATGTCTTGTTACCAGTCTCGGGTCTGCGTGTCTTCAACTCCTGCTGTCTCAGTGTGGAACGCCTAGGGGAAGTATGGGGATAACAGGGCTTTTCACCCTTGAATACTGCAGAGTAATTACATGGTTCTTTGAAGGTTCGACATTTGCCTACATACAAGGTCTACGAGATGGACACATTACGATCTACTGCTCGAGGTAGAAACAAACCGCTTCATTCGTCAGGTAGATAAGACATTAGAAAATAGAGATACAGCACGCAGTCGAGTAACATCCCACCAGAAAGAAACGACAAGAAGCTGAAGGAAGAAGGAAGTAGGAAAGAAAGAAAGAAACAACATCAACCGCACTCAAAACCCATAACATCCACACATGACAGGACATGACAAGATATGACAAGTATAAAACGATAGATATAAACAAGATATGTAACTCGCACCTGGCGAACTCATCTGCACCCACAAGACCCCCCAACATCAGACATCAGACACCAGACTAGGCAGCATGCTGCAGAGGCGAATGCTCCATCGCCCCATGCCTGCACGCCGTCCCGGCCGCCACATTCCCATATGAATCGGGTTCCCGTTATCGCAAAGCGCCAGGTCTGTCCGTCCGGTGCGCAGATGACGGTATTCGGCTTGCAGCCCTTTGCCTTGGCCATCCAGGCGTGCGTGACTTGGTCCTTGTCTGTCGTTGAGACGGTGCGTAATGTGCTGCTGTCCTTGTTGGCGTCGCCGAAGGGCTTGGGGACTTTGGGTTCGGGTTGGGGCTTGCCTGGGGCCGGGGCTGGGTTGGGGTTCTTGGGAGGTTGTGCTGGGCCGTGGTGGTTGTTTGTTTGTTTGTTTGGCTTGTCAGTATTGTTGTCGTTGCTGTTGTTTGGCTTGTCGGTGTTGTTGTTGCTGCTGTTATTTGGCTTGTCGGTGGAGTCGGGGCCCTTGTTGGTGGGCTGGCCTCCGTTGTTGGCACTGGCGCCGTTGTTGTTACCACCGTCGTTGTTGTTACCACCGTTGTTGTTGTCACCACCGTCGTTCTTGTTACCACTGTCGTCGTTGTTGTTACCCCCGTTAGTGGATTGGCCTCCACTGTTGTTGTTCTGTGATCCACCGTTGGGAGCGCCGCCGCCGTTGTTGCCAGCGCCGTTCTTAGCACCGTCATTGTTCTTTGCACCGCCATCGCTGTTCGCGTCGCCGTTGTTGTTGCTTCCGTCTCCATTGTTGTTACCATTGGAGCTGCCGCTAGAGCCAGCGTTGTTATCACCACTCTTGGGGCTACCACCGCCGCCACCACCACCTCCGAGGAAAGGTGCAGAGCCCTCGCACTCATATCCCTTGCCCTCAGCGTTACCCTCCTTTGACGGACCGGGCATGGGGAAGTTGACATCTTTGCCTTCAATGGTGCGGCACTTCCCAGGACCATTATTGTTAGCCTGGAAGATCTCCGGGAGACTATCGAAGCCGTCACGACGAGAGATGGCCTTGTTGCCCGCGGGCTTCTGGCCACCACCCCGCCACCACCACCACCTCCAATGGTAACCTGAGCACAGTTCATGTACATCTCACGGTTCCCGACCTTGTTGAACCAGCTCCAGGACAGGAGAGCCTCGCCTGAGGGAGCACTCTGCGGGATCTCAAACTGATACTCCTTCGTGAGAGGACATCCCCCGATCATCGAGTGAATGACCCGGAAGGTCTTGCCCTTGTCGTATGAGAGACCGATCTGGCATGAGCCGCCGTTGTGCGTCGCGCTGCCTTCCAGCTTGATCGAGTACTGCTGGCCCGGGGAGTAGTCGGCCACGGACTTGAACGCATCACCGGCGTATCCTTTGCAGGGGTAATCCGAGCCGTCTGTTGACAGCGGATTGGTGTATGAGTAGTCGATCTTGCCGCTCTGGTCTTTGCTCTTGGGACTGCGGAGCGGAACGGGCTGGACCATCTGGATGTGTCCGGAGACGGTTGTGGCCAGGAGGCCACACACGAAGAGCAAGCCCTTCATGTTGGGATTTTGGGAGACTGAGATGCTTCTGGCTTGGTTGGAGCTCTGAAAACACAGACAAGATGATCTAGGCAGGTGTTAGCTGTGTCTCAGGCCTGCTGTAGATAGACAAGGAGCTTTGTTATCCGGACAAGGGGCTCACAATGCCACTTACAACAATGCGTATGTGTACGCAAATCCAAAACAACAGGTTTCAGCGGGTGACAAGAGAAAGACTGAAGAGGTAACAAGCCCTTATAGTAGAGAATGAAGGCCCCAGCGCAGACCAAAAAGAAGGGATGGAGACGCTGATCACAAGCGCTGCGGATCAGTTATGAGGGACTAAATAAACACAAACCCCTCATCGACGAACCGGTTCCTATATAGGCTTCTGCGTGTGGAATGTCAATCCGGGAATTTCCAGCGTTGGGCCTGGGTCCGAGGACAGGAATGGGAGGACCGTGGCAGTGTGGTATGGCCGAGTCAGCTTCATGGTGGTGCCCTGTGGAATGCTGGCCCAGATGGGTAAACACAGGAGGCTCCGAGCATCCACATAAAACATCGGACATTCCCATGGCCCTGGACATCGGACCGGCTACGTAATAGTAAGTGGAGGGTTCCATCGTTCACCCTGGAGGCGGACGATGTGGCCGACAAATCAGGTCTTGACGGGGGTGTTCCTGATAGAAAGTAGGTGCGGTGTCCACCTTGAAGGCAATATTCTTGAGATCTACTCCGGGATTGCAATCTCTTTCAGCTAGCAGCAGTCAGAAGCAAGAGGTAAGATAATTTCATACTGTGTAGTTGTAGTGGTGGTGTGTATAGATGCTGGGAACCAACCAGATGCAACCGGGGGTCACTAGCGGCAGAACGGCTTAGCTCCCGTCGCGCAACACGAACCATTTGAGCGGCATCATCTCAGCGGCATCATCTTCACTCCCTCATCTCCCTCATCATTGATGCTCGGAACCACTTCCTCCCACCCAATACATTCATTACATCTTTCGTAATCTCCGATTCATTGCTCATCGTACTTCATTCCTGCCCGCCACGGTCAATCGCACCTCACGTGGATATGAAGATGCGGTTCGTCGCGCGATAGCTCTCTCACCATCTTCGCCTCCACGCGCAACCGTCATACCCCATACCCCCTATCTCACTCCCTCTGGATTCAACTGCTGGATGTTTCTGTACTCCCCTCTCCACGCGCAGAGGAGCATCGCCCATGCGACTATCCCCATCAAGTATGCCGCGCGTTTCCATGGCGGCGAGGAATTTGGCTCGCACTCCCGCAGCCTTCGCCACCCCTCGTGCTGGCGGGTAATTCAGCCGGTCACCGTGGCAAAGGCAAGCTTCTGCTCTTCTGCTCGACCTCTTCTCCACTCCCACCGGACTTCTTCGCCCCCTGTCTTCCGCCAGCGTGTTTCCCCCGTGAATTGCGTTGCACATTCTCGTACCGAGCTTGTCACGACGTCACTACCCTCCCGCTTCCCTATTCGACAAGTATCGTCCCTGTCGCCCACCGAGAAAGGTGACACCGCGTCCATTGTCATGCCTGCGGCGGATGTACCCCCATCGGAGGGTAACACCGATCACACGGTGCCTGCGACCGGACAGAACGACCTCGCGCTTGACCCAGAGTCAGATGAGAACGTGCCAGTCGAGGCGGAGGAGCTGCAGGAGGCGCTGTCGCGACCACCGCCCGTCAACAGTAGCTATCTCCCTCTCCTTGGAAAGGACGGTTAGGATATGTATGTTTGCCTCTAGTCGCCCGTCGGGTGGCGTACGTCCCTCGTTACTGACATGACTAGGCCTGCTTGAATACCTACCTGCGATACTCGACTCCTCCCGTCTTCTGTTCCCGCACCTGTCGCATCGCCTCGATCCTGGAGAACCGCCACCCTCTGCAAGATCCGTCGCAGCCACCTCATTCGACCAAGAACCGTCCGGATCGAACCCAGCCAGCCGAAGTCGCACGGGGCCAGAGCTTCGTCGAGGCCCTGGGACTCGCCAATGCGCGTGACTTGATCAAGCTTTTCCGCTGGAATGATCGCTATGGCATCAAATTCATGCGGCTGAGCAGTGAGATGTTCCCGTTCGCCAGTCACAAAGAGTATGGGTATAAGCTGGCTCCGTTCGCTTCGGAGGTCTTAGCGGAAGCTGGAAAGGTTATTGCCGAGCTGGGGCATCGTGTGAGTGTGCATCCGGGCCAGTTCACGCAGCTCGGATCTCCAAATGACGGGTTGTTGAGAGCTCTTTCAGAGATCTGGAGTACCCACTCCGAGATGCTGCAGCTCCTTCGATTGCCCCCACAGCAGGACCGTGATGCAGTCATGATCTTGCACATGGGGGGTGTCTTCGGTGACAAGCAGGCCACCTTGGATCGGTTTAGGGAAAACTACAAGGAGCTCTCCCAAGACATCAAGAACCGACTGGTTTTGGAGAACGATGATGTTAGCTGGTCTGTTCATGACTTGCTACCCATCTGCGAGGAGCTCAACATCCCTCTTGTATTGGATTACCACCACCATAACATTATCTTCGACGAGACAAGCTTCGCGAGGGCACATTGGATATCATGGAGCTTTATGACCGCATCAAGGCTACGTGGGTTCGAAAGAATATCACGCAGAAGATGCACTACTCCGAGCCCGAGTCGTCTGCTGTCACCAAGCGCCAACGTCGGAAGCACAGTCCCGCGTCGCGACTCTTCCCCCATGCGACCCCAACATGGATCTGATGATCGAAGCCAAAGACAAAGAGCAAGCCGTGTTTGAACTCATGAAGACATTCAAGCTGCCCGGACATGAACTGTTTAGTGATATCATCCCCTACACGCGCACCGACGAAAACAAACCCCACAAACCTCCGCGGAAGACGAAGAAGAACGGGGGTTTTGTCGATCTGGACGGTCTGGTTCCCCCTGCACGGACGATACCCGACGAGGAGGTTGGAATGGGCGGGCCCGATGGTCGAGTCTACTGGCCTCCTGGGATGGAAGAATGGCTTCGACCGAAGAAGATCGTCCGCACCAAAGCATCGCAGACCCCAAAATCACCGCGTGGCTCGAAGAAGCAGGAGAACGGTGGCGATGAAGAAGCTGTCCCAATCAAAGAAGAGGCTGCCAGCCCTGTCACCACACCTGCTAAATCACCACGTGTCAGACGCACGCCAAGTGCGAAGAAACCGCCTACCCGAAAGCGTAAGGCTTCTCCGACCATCTCAACTTCGTCTGCATCGGAAGATGAAGACCCTGGGTTGCCCGAGACACCCAAGCTCCGACGGGCTCAGAACACTGGGGTTCGCACCTCTCGTCGGGCGAAGAAGGTCAACTACGCCGAGGACGAGTCGGTGTGATTGTCGATCACGGCCACGTTGGGAGGGGCTTGTCGCCCTGCATGGAGACATGTGGATATGCATGTGTAAAATCATGGCATTATCCCGATGTCCCAGTCAGATAATATGCTGCCTAGATGCGGTTCAGCTAGGGCTGCACATAGTTCCTTGCCACTTGGGTGTGATTAATGTTAGCAGATATGATGATGTCTGTACATAGAATCGACGTATACACGAGAGTCAATATTCTATAAATATATATAAATATAATACAAAACCGTTCCTGGTGACATATACCCAGGTCGCACACATGGTCCAGGATAGATTAAGTAGTGGGCCGGTTATTGTCACGCTCGGCGGGATATCCCACACGCAACACCAGGAATCTGCTGAATCCGGCTTCACTTCGTCTTCTTTCTCCTCAACACTGGTCTTCACAACCGATTCCTCTCAGTCGCCCTTCGAACCAGGTACGTCAACCTAGTTTATCAGACATTTCATGTAATGCCACCAGATTACCGGTTTAGACCCCGCGCTGATGACTTCATTCCCAGGCCAGCCCGTCCAGCCCTGTGATCGTCATCCTGTCAATTCCCCTGACACGCCCATAACACCCCTCACCCTCACCTCCTCTTCCTCACCAAACCAACAATCCACACAGCCCAACAGGCCTCCAAAAACACTGGCTCCCCCAACCCCTCCCGCAGTCGCTGGCGCGCCCCAGCCACCATTTCTTCTCCCTCCCCTCGACTCCGGATCCCGCCTCCCCGCGTGCGCTTCCACCCGCAACCGCAGACCGCACCAGACCCCAAGGCAAGTTCTTCCGTCTCTACCGACTCCTCTTCGGAGCACCCGCAAGCCACCGCGCCCAGTCGCGGCTCTGGGATTTCCGCCACGAGACCGTTCCCGCCTTTCGTCATCGCGCGCAATCTCGCATCTACCGGGCCATTGTTAAGCGGCAGGCGAGACTCGCACAGCGTCGTAAGACCTGGTCGACGGGGGATCGTCCAGCTGTTACTCGGTGTGAAACGGCGCAGAATAGCCGGGAACGAGACACATACCGGCGGTTCTCTTCGGTCTTCGACGAGCGTGAGCGACACGCGTCCACCAGGTAGCGACGGGGTCGGTGGTAGGAAGGTCACGACGGGGTCGGACTCCATGTCGGCGTCCCTCAACATGGGGGGCAGGAAGTGGTGGTGAACGCGGCGGTCGACGAAAAAAGGTCTTCGAGTATTTGAAAGCGGCAAACGAGCTGCGGCAGAACTACGCGGCGCAATGGGCGGCTCAGCGAGACAGCACGCGCGAATACCATGAAGATTACCTGAACAACACGCCCGGTGCGTTTCCAGATATCGAGATCGCCCGCTCCGGAAACGAGGAGATGGTGATTTTCCCGAGTTATGCGCGGCGGGTCGTGCATGATAAGCGGTCTGCTGCGGCGTCGCAGGCGAGACAGCGGCGGGACTCGGTCGATACGATTGATGAGTATCGCGGTGGTACAGAGGATGCAGAACAGGGGAGGATTGGCTGGGAGGAGGTCGATGAACGGACGGTGGTGGCTGTGGATGTGCGCGGCTGGATATATTCGCCTCATCGCGGGCCGATGACGCGGAAGCATCGGTTGATGATTGCTCTGGCGCGGAGGTTGAGCGGAGTGCCGGCGCCGACCAGCTCGACGAATGATGCGGGGGAGGAATCCGGGGCTGAGAAATTGTCCGGACGAAGAGAGGATGAGATTGTCGACCAGGAGATCCAGTCAATTATGAAGCAGGGTCGGCTGGATTCGTCTGGTGCATTGAAGGATGGTGCTGAGGATGGATTGCCCTCTGGACAGTCAACGTCGAGGGCTGCGACGGAGCCACTTCAGATGACCAGGGATGAGCTTTCCATGGCTAATGCTCATTTGATGGAGCGCTTGCGTCCGTTCTTGACCAACCCTGTGGCTGGAGTGCCTGTCTCGGTCTTCTTTTTCAACGATGGCCACAGCCAATCGAGGAGCATCATCACTGACGAGTCGGGCCATTTCTCCATGCGTGCTGCGCTGCCTTTTATTCCCACGCATATCCGTGCGTTGGCATCGGAAGATTTGTCCGCCATGAAGGAGGTCGAGGTCATCGAACCGACTGGCGTGAGCTTGATCAGTGACATTGACGATACAGTCAAACACTCCGCCATCGCGAATGGAGCAAAGGAGATGTTCCGGAATACGTTCATCCGTGAACTATCAGACCTGACCGTGGATGGCGTGGCTGACTGGTACAACAAACTGGCCAAGATGGGGGTGGACATTCCACTATGTCTCTAACGCACCGTGGCAGTTGTACCCGTTACTCGAGCGGTACTTCAAGCTGGTTGGACTTCCCCAAGGGTCTGTGCATCTGAAGAGCTACAGTGGCATGCTTCAGGGTATCTTTGAGCCTACCTCAGAACGGAAACGGGGTTCGTTGGAGCAGATACTCCGCGACTTTCCTGACCGCAAGTTCATCCTGGTCGGTGACAGCGGCGAGGCAGACCTCGAGGTGTATACAGATATTGTCATGGCCAACCCAGGCAGAATCCTCGGTGTCTTCATCCGCGACATCACCACGACAGATCGCAAGCAGTTCTTCCACAAGTCTGTGGACCATCTGGAATCTTCGCCTCGGACTCGCAGTAGTCCCCAGCTAGTCGACCATTCTGATATGGTGACTGATCGGCCTGCGCTTCCAACCTCGTCGACCTGCAGATCCATCAGCACCAGCGCCTGATCTCAAGAAGTCTGTCAACGGACGATTTGATCGACCTCCGGGACGAAGAAGACATGCACGCCGAGCCAGCAAAACCCCTCAGCACACGCACACCCCCTACAAAACCGTCTAAACCATCCGCGCTGCGCTCCACGACCAACATCTCCGACCAGACCGAGACAGACACACAAAGCATATCCTCCGCCCACTCCATCGATTCCATCAAACGCAAGCCCGTCCCCCCGGTCCCGCCTCGTCGACTCTCCCCTTCAAAACCAAACACAAACACGAGCACGAGCACATTAGATCGCGACTCGGAGAGCACCAGTGACGCCCGTCGTCCATCAACAGCCAGCTCCCTACCCACAAGACCCAAACCATCCCCAGAGCCCAGCTCAAGCTCCACCTCCCAGGAGCGTTCAAAAGCAGCACCTCCTCCGCCACCACCACGACGAACCAACACCGCCAGCTCAACCGCCACAGCTCCAGCAACCGTCTCCCGCCCAAGTCCATCACCATCATCCTCACAACAGCAATCCCATCCCCAATCCCTGCAAAAGCAACAATCCTACCCGTAGCAGCAGCAACTGCAGCCCTCCAATACGCCTCCGAAAGAATCCCCTGGTCCGCACCACCATCCCTCCTTCGCTCCACCGCATCGAACCCTCGCTTAACAGAAGCGGTTCGAACACGGTACCCGGGACCCTCAATCCGCTGCAGGACTACCGACGAAACGGGAGGAACTCTGGGCGCGTCGCTGGGAACGCGCGCAGGATCTTCTGGGCGAACAGGGTGTTGTTCTGGGGAGTTGGCGTACGGGCAAGGATATGCAGGATGTTAGTTTGTGGCTTGTGAAGGAGGCGCTAAGGATGGTTCGAATGGAACTGCCGACTGAGTGATGCTACCTACTTTGTTTGCAGATCCTTGGCGGGAAGTGTTGTTTAGGTATATAGGAACTAGTCACACACGCAACTTTGCGTACATGTATATAGGCTCTATTCATGACAATGACGCTGCAGTATGCCTAAGTAATGAATGGAATGGACCAAGTCTATCAATTCAATTGAATGAATGAGAGGGATGACAGATTGATCCAATTCACTCCTATAATCACCCATACCAATGGAATAGGAATCAAGAAAGAGATCTATGCTCTAACGACAATGGGAATCATACCAAGAAAATCAATGTATACACCACAGAAAAGATACAAACAAAATATACAACGAATCGAATAGAAAAACCACACCAACACAACACAACCTTGTATAAGAGATGAACAAAGAAGATAAAAAAGACTAGACAACCTCAAAAACAACCCTCTCAATCTCACGTCCAATCTCCCCACAAGCTCATACACCTCCCTTTCCGAAAGAACGCCCCCTTCCACCCGAACTCCAAATCCAATACTATCAGTCTTCGGTCCGGCCCAACATCGATGAAAACAACTCGTCAGGAAGGAATGACGTATTCAATTCCGAAACTGCAGTGTTCTCCAGACCATCGATGGGATCGACGGGGATAAAATCCGTTGGGACGCCGATGCGGAGAGGGATGAATAGGTTGTTATTGGGGTTGTATTGCTGAGATCTGAGTCTGGTTTATGTCCATGGTGGATGGGACTCCGTTTTGCATCCAGAGGAGGTTGACCCAGGTGTTGAAGAGGGGTGTGTTGGTGATGACCCAGTCCAGCTGAGGACATCGCGGAGGGAACTCTGTTCGAAGAGGACGCGGTCTGCGAGGGCGGATTGGATGGATTGAGCTTGTTGTAGGGTTGTGATTCTTGGATGTGAGTTGGGTCATTGCCGAGAGCGTCCGGCACAGAAAAGGGTTGACGTTTAGACATGGTCCTGAGCTTCTCGATATCGGGGAAGGGAGCCGATCGACCTGTCTGATAGAGTCCCATGACGGGGTTTCTTCACCCCCGTGCGATGGGAAAGACAGCGGGCGATGGCCAGGAGGACTACAGTCTGCAGACTGAGGCCGACAGACCGACAAGTCGCTTCCATGTGAGAGAGATACTTGACTGTTTCCCATGCAGCAACGAAAAGCTGCTCGGAGGCGTTGGAACCGTCCTTCCCCTTGATGATAGTGGGCATTCCCTTGCCCACGGCCGACGTCCAGAAGGCTTTCTCGTCCATTCCTCGGAGAGAAAGTACCGAGGAGTCCACGAACGCGGGGAAATCAGGGTTCGTGTCTACTGGCTGATCACGGTAGATGTTTCCCAGCTCGGAGACAAACATTGGCATGGTCCATGCATCGTAGGCAGCATGGTTGATGAGAATAAGAATTCCATCGCGATCACCGGCCTTCAAGAGACGAAGGCGCACAGGAGGAACAAACAGAGAGACGGACGTGTTGCTTCATCCTTTGCCTGTGCTTTGGCCAGCTCAGTGATAAGAATCATCAGAAGTGACAACCTTGAAGGTCTCTCCGTCACGCATTGCCTCCTTCATTACGACCTGCACGGCTTCGTTCGAAGACAACGCCGCAAAGCAAGTTCGCAGAACAGGGTGTCGTTGACGCATCTGCCACCACGCCTGTTCCATCTTCGCACTGTCGATTCGCTCAGAACTGAAGTACGGCCACGCGGGCTCGAGCAACTTCCGTCCGGACTTCAGCCAGCTGACAAGGTGGTAGAATTGACCACCCAGACACGGCAGTATCGTCTCGATGGACGCTCTTCCCCCACCCCCAACCGTTCCATGACCACCTTTTCCACCTTCTCATAGTCCTTAAAGTGATCCGGATGACACCTTGGGCGCTGCTCAGAAGCCGGCCGAACACGCTGGCTGATCCCCGCAACGTACCTCCTTGCAAAATATCAGCGACACTCGTCTTGAGTCCCTTTCCCGACAGATAGAACAGCCTAATGGCAGACAAAGATCGAGTCCGATGTTGAAGATGCTCGTACTCGGCTTAATATGCTCCACTGGTAACCCGCTAATCTCAGAAAGCACGGATAGAATAACAGCTTCGTGAGGCGGGGCATCAGAAATATCTTCACCGTTGACAACGGCATCTTGCGCTGATCCTACCGCAGCAATCCGAAGAGGCTTTTCACCAAGCCCTTCAGAATGACAGTAGCACATCGTGTCGGATGCGCGACAATATCCCGCAAGGCAGCTCCGAAGTCGTCGACAAACTCATCCAACATCTTCTGCGTCAGATACTGACCGTTGCAGGTGGCGGTGACATGGATCCCGTCACGCGCATGATCAACTTCGACGTTCAATTTATTTTCCGTCTGGGCTGCCGACTCATCCTCCGTTTCATAGGGTTTCCATATATCCTGTTCTTCCAGTATGCTGCCCTCAAACTCTGCGCTCTTCATGAAGACAAACAAGGCGTCGAAAAGAGACGCCGACTTCAACTCATTTGCTTGTCGTAGCGCGTTCTGCACCATACGGAGCGGTGCATGCTGGTGGCCCTGCGCGTCTGTCGTCAATTGCTGTAGACGTTGTGCCATGGACTGGTTGCTCAGGAACTTGGGGTCGAAGGTGACGCGCTGAGCAACAGTTAAAATAAGGGTCCGATGGTGCGTTCTGCTTCTGGCGTAGATAACGAGCGTCCGGCCACACTTGACCGAACACGACGTCACGCTTTCCAATGAAACGAGCAAGGACCTTCGCATAGGCTAGTAATGAGATGTTCTGCAAGGTGACCTCCATCTCCTTACAAGACTGAATGGCAGCTGAGAGGTCAAGGTCGATCCGGCACTTGCGCAGGAACATTCGACCAGAGGACTCTGAAGCAGGGAGTCGAGGAATTTCCACAACTTCGTAATTCGACAGTTTCTCTGTCAGAAGTTGCAGGACTCTTCCTGCCCATCGAGGATGAGATCGATAGTCTTCGAGAACTGTGTCTCTCAAGAAGACTGCCGCCATTGTAGATGTCGCGAGATCCTCAAAGAAGAACGGCAAGGAGGCACCATCATACAGCGCGTGATGCATAAGAATAACAAGAACCTTGCCCTCGGGTTGGTTTACCAGAACAGGTCTGATAGAGGAACTTCGAACGATCCCTCTTCGGAGAAGGAATAAAGTGCATCGACTTCCCGGCACGTCAGCACCACGGAAAGACCAAGCTCGGTCCATTCGAACGGAGAGTTGTCGTGAACAGCGCCAACCCACGAGTTGCCCAACTCGCCACAAAGTGGAATGAAGTACGCAAAAATCATTCATACGGATTACTGAGCAAGCGCAGCTTTGAGTCCAGCGACGTTACACCGAATCATTCAGTCGAACAGGTGAGCATGAACGTAAACCTTGCCATGGGAGCTGATAGTCTGCGTTAACATACCCGACTGCAACGGGGTACATTCGAACACAGCGATATAGAGTCATCATCTCCAAGCAGACGAATATGTTTCAGATAGTCCTCAACGGAGATCTCCTTGGTTCTGGACTCCTTGACCCCATTGGTATCTGGTACATCCGACGAGGACTCGATATGCCGCGTTAAAGCACCAATACAAGAGTAACGCATGACATCGGAAGAGGAGACCTGCATGCCTGCATCGCGTAGCTTGCGCGCAAATTGAATCGCCGTGACGGAGTCAATCCCCAGGCTCAGGAAAGATGCACCCTTGGCAACATCGGACAATGCAAGCCCACAGAAGGCGACCGCTATGTCACGGATTTTCGACTCCGTGCTTGACCAGGTTGTCTCATCGTATTTGACAGCAGCCGAGCGAGTAGCGGAGGCATCGGATGATGACAAGTTGAAGTTCTCCAAAGAAAGACTTTCTCCGGCAACAACGCTCGACAGGACAGCATCCATCTTCTCAAGCAGCTCCTCACCACTGTACAGAGAGGCAAATGCGGACGAGAACAACGTTGAGAGTCACTGTATCTTGAGCATGATTTGCCTCTACTTCAACGGCAACCGGGTACTCAGCCGGCATGTGGCTGTCAAATTCGACCCAAAGGTTGTGACCCGGCGGGGAAGTCGACCGAATGAAGGAGAATAGACAGTCGAAAAGTGGCGAGTCGGACTTGACCCAGCGCTGGATATGTCTCAGGGGTGTATGCTGGAAATCAAGAGACTTGACCGTGGACTTCTGAACAGCCTGGACGACTTCAGAGACCGTGGTGAGTCCTGTAGCATCAAGACGACCAGGCACAGTAGTGATGCAAGGAAGCAGGACCGACTCCGCTCCAGGAACTGAGATCGCACGACCAGAGAGCACAAGCCCATATGTGATATCAGGGATGCCAGCTGTATCAGCTAGAAGCAAAGCAAAGATACTGCCAAAAGCGACGGCACAGTAGTTTGAAGGTTGGCGGAGCATTGCTCCAACTCCGACAACTTGCTGCTCGCTTTCTATGCACGTGTCTGGCTGCTCCAGGAGGCCAAACACCGTACGGAACAGGGTTGGACGACATCCAGCCAAATATTCGACCCAATAGTGCCTTGCCTTATCCGAATCCTGGAATAGACATGCTCAATAAAGTCCGATGGAACACCTCGACTCGGAGGCGGCTTCTCAGCGTAGCGAGACGCGACATCATCCAGCAGCATATGGAAAGATTCTCCATCATAGAGTGCGTGGTGGATAGCAATGAACAGAGCCAACGGCTGATTGGTTACAGAAGAGATCGCGAGATGGAACCGCACAGGGGGAACGCTGCAGATGTTCGAGATGATTTCCCTCGAGATCGTTTCCTCCAGTGACTTTCGCTGCGCAAGCGATTCATCCAGGCTGACATATTGCTCTTCAGTCCAGCGGACAGGACACGCTTGAGATGACATGACAACCTGCACCATCTCATTGTCCAAGGGTGCGAATACAGTCCGCATAATCTCATTGTCGCTTGTGACTGTCTGCCATGCTGATTTGAGGTTCTTGGAATTGACATCTTTCTCGAGCTTAAGGACAACATGGTTAACGTATAGCTGGTCACTTTCACTGTTGTTAGAGCGGGCAACCAGACCCTCCTGAAGAGGAAGACACGGACGGACCGAGGAGACAGCAGACATATCAACATCAGGTGGATGATTGGCTTGGTACTGCATATCCAGACTGGCAAGTCGCTTCGAGGTAGTGGCATCAACACCATTAGGAACAGTCTTAGAGCCGCGAGGAAGACGTGAAAGCTGCTCAACAACGGATTGCTCATAACTAGAGCCACAGTTGCAGCGTATCAGCCTTTCTAAGCCGAATAGAAAGACCGATAGCGCTCAGACTGTCCAGACCGATCTCAAAAATATTCGTCATGGGGCCGATGGTAGAAGGCTCAATTGAAATGACATTGCAGATCTCCGATACGACCGCTTCCTCATCGCTGGTCAGTGGGCGAGTAAGTCCAGGAGCATCTGCGTCTGAGAAGTTGTTCCCTTGGAGAATAAGGTTGAGAGGAAGCGACATGAACAGCTCATGAAGTTCCTTGACATTGATCTTGGCGGACATCTGCGCTAGTGGAATATGGGTTACAGGCAAGACGAGCTCCGGGACACCGTAACTCGGAAGCTTCTTTTTGCATATATCTTGGAGCTCTCTACCCAGAGTTGTCAGGTCGGACTGAATCACCGCCAGCTCTTGATGACGATGACGAGCACCGCCAGCTCGAGCAAAGAAGGATACCAACTGCACCCTTGCAAGTCCTGGATGTTGAACAACGCTGGTGACAACATCGACAGGAATAGTTGAGGAGGACCGAAGCACTTCTGACACTTCACCCAGCTCCAATCGTTGTCCTCGAATCTTAGTCTGATCATCGCCACGACCAAGATACTCCACCGAGTCATCCGGCATCAACCGGCCGATATCACCAGTGCGATACATCTTGTCGCCAGTAGGAGATTTGCAGAACCCGGTCGCATCGGGTCTATTAAGATACCCCTTTGCAACGATATCGCCACTGAAGCACAACTCGCCAGTCTGGCCACGAAGCGTATAATGCTGTGTACCTGGGACAAAGACGTGACCAATACATGAGGCCAACGGGGGCCCGATATTTCGCATGTTGGTATACTTCCCAACGTGCGCGAAGGTGCAACCAATAGTCACCTCCGTGGGCCCGTACGCATTCGCAAGGGCAACATGGGATGTAGCCCAGGTGTCCAACGCTTTCTGGGTGATCTTCTCGCCGCCCACACTCATATATACCAGGTTCGGACAGATCTCCGGTGTCAGATTGGCTTGGTCCACAATAGAAGGGACGAAACTTGCGTGTGTGATATCCCATTTCGACATGGTCGATTGCAAGTCATCCAGGATCATCTCCCGGGGAGCAGTCACAGTAGCCATGCCGCACCGCCAGGGTAGAACATTTCCAACAGATGAGGATCAAATGCTCTGCTGGCCTGCGCGAGATATTTGCCCTTATTTCCGAGTTTTGCAGTGACGGGGGCAGCACTTGTGCAGAATTCCCCAAAGGACTCAATGAAAGAAGACAGATTGCCTCTGGTGACCATCACGCCCTTTGGCTTCCCAGTGGATCCAGACGTGAAAAGTAGATAGGCCAGATCGTCCGGGTGGGATTGATAGTCGACGTCCTCAGCAGACATCGCATGGACAGATTCCTGAAACAGTGGGTTGTCGATTCGAATTACTTGACACTTTTCTCGGGCACGGTCGAATGAGTCCACCGTGTGGCTCTCCGTGAAAACGATAGGACAGTCCGCATCTTCTATTAAGAACAGCTTCCGGTCAACTGGAAGATCTTCCACGATCGGAAGATAGGCATTTCCAGACTTGAAGATACCTAAATGACCGGATACGAGGGGAGTGTCCGACCAGTGCAAACAGCAATCATCCTATTCTTGTGACCGAGAGAGGCCAGGTAAGCCGCCACGCGGTTTGCTTCAGCATTCAGTCTGCTGTAACTCATAGACTCCTTCACAATGCCATCGGGGGCTATACTGCTTGCGACTTCAACCGCAGTCCAGTCCGGATGTTCTCGAGCATTCCGCTCCATCCAATAAGTGGGCGCAGAAAGCACAGAGTTGGCAACCTCGTCGCTGACCGGTTTGTTAGAGATGGAGAGAAGATCCGGAGAAAGATGATCCACAACCTCCATCAATGGCTTATCAGGGAATGCAAGCATAGCACTAATAAGACCATCGACCTGGCGCACAAAAACGGATAGTTGCTCCTGGCTCATCACACGAATATCAGACGACGCCTCTAGTATAATGGACCCATTGGTTCTCTGGAAGACGTTGAGTGCCATCGGGTGTTCAACATGTAGACCAATCTCGTCCTCAGTCTCACGCCATATTTGTCCGTGAGGTGGTATCTCCGTTTCATCAGTAGCAGTGTGGAAGTTGAACACGGCTGGGTAGAGAGCTTCCCCGCGTGGACGTTTCAGCATACGTCGGACGTCACGGGCAGGAATATGCCGGTGCTTCCATGACTGAACCGAAAGACGATGCTTGCCTGGAGCAGTTCTCGTGCAGTACCCTGGGGTTTGAATGGAATAGGGACGACGGAAAGCAACGGTCCAACTCCATCCTCGAGGTCAGCGTGCAACACACGGTCGGAGAGAGTCTCAGCGAACACCGTGGCCGGGATACCCAGGTAGCTGACAGACACGTAACCCCAGGCGGCTCGGATGATTGATGCAATGGACGAGACTCCTAGTTCAGCAGCAGCCGCCTGCAGCTGTGAGGTCTGTACAGTGAGGGGAACTTCAGCCGCGATGAGCTTCTGGTCTTGCACCACGCCAGGCTGTTGTCTGATTCCCGTGAGATCTGGCCAGACTGGAACATCAAGACCAGCAAATTTGTCGAGTTCAGAATCCCAGAATTCATGAGTTGCCTTAGCCTTCTTCTCGTTCGGAAGAACAAGGGACAGGGCCTTAGTGAGCTGCAGTCTGGCAGGTGGCTTGTACGCATAGGCAGATCGCACGTCATCCATGATAATATCGAGCGAACGGGCATCATGAAGGGCGTGGTGTATCGTAAGGACCATGGACCTTTCACCATCCTTGTCGAACACTGTGACGGCCCAAGGTGGATTCCTGAAATACTGGATTTGATGTTGCGCCATGACTTCCTTGATGCGAGAATCACGCAGATCAACATAGTCATTATCGGCGCAGTCCACATACTCCCAGTCCATAGACGGAGCAGTGTAAATAAGCTGCAGGATGGAGAAGTCCAGAGCACCAGGGCTGGTTCCTTTGCTGACCTCAGCTAGGGGTATAAACCCGGTCCTGAGAGCCTCCGTTTTCTGGGCGACAGCAAGCCACGCCTGCTTCAGCCTATTGATGTCGACAGATCGGTCGAGCGAAAAGAAGTGATTGCTCCAGTACATGTCGTAGGTTCCCATTGTCTCACTGAGAAGGCTCTCCTGGATGGCAGTCGCTCTGATCGTCGTAAACCTATCCGTTACTTTGGAAGATACGACCGAATGCCACTTATCATTGAAACCCTTCACATCAAACGTGTCAGAGCTAGCCTTGTTAGGTTTGGCTGATACCAGCTTGACCAGATCCTGAATCGTGATGCAGTTAAGCAGTTCAATAACCGAGAACTGGTACCCGGCTTCTCTCATTCGAGACGCGAGCCGAATAGCGCGGATGGAATCAATTCCCAGACTATTCAGTCTACTGAGTCTTGTAACTCCGGCGGAGGAGATACCAGCCAGCGAGGCAATCATATCAGTAAGTTCAGCGATGATGGTTGCAGATTCTTGGTCTTCAAATGCGTCCTGCGAGGAGGAAGCTTCAGGACTAACGCGGTTCTCCCAGTTTCAATGTCAACTGCCGCATATGCAGCTTGCAATGCACGACGGTCGGTCTTGGCGGATGCAGTTTTCGGGATACTCTGAACGACCAGGTACACAGACGGGATCATATTGTCTGGAAGGATGGAATGTGCTTTTTCATTCGCAGCCTGTGCGATCTGTAGACCAGTGCCGTCAAGGAGAAGTAGTTCGTCCTGAGAGATGCTAGGCGCTCCTGGAGCAGCCAGGAACGCGACAATAACCTGATTAGGTCTATCCGGGCGAGCGAGAACAAGTGTCTCGATGCTCTCGACCAGAGGATGGCAACCACCAAGCGAGTAGCTAATCTCGCTGAGCTCAATCCGGATACCCGCAAGTTTGATCAAGTCATCCACACGAGTGAGATATTCAAGCGAGCCGTCAGCGAGCATCCGGACCAGATCTCCTGTATAATAAAGCGTCTGATTGGCCTCCTCGTTGTAAACATACTTCTTCTTGGTGACATCGTCTTGGTTAAGATACCCAGGCGAAAGCTGTGGGCCACCCAAAGCCAACTCACCGACGGCATTCTTCATCACCGAGCGTTGGTTCTTCATCACATATACCGAAACAGTGTCCATCGGCCAGCCGATGTTCGCAGGCTTTATCTTCTGATGCTCGTTACCGAACTCCCGGATCGTCGAGACGATCGTAACCTCGGCTGGCCCGTACGTGTTGAATGCCCGCATATCAGTGCCCCAGTCATCGGCAACAGACTGCGTTAATTTCTCTCCGATCATGGTGATGACTTTTAATGTTTCACATCCTTTTCTTGGGACACCTGCGGCGAAGGCCGGGGTCAGATGAGCATGAGTTGCTTTGGTGAGGTTGGACAGCTTCGTGAACGAGCTGAGCATGATCTCTCTCGTGGCCGAGATAAGCACACCGCCGATACCCCAAGTGTAAAAGAAATCCTGGATAGAAACATCGAATGTGTATTGTGAGAACTGAAGACAGCGCAAGGGACCATCCTGCACATCAGTTGGGATATCCTTGTGGAGAGAATTCATGGCCGACACGGCGGCCGCATGCGTGATGGGGACACCCTTGGGTGCACCAGTCGTACCACTCGTCCAGATTAAATACGCCATGTCGTCTGGGCCGTTGATAGGTCTGGGGTCGGGTCGGTGATACCCGTTTGTTTGAGCAGAAACATTGGCAGTAAATCGATTGACATCAATCATCTCAACGCCAGAAGGTACGGAGCCTTCTGCCTGAGCTCCGTCAGCACTAGAAACAAGGAGGATCCGTGATCCCGTTCGCGCAATGAGATCATGACGACGCTGTGCAGGGAAAAGAGTATCGATGGGGCACCAGGCACACCCGCTTTGAGAATCCCAAGTATAGCTACATATACTGTAGGGCTCTTCTCAATGCAAAGAGGAACGGGAACGTTATTCAGTGGGCCACAAGTTGTTACAAGATGATGCGCAAGGTGATCAGCCATGGAGTTAAGCTCTCCATATGACCAAGTGATATTGGCGGGGTTTTGGTCATCGTCCAAGTCATATTTGAAAATCAATGCAGGTTCCCGAGGCTTGGAAAACGCATGCTCTTCAAACCAAGTGTGAATCAATGCCCCCTCCAATACTTCCGGGGCACAAGTTGACACGGGTTACAAATAGATTTGAGATCAGACCGCGTGTGCGACGGAGCTTCAAGGAAGTTGCCATCCGGATAATCCAGGATGAACCGGACAATATCATCCATTTTGAGTGAGCATGAGCTTGGCAGCTGTCGAGTTGAGGTGCAGGTCGTCGAAGGTAGCGCGGAAGGTCAAAGATGAGTCGACTGATGGCCACACCTCAATCATCACCGCAAAGTCATTCGCCATGGGCGGGTGCTCGACTGATGCCCAAGGGCCACTGCCTGCAGTGCCACTGGCATGAGATCCGGCGTTGAAGTCCTGGTATGCGAGGACGGTATCGTAGGGGAGTCGACCTTCGGCACCCAGAAGCGACCCCAGATGAGGCTGTAGATGTGACAGTGCCTGGGCACCGGAAGAAGCGAGGTAACGGGCAACTGACTGGTTGGTTATAACATCATTGGCAGTCTTGGAGATTTGGCTAATGGTAAGTCGCGATGGGACGATAGTGTATGTCGGGCCGATACATATCTCGGACTCCTTGTCGAGCCGTCCAGATACGACGCTTCCCATCACAACGTCTTGATCTTGAATGCCTGTGTATGCCAGCAGAATCGAGCCCCAGGCTGCTTGAAGCACGGAGAGGGGTGTTGAGCCGATGTTCTTACACTTCTTTCGCAAATCGCCATGGCTGATGCTTGAGGTTATTTCCACGCAATCTGTTTTCTTACCGATGGTGGTCGCTCAGGGGTGACAGGGGGAACGGCGTCAGAGAGTACTGGTCCAAGTGCTTCTTCCAGAAAGTAGCAGTTGCTGTGTGATCAGCACTGAAGTGATGGTGAACAATGTGCTCCAGTAGAGTTCGTTCTGCCAGAGGTTGCTGTTCATATGCTAATGCGACATCTTCGAGAAGCAGCTGCAATGACCCACCGTCGAAAATGCCATGGAACATACTCAGAACAATCAATGTTTCATCAGGTGATCGGACCAAGGAAAGTTTCCACGGTGGTGTTTTCGAGTCGAATCTGCTCCTCGGCTTCACGGGTTACATTACGCAAGGTCTCCTCTGTCGTATTCTTCGCAAAATAGACGCCCCATTCTGGTCGGGACACAGTTTCAGGCGATAGAATGCACTGGGCGAATGGTGCCATGTCGTCATCAGCCAGACAGAACGCTGTGCGGAAGGAATCGTACTCAGAAATGACGGTCTCCCAGGCTTCCTTGAGGCGTTCAATGTCAACTTGTGGTGCGAGATGAATGACGGAGTGGTAAATGTAAGTACGACAGGCAGCTGAGCTATCGGAAGAGCTCCGGAGGAAGCTCGTTATCATGCCAGACTGTGTCGCAGTCGTGGGCATAACCTTTTGGACCTGGGACGACCTGAGTCCGAGCTTCTCAGCGCATGAAGAGTGATTGTTTCGACAAAAAGATTCAAGAGATTGATTCAAGGTAGTCACGACATCATTGTTCTCGTGTGTACCGTCCAATTGAAGTGTCCCATTCGGTTTTTGACGATCAGCGACGGTGGAAAGAAGACCCTTTGGTGTTCCGGAGAGGAGGACATCAGCAACGCTCAAGTCCTGGATCGAATGATCCCTCAATTTCTGGAGGAATCGCATGGTCCTCAAACTATCCAGTCCCAATGAGAAAAGGTCCGATCCAGCTGTGATGTTGGCGATATCTTCGTCCGTGGTCTCCGCAATGAGGCGAACAATGAGGCCTTGTAACGACGATATGGTTTCATCTTTTGGCATTTCCCAATCATGTCCTACGCCATTGGTCATGGCATGTGTCGAAGGCACAAAGACTTCTACACCGTCCTTGTCACCTTGTGCGAGTCTCGCTGATATAGCTTTGCGATCAATCTTGCCGGAGCTTGACCTGGGGAGGGAATCAAAAAAGGCATAGGATGAGGGACACATGTAGGACGAGAGATATCTGTGAGTCACCTGCTGGGCATCATTCACAAGCCTCTGTCGAGCAGACGAACGGGTGACATCGGCAACCAAACAAGCGACAATCTGCTCGCTACCCAGCGTGTTGTTGTCCCTGGCCGACACAACAGCAACCGTTTCTCTGACGTCATTTACAGTAGCCAGGACCGACTCGATTTCGCCCAATTCCAAGCGACGTCCGCTGATCTTCACCTGATCGGTGGTAATTCGACCGAGGAACTCGAGCATCTGGGCCCATTGTGGTCCCAGACAATGCGCGCCATGTCGCCGGTGCGATACAGACAGCCGAATTTGTCGCTATGAACGAATGACTGGGCGGTGTCCCGGGGCCGATTGAGATAGCCTTTGCTCACCTGCGGTCCGCCGATGGCCAGTTCGCCCGCCAGACCCGCGGCAACAGGCTTGGGAGCGTGGGATTCGGGATCCAGTACGAACATGGCGCACGTGGGGAGGGCACTTCCGATAATTGAACCCCGCACAGAGGAATCAACGGGCGCCAGGGATGTGCAGTTGATGGCTCCTTCCGTGGGTCCGTAGGCGTTCACCAGCATTCTCGTCGCAGCGCCGGTGGTGTCCAAGTTCGTGTTCGTGTGCGGTGGGGTCGCGAAATTCTCTATCACCGTGCGATTGAGTTTCTCGCCCATGGTCCAGAGCGATAGCAGGGTAGTCAAACGAGAGGGTCGGAGTAGGGCTGCCAGACTGGGTGTCGCCATCATGACCGTCGCTCTGGTCTCGTTCACGGCGGATTCGATGTCGGTCAACGTAAGGGCTCGGTCCGAACACAGGGTCCCCCCATTGCTAAGGGTCACGAAGATCTCCATCAGGGAGGGGTCGAAGGTTGGGGCTGCAAACTGAAACCAGCGGAAATCGCCGTCGCCATTTCCGGGGAGTGGGATGGAGGTCGAATGCGAGGCAATGGAGCAAGTCACGGCGAGATGGCTGATCTGGACACCCTTGGGCTTCCCGGTTGAGCCGCTGGTAAAGAAGAGGTAGGCAGTTTGGTCGTCCTGGATTGTTCGATCTCCAACCGTCTGGTGAGCCACCGGCAACGACGGTTCGTCGCCCTGCATCTCCGTCCACCTCGAGATCTCCGCCACATCAACCCAGACATACTGGGTGGCATCGGGAAATGACTCCGGGGCGTTGCCAAGGATGATCGGCGACCCGATATCCTGAAGGATTTCTCTAACCCTCTGCGCGGGAGCGTCTAACGGGATCGGGGAGAAGGCATATCCAGCCTTGAGGATCGCTAGATAGGATATGTAGAGTTCGGGAGAAGTAGAGATGTACACGGGTACAATACGCCCATAGTCATCAGGGAGGCAGTGGATCGCGAGCAGCAGCGATCGGATATGGGCAGCTAGGTTAGAAGCGGCCGTATTAAGCGCAGCGTAGGTCAAGATACTGTGGACTGCAGGACGCGCTGCGGTAGACAAGGAATGCACAAAATCAAGAGCTATCGCATTAGGCTTTCGGCGGGCCCAGCCCTCGAAAGCCAGATGAAGGAGTGCAGGAGTGCTCGTCTTCGCATTAAGATCTCTATCCTGTTCTAAGTCGTGCGATGGGGGTATCATAAGAGGAGGGAAATTGATGATGGAAAGATCAGGCAGAGGGGTCTGGAGCGTGAGACATGGCGACGCATCCGCCAGATGGGCCGTAAGCGTACTCAACACCTGCGGTACTGCGGCCTCGGGGATCAGTCGTCGGGGATATGAAAAGCTGACCATGAGAAGGCAATCGGTGGGGGCGGATTGCACGGTGAGTGCGAATTCCTACGCGACGCGTTAGTATACTCGTCCAACGAGAAGACTTCATCGTTCTAAACGGATACTGACATCCTCTGGAGCATCAAGTGAGTGATCCTCGGCCGTCTCCAGCTGGGAGACCACCCCGAGATTCAGAGAGAATTGGATTTCGTGGGGGCTGTGATAGCCATCGAGGAACTCGTGCACGACGTAATCCGGCGCATTCTCGGAGCGCACCGCAGAGGCGCACACAATATGATGTGTGGCTGAATCGGATCCTGTCGCAAAGGTGGCATGACGAGACACGGTGAAAGCGACATCCTCGAGTCCGGCGAACGCAGATATAAAGCGAGCATACCCCTTGATGAGCCATCAGCGACGTCCCCGACGGGAGCGATGCACGCGACTTCCAACACTGCACTTCTTCCCACAGCTGCACCACCAACAGGGTTGTCGACGACATAGTGATCGATCGTGTCCAGCGCGGGAATCTTGGTCACCGGCAGCATTTCGGCAGCGGAGTGTGAGGGATAGGGAGAACAGGGTTTGAAGCCCCAGGAAGCTGTCGGGGGTCTTATTGAGGGCTTCACTCCAGAGGGCCCCTCACGGCTCGGAGGTGCGCCTGCCATATTGTTAGGGATGCGGGGTCGGTGATGGTCACGCACCTGGCAAGGAAGAAGACAGAGAGCTTGGTCTGAATGTCCGCCAGCGAGCGCCGTGGAGCATGAGCAGTGAAGCGCCTGGTCGACGAGCCCTCGATACTTATTTACTTGGCCATGAGGGATGCCTCCGAGAAGCACGTTTGCTTTTGCGATGGGCGCGGACTATGAAGAGGAGGACAATTTTCTCGTAAGAGCAGATTCGTGCTGCGTCATTCGTGGACCTGGCGCGGCCTGATCGCGGCTTCATTGGGCGCGGGTGGCGCAGTGGGGGTGCAGGGAAGCAGAAAAACAAAAAAAAGCTGCCCACTCACCATTCGCCGGACTGATTATGATATGCGTCGGGCAGAGTTTTTGGCACGGTGACTAATGCGCGCGCGACAAGCGCGGGTTCGGTTTTCTGCAGCGTCTCAGGGCCTCAGACCATCAGGGTTGGTGGGGGGCTGCCGGCCGTTTGTTTCTCCGATCATCGGCCCAGTTATCTGATTAGATCATCATCATCTGATTAGATGTGAGGATACCGTCACGTCGGGTATGGTATCTTTCGTACGGGACGTCCCGTACGAACCTGCTCGAAACCATCTGTACCAGCGGTATCACCAAAGGAGCTCCTGGTGACCGCGGCGGTATTTGCGAACGCGCCATGAAACGAGGCTCCCCACCAGCTGCCCGATGGAGGACTCCTGTGCGTCATCCTGTCCCCCTCTCTCGCGACACTCGGGGTAGTCGGTGGGTAGTGCAGGCATAAGTTGCCTCTGGTATTGTGTGCATTGCTTTGGCTTCATCGGCCCCGAGTTGTGCTGAGCATTAGTCTTTGCTGGTCGTGGGTTGAACAAGAGAGCGTCGGGCAGTCGCTGGCGCGTGTGCTCGAAATCAGACACATCGCAACAAGCCCGGTCGGACGAGAGAAGAGAGGAAATCAGGCCAAACCGGAGCGACAGAAGCGTCCGTCAGCCAGCAGGTGATTGGACTTGTCGGAACAAGAGAAGGCGACGTGGTTGGGGCGGGGAGATTTAAGTAAGACACTACGTAGGTACTGATTGATAACAACTGCACCAATCCTTGCAGGTGAGAGAATTTATCTGATCCGTTGGGGTGTATCTGATCCGTGGTGGAGAGGGGCTGAGACATTCCCTTGGCGCGCGAGCCACGGTTGCGACGCAGGGATGAAGCTCCTGCATGACGCCGGTCGTACGCACATTCTCAACAGAGCATTGCGAGGATTATGATGGTCTGTCTGCTGTACACAGTACTGTGTCGTTCCGGCCAAGACGCCGGGCAGCCCCCGACGATCTTTCACAAACAAGTAATCAGGACCGAATGAGAGGCGCTCTTCCGTGCTGTACGGCCACTGTTCCAGGTAATTGTCGGATTCTTCCGGCTGGAGCTCAGCTGTGGCGTTCTAGTCCTTCGGAGTATGGTCTTGACACAATCTGCAGGGTGGTCTTGGATTCTGCACAACCGCGCTTGGAGCTGCGATGCAGAAGGACTCTCGTCAGATGCTACGGGTGGTGAGGTGCTACGTCATGAGGATACACTTATCTGATGGAAGACCATTTTCTTGTCGCACAGGGGCAAAGTCTAGAAGCAGAGGTATCCGCTGGGAGCAATCGCAATATATTCTCCACCGGGGGCTCTACCCGTGCCACGGCATGGCAATAATCCGAAAGCATGCAACTCTCCATAATCTAGAGTCATCAAGCGCAGACACGAGGATGCTCAACTTAGCTAACGACAGTCCACCGTCTATTCCTCCCGAACCGGTTGAACGGCCTCATGGTGCAGATGCAGAAGATCAAGTGCGCGTGGCAGACCCGATGCATGCGATTTCTGAATCATGTCGGATGTACCCAGTACAAGCCAGGAGGATGATAAATTACGCTTGAATCAAGGCATCCACCTGGAATATCTGATTGATACGACACGAGTCCTGACACCACAGGGCAGAACCGCCTTCCGAGGCCGAAATTTCCACCGGCACGATTCTTATCTGATTTGATCCCGGCCCAGAGAAGGACCCGCCAAGAGGGACTGCCAAGAGGCTTCGACAGCAGCTGGTCGAATGAACAGCCACCAGCAGCAGCATCGGACTCACATTCCCTGGGACGGGTGGTGGGCTGTGGAGATCTTCCAGCTCGCCAAGCGACCTCGGGGGATTCTGGTAATCAAAACATGCTGGTTTTGTGACCCCTTTCCTAAGCGAGGGTGTAAGAAAAAAAATAGCATGCCCACCCCGCCCCATAATACAGCAGGATCCGAAAAAGACCTCCTCAGTGGGTAGAGGATGAATTGCTCGTTTGGGTACTGAGTGCCGAATGGTTGGCACGGGTGGTGTCATGGGCCAAGGGCTGATGGACACCAGGGCGAATTAATTCCGATAGCGACGATGGGGATTCTTGTATTTATTCCCTAGTGCGCTCCACGCCTGGCCAGGAACACTCCCTCTTGCTCTCATCCATACCTGTGTCTGTCTGCATCTGGCATCCGGCATCATGGCGACTGTCCGACGTCTCCAGCAGACCTTGTCTCATGTGCAGTCCCCGCGGGCGACCCAGCAGCTATCGGTGGTCTACGGACCTACCCAGCCGGAGCTGATGGAGATCACCCTGGGAGAGCTCCTGTCGCTGCAGAGCCTCCAGTATGGGGACTATGAGTGTCTGGTGTTCCCCTGGACGGGGGCGCGCTGGAGCTACGCCGACCTGGACGACGAGGCCAATCGCGTCGCACGTGGTCTTTTAGCCATGGGGATTAAGAAAGGAGACCGCATTGGTATCATGGCGGGCAATTGCGAGCAGTATATCTCGGTCTTTTTCGCGGCCGCGCGAGTGGGCGCCATCCTGGTGGTGCTGAACAACACCTACACGCCGTCCGAGCTGTACTATGCGCTCGACCACACCGGTATGTGCATGCCCAGTGTGCCTAACTAGAGAGCAGGAACAGTACTAATGATGTAGACTGCCGCGTCCTATTCATGACCCCTCACATCGGCCGTCACAACCTCAAGGATGTGCTCGCGAAGCTCGGCCCACGCCCTAAGCCGAACGGCACATCCAATGCTCTCGAGGAGATCATCATCCTGCGCGGCGAATACCAGAAATTCGGTACCTACAGGGACGTTATCCAGAAGGGTCTCTCCTTGCCACCATGCGCTTCTTGACCGCGAAGCCGAACTACACCCGGAGGACGTCTGCAACCTGCAATTCACCAGCGGATCTACCGGAAACCCCAAAGCCGCCATGCTCACTCATCAGTAAGACTCTACATAAAAACGAATGAGAGGACACGCTAACATACTGATATAGCAACCTCGTCAATAACTCCCGCTTCATCGGCGACCGCATGAGCCTCACCACCTTCGACACCCTCTGCTGTCCACCCCCGCTCTTCCACTGCTTTGGCCTGGTGCTGGGAATGCTAGCTGTCGTGACGCACGGAGCCAAGATCGTCTTCCCCGGCGAGACCTTCGACCCCCAGGCTGTCCTGCACGCCATCTCCGACGAGAAATGCACCGCCCTGCACGGCGTGCCGACGATGTTCGAGGCGATCCTCAGCATGCCCAAACCGGAGAACTTTGACTCCTCCAATCTCCGCACGGGTATCATCGCGGGAGCCCCCGTGCCTCGTCCATTGATGAAGCGTCTCTTCGCGGAGCTAAACATGACGCAGTACACTAGTAGCTACGGTAAGTGACGATCATAACCTACTTCTCTCCTACCTACCTACCTACCCGTCAAAGCCCACGAGACACGCAAAATAAGGTTACGGTTTCGACCGAAAAAGCAAACGAATACAAGGCTGACCCACTCCCAACACAGGCCTCACAGAAGCATCCCCAACCTTCACAACGCCGTCACAACCGACACCATCGAGACGCGTCTCCGCACCGTCGGCAAGATCATGCCTCACGCCAAGGCCAAGATCGTCGATTCCTACGGCCACATCGTCCCCGTCGGCGAGCGCGGCGAGCTCTGCATTGCCGGATACCAGCTGACAAAGGGGTACTGGAATAACCCGGAGAAGACGGCGGAGACGCTGGTCACGGATGCAGACGGCACGACGTGGCTGAAGACGGGTGATGAGGCGTTGTTCGACGCAGAGGGTCGATGCAGTATCACCGGTCGATTCAAAGATATCATCATCCGGGGTACGTCTCCCCCTCTCCTTCCCATGCCACTTACGACTTCCCAATGAAATCCAGCTAACGAGTGCAATCATAGGCGGCGAAAACATCTACCCCCTCGAAATCGAAGAACGTCTCGCCGCGCACCCTGCCATCGAAATCGCCTCCGTAATCGGCATCCCGGACCACAAGTACGGCGAAGTCGTCGGCGCCTTCATCCAACTCGCCGCGGGCACGAGAAGAAACGGCCCACGGACGACGAGTTGCGCAATTGGACGCGCGAGACGCTGGGCCGCCACAAGGCGCCGCAGCACGTGTTCGTGTTCGGACAGGAGGGCGTCGACGCGACGGTGCGATTACGGGGAGTGGAAAGGTGCGGAAGGTGGATTTGCGGAAGATGGCGGCGAAGGTGTTGGAGGGACGTAAGTCTTCTGCCTGAGCTACGTTGCTGTTGCTGGTGCTGTTGCTGGGGAAGGGAAAATGCGGCGTTTAGAGGATAGAGTTGTATATATATTTCGATGTATACCCTTTTAGAATTGATTCATCACCATTACTTGATCTCTGGATATAAACTGAGCATAGACGTAAACATATACCAGGATAGACAGACAGACAGACAAAAGATACCTTGGGGATGGATCCACGGAAGCTGGGATGATCAGATTAGATAATCATCTAATCAGATAATTTGATCGCGCCAAGCCGCGGCCAATTTATTTGCGCGCTTTTCATGTTTGGCCCCTCCGCCCCGCTTTAATCTCACGTATTAAATTTTTGGTCCGGTCTCGGACGCTGCATCGAACGGTACCTCAGTGTGGTAGTGGTACGAATCCAGGTACAGATTGGAAGGACGAGGATCAGATAATTCGTACCAGAATTTTGCTGTAACGGACCAAGCGGAGGGGCAGAGCCCCGCCCCGCACACATTTATCTTTCCATTATTATTTCTCCTGGTGCCCTTGGTACCTTACGGGATAGTATTCAAGCTGAAAAATAAGTTTAGTCAAAGATCCATTGACAATCCTACCGAAAGTAGGTCCTAAGAAATACATTAACCCAAATAGGAATTACAACCCAGGCATCTCCCATCCCTTCCATCTCCAACCACAAATGCCCCAAAGCTACCCAGCAAAAAGCAAAGTCTACAACTTCAGCGCCCGGAACGGATCCCTCTCCAAAACATCCGACCCATCAAACCGGAATGGCGCAATATGGAAGAACTTCTCCGACGACACTTCACCAACGCACTCCGCTTATGCGGGAGATCCACCAGCTTCTCGAGGTTGAAGCCGGTGGCGTGGTCGTACGCCAACGGGGTGAGATTCGTGTATTTGGGCTCGCCGACAATGAATTTCGTGCGCGCGTCGTCCAGGAACATGTAGTGCATGATGCTGCACCACCAGACCATCACGCGGTGTTGGCCGCGGAACCGGATGTCGCCGACGAGGGAGTGGCGGCCGCGGTCGTAGTCGTCTGCGTCGTAGTGGGCGCCGAGGTGGTCCTCCTGTCTTTCGTTAGTATATTATCTCATCTCGGGGAGATATGGGGGACGGAAGGGGAGAGTACCTTCGCCCAGTAGATCTCGTGGTAGGAAAGAAGGTATCGTTGAACTTGGCCAGGACGGTGATCTGATGGGGGTCCTCGTCGATCTTACGGAGGTACTCGCGGTGTTGTTCGAGGGTACCGGTTTCGTTCCATCCCTTCGCGACACGGGGGTCGTTCTGCCACTTGTGGAACAGCTGCAGGTGCTCGTCATTGCGGTAATCCAGCGCCCAGATGGAGAAGAACTCGTCCAAGTGCGGGATGTAGCGACTGTAGATCATCGAGCCCGGCGCAGGCTTCGGCGCGCGCACGGGGTGAATCGCGTGAACACGGACATCGGGGAACTTGGTCGTGAGGGTGTGCTGGATGGGGTAGAGAGGGTACGCGGTGAGCGGACGGCGCAGACCGGAGTAGATCTCATTGTCGGCCACCAGACTGGACGAGGACCGAAGGGAGAGCCAGCTCCCTGCCAGAAGGTACTGCGGTAGACGACCAATTGGTTGCTGAGGTCGGGGGAGGCCTCGGGGACCGCCTGTCCGGGAGGCGCAGAGGGCATCGGGTGCTCGACGGCCAGACCGACGGCCTGGAGCTCGTGCGCGAGCAGTGCTTGGCCCTCGCCAGAGAGTCTGACGCGGAAGATCTCGAATTGACTCTGCAGCGTCACCAGCGCGTAGATGACGGCCCAGATCTGGCCCACGGTGGGAGCCTCCTTGCTGGCCCACGACCAGTTGGAGACGGGGGCGCGCTGGGCGCGGGCCCAGGCGGAGTTGTTGCCCTCAGCCG
The DNA here is from genome assembly GCA_039763685.1 of Aspergillus micronesiensis. NCBI lineage: Eukaryota > Fungi > Ascomycota > Eurotiomycetes > Eurotiales > Aspergillaceae > Aspergillus > Aspergillus micronesiensis. The sequence goes on along the minus strand of JASHHO010000033.1, from coordinate 52,644 downwards.
GCACGCTGGCCGGATCAGGGAGCGTCAGGTCGGTGAACTTGAGGGAGTCATGGTGCAGCTGCTCTGGGGGCGGGGTGCCTTCGTCGGTCCGGGGGGAGCGACGCAGCTGGAAGTGTCGCACGCCGTGCTCGACAGAGACACCTGGAGCTCGTAGGTGGTTTTGTAGGGCTCCGGCAGACGCACCAGAGGGAGCTTGGAGTCGTTCGCAGGCATTGTCGGTGTAGAGGGAGGGGGGGAGGATTGGGAGAAAAAGTAAAGGGTCCGGGGTGATCGTCGAGCGCAGCGGATATATTTCTATGTCTCTTCCCTCGTCTCCAACCGAGGTGGCCAGCAGCCACGGCCGCGACAGTCGTTCTGGGCAAAGGTCGGAAGCTCCGGGGGTTGTGGTTGGAGGGCTCCTGGACGATGGGGCCTGGTAATGAAATGACCGTGAATCCAGCAGTGTCGCAGTGGTGCTGGTGGAGACTGGTAGTGCATACAGAGGAGTACATCGAGTGCCATGGATGTATCAGCGTGAAATTGCAGATACGGTTGGATGTCACCGGACGTATGGTATGGTTCGGATGTATCGTAAGGAGGTCTCTCGAACGGTAATTCAAAAACCAAACCAAACACCAGACCAGCCACATCATGTCCCCATCCCCAACCAGGTAATGATCCTCTCGGCCTCTTCGAGTGGTCAGATTTTTTTTCCCGGCCTGACGAATGGGGGTGTGCTGCACACTAGTTTAGCTGCATCAGAGTAAATCCCGCATCCCACCCAGGGCCGGTCCTCGTCCGGTCCTCGTCCGAGCAGGCAGTCCACGGGGGGAAGAAGAAAGGAGTCAAAGTGGCGGCCATGGGATGCAATGCAACGGAAGATGAACCGGGGAAGTTTCAGCAGGAGAGTTTCTCCCAGTCAACAGGCCCCTTTCATCTGGAGTGCAGATGCAGCACGGATAGACTCAACCTTCCTGGTGGGGGTTCTTGGCGCGTTTTGTCTTCGGGGGAAATCGAGATGGTGGAGGACCGTGTCCTGTCCGTGGGAGTCGCATGTGAGAGAGTGCAATAGGCAGTCTCTTAGGGAGGTTTACCCTGCTTAAGGGTCTGACCAGCACTCCTGACGCTCTGTTAGACTCACCTAACTTGTCTATCACAGGCTCCATTCCTGCAGGGACTCCCTAGGATATCCATACAAGACGATCAACCCTGCCGATGAGCTCAGTCGATCGGCTTTAGCATGCACCAGAACGTAGGGCAGCGGCTTGCCTCCTGCAGGGCGTGGTGGAGTTCTGCGATTGTCCATTTTTCTTTTCTTTCTGATTTAGGGTCATTGGGAGCCCCCAAAACGCTCCATTGAAGATCTCCACAGTTGTAGACATGACCTAACCTCCCACACCACCACAGAACTCTAATGTCCAGGTGATACGAGACAACAAAGCCAGTCCAGCTGAAACAAGGACCAGCAAGCACGTTCAGAGCGATCACCGTAGAGACCATCCTGTTAGGTAATCGGTGCTGTTCGGATCCATCATCCCATGGTGCAGCATACCGTCCTAGGGCTACCACCATATCATTCTGGAGTGTGCCTTTCATTTCCCACGGATCGGAAGATGTCTCTACGGAGTAGGATCACGATGGATTAGGCGGCCCAGGTATCATTTCAATTAAACACGCAGTAGGAATAATAATACTAGCTAAAAGACAGAGGATTGCGTAAGAAAGAAAGAGAAGTGATCCGGGCTTCATCGTCTATAGAGGGTTTATTCGGTCCGTTCGGGCAGTCACAGCCTGCGCGAGATCAAGGCCACGTATGAACGCGTCCGGGGGTCGTCCGTCACGGTCGTCGAGAAAGGGTCGCTGGAGGAGCTGGAGAAGACCGCTCTGCAGGCTCGTTCGAACGGTTCTCTGGCGGCGTTCTGGGAGTATATCGGCTATTTTTATCAGCTGGTCACGATCAATGGCTCGGCCGTGCTTCGCAACCTCGACAATGATCGCTTCCCGAATGTCAAGACAACTAGTCTGGAAGAGTTTCTGCGCCAGAGACCGGAGATTTGATCTCGAAATGGGTCGGGCTATCGTTTGAGAGCGAGGGCTGGCCATGGAGATTTGAACCCGCATCTTTCGATCTCGTCAGTTTTTCCATAATGATATGTATACGGCTACTTTTCAGTTTTCATCCGTTATCGAACTCCCATCTGTGAAGGGAAATACGTACCCATTTAACGTTGATATTAGTGGGGTGCAGTTGTTATCCGCTGAAAACTAAAACCTACCAAGTATGCACACCCTGCCATGACCGGCCTGAATTAAATGCCAGTGGTCCTCATGTCTTTCAGTATATATTTAAGAATATCCGTGTCAGCGTTGAAGATCGCACACAATGCGAGCCTTTTTAATTCTGCCATAAAATGGATAGCATCCCTCACCCGCGAATTATCCAGTCGCGAGTCAACGACCGGTTCTTCACACACACAGGAGCATCACCGAGCAGTTTCAAGTCTTCCGTTCGTCGTGTGGATTGTGGATTGTACAAAAGATTGCAAAAGATGGCAGATAGGGCCCACATGGGGTAGAACAGGACGAACCTACTCCCCGATCAGCGAAAGCCAAGATAGTCCTATCATTATCAGGGGAAATCTTACCAGAAATATTCGTCCGGGAGATTGTTTTTAATGGCACGAAGAAATAGAAGCAAAGATCGGCTTGCTTCAACGGACAGCTCTTGACTGGATACAATGCCCTCACTGACATCTCGATGGTTTTCAGTCCCCGCTGTACATGTACACCAATGGCTGGCCTGATACACAGGCAGGGTCCCGAGACAAGGCAGGGACGAATATTTGGGTACAATTGGAGGCGGAGCAATTGTTGGATTCTGCATGGAAATCTATTTTCTCACGTCTATTAGTTAATACATAATCGCTTGTGTTCTGAATCTGCCTTGCGCTGGCCAATATGCTTTTGCCAACAAGCACGGGGAATGTGTCTGTACCGATTGTAATGAAGAACCGGTGAGAGTGTTTGCGGATGGTTCTACGCACATTGGACTGGTCTGTGTTCGGTTGTGAGAGGGTACCCTTCAGTAGGAAGCCCCTTACACCCCCTGGCACCCTATCCCTATTTCTTCACGCCCTTACTCTGCATCTTCTTTCTTTCTTGATTTTTCTCTTACTTCTTCTTATCCCCTACTTTCTCCCCGTAAAGTGTGATGACCCCAGAACAGACCATCTGACCCTGCCAGCCCATCATGACCGTGGCATCTCCTTGGCTCCTGTTTATGCCGCCGGAATGAAGGCTAATATCCCTCGCCATTACTACTAACACGCCCACTATTACCTAATGGAGGTCCCTTGTGCTTGTAGACTACCAGGGATGCCAATCCGACCGAATGATCCGGTTCATCTGATAAGATTACCGGTGGGTCCATGCATGGTGCACCGCCTCCGACATCGCGTGTCCTCGGCCAACTAGAGAAAAAATCCAATAGATCCTCCTGTCCAACATGGGTCTGTCCAAGAACGAGCTTTGTCCCGGTGGCTTCCACCTGTCTCAAATATTGCACCATGGTTCGTGTCAGTCCCTGTATATAAGCGCCGTCATTTATGCGACTCCTAGACTAGCTTCCTGACTGAGAGAATGAGTCTTCTATTCCCAAATTGCTTCCACCAAACCCTCTCGGCTCCACCATTGATGCATTCCATTCCTTGGCTTCGGAACCTACGGTCCCTCCTCGCCCACGGTGCCGGTACCAGTGTCCGTCACGCACACGCATTCAGACGCAGGCTCCTAAATCCGCCTTTAAAAGCAGCTGCTGCGCCTGCACTCTTACTCTCCCGACCCAAGACCCCCGTTACCTCACCCAGCATCAGCATCATCAACCGACATTTCACCTCCTTCCCCTCTACCGTGTCTAACCAAGCATCCAACATGCCGTCCGACGAACGTTTGATCGCCCTCGCACGACCCTTCCGTGTGCTGATCATCGGTGGCTCCTACGGTGGACTCAGCGCGGCACTGAACCTCCTCGATCTGAGTAACGGCCAGCGAGCCCGGTTCAACTATACCCCAGATGCCGAGCCGTCAGCCAAACGCATTCCGGTGCACATCACGATAGTCGATGAGCGAGATGGATTCTGTACCCTTCCCCCAAATACCCATAAACCATCTCCTTACACTCTGGTTCTGGACAACGCTAACATAGTGAGTCCATGGGCAGACCATCTAATCGGCTCTCCCAAAGCCCTCGCCTGCGAACCCTTCGCGTCCAAAACCTGGGTCAAATTCGAGGATATCGCTGCTCTGCGCGCGCCTAATGTCCAGATTATCCGGGGGAGCGTCAATGATCTCGATCCGCATGCGAAGGTGGCGCGCTTGCTAGATATCAAGACCAACGCCGTCCGGAGGAATACTATGACTTTGTGATTGCGAGCTCCGGGTTGCGACGGGTGTTTCCGACTGTGCCGCAGTCGCTGGAGAAGGACGAGTTCATCAAAGAGGCGAAGGCGCATCAGATGGAGATTCAGAATGCAAGGGAGGGGGTGGTGGTCATCGGGGGAGGTCTGTTCTCTTATACTTCTCGTTTTGTCTTGAAGTCTACCGACTGTTCTGTTAAGATAGGGTGACTGACTGCAACAACAGGCGCCGTAGGAGTCGAAGTCGCCGCGGAACTCAAGGTGTTGGAACCCTCGCAGAGAGTCACCTTAATCCACTCGCGAGACCGTCTCCTCTCCGCAGAACCACTACCCGATGACTTCAAAGACCGTGTCAGCACGGTCCTAAACGAAGTCGGCGTAGAGGTCATCCTCGGCAAACGAGTGCTCGACACCACTGCCATCACCACCGAGAAAGAAGACCGTCGGATCTGGCAACTTACCCTCGCAGACAACACGCAAATCCAAGCCGGACACGTCATCAACGCCGTATCTCGAAGTATTCCGACAACATCGTATCTCCCGTCCACCGCTCTAGACAAGGAGGGCTACGTTCCGATCCAGCCTACGTACGCATCTCCCCCTTTCCCCCCAGGCCATCCCACTGAGTCAAAATGCTAACAAGTGACGGATGGATGATAGACTTCAATTCCGAAACAAAATCCCCCACGCTACGCACCACTTCGCCGTCGGCGACATCACCCCCTGGGCTGCCATCAAGCGCTGCGGAGGGGCAATGCACATGGGATACTATGCGGCGTATAACGTGCACCAACTCATGCTGGAAGAGTGTACGAAGACGTCGGCGGAGCTCCTGAAGCTGCAGGATGCGCCGCCGGCGGTGATTGGGCTTGCGGTGGGGGATAATGCGGTTTCGTATACGCCGGATGAGGGGACGCAGCATGGGAAGCACTTGTTGGAGTCGATGTTTGGGGATGATATGGGGTATTCTAGTGAGTCTTTCTCCGGTGTTCCGGTGGGGGTGACTGACTGACTGTTTGCAGTATGTGTGAATTATATGCGGTTGAATGAGCCGTGTAAGGCGTAGGTATTAGGTGGTATACTTGGAGGTAAGGTTGTGGGGGTGTGTTATATACGGACCTAGAGTATTGTGGTTGGTATAGCTTTTGTGTTGGTGTATGTCCGCGTGGACTACGCATATTATCTAGAGGCTTGTCACAACCGCACTTGGTATTCAGTACGAATAACCGAAGCAAGCCAGTTCAATAGAAAGATATTCATAACAAGGTATATAAACAACATCAAAAATACAATCATTTCACATAAAGTCCTCCCATCTACTGCCCCGACAGAGCCTGTCGTCGAGACTTGGACTTGAGGTCCAGATACGGGGCCTCGCCCAGACTGCAGACACGGTCTCCTGCACGGGCTTCAGCATAGTCGTACGTCGCGCAGTGCCAGGTCGACCGGTTATCCCAAATGGCCATGTCGTTCTTGTTCCACTTGAAACGGACTTGGGCGTCGTGGTTTTGGGTGACCAGCTGAGCCAGCATGTTAGTAGTTTCTCACGTTGAGATGGACATAGACATGGAGGTGGAACATACGTTGAAGAGATACTGGAGTAGAAGATCAGACTCGTCCTTCGTTACTCCATTAATGCGCTTGGTGAATCCCTTGTTGACGTAGACAGATTTCCACCCCGTCACCGCTGTGAAGCATTAGCCCATAAACCGAAGAGAGAAGAATGAGAGAAAGTGGCAGGCTCACGATTAGTCCGGATAACCGGATGCACAGCCTTCAAATCCTCTCCCTGATTCAACGGCGACCCCCGAATCCCCTTTCGCAGGGGGTTACCCAGGCGTCTCGCCTCCTCATGGAAGAAACTCGCATCATGGGTCGCCGTCAACCCTTCCAAGAACTCCATCTGCGGCGACAACCGATCATAAACCTCATACCCCGACGCCCACAGCGTGTCACCTCCCGTCTCCGGAAGGGTGTGGATCTTCAGCATGGCGTAGTCGGACGGGACACGCTCGAAGCTGATATCGGTGTGCCAGCCGACAGAGGCGAACCGGCTCGTGTCGCTGAGTTGGTGGGTCAGACCGCCGCCCTTCTTTGCTTCTCGCTGCTGATGACGCTGATTTGGTCGCCGAGTTCGCTGCCTTCTTCGGTGAGGGGGTGGACGTGGAGGGTTGAGGATTCGGGCTGTTACAGTATTAGTGGTTGTAGATACGTGTGAGGGAAGAACGTACGCATCCCGCGAGAGCGTTTAGACTCTCACCGAACTCTCGCATCTGCTGGGGAGTGACATCTTGGTTGCGGAGGAAGACGACGCCTCGTTGGGAGACTGGCCATGGTGTTAGTGATTCCTCTATGTACAGGATGGGGTTCACATACTAGTGGCCGCAAGATCTTTGATGATCTCATCGCGGTTCTCGGATGTGAGCACCTCAGCGACTTGCACCCCGTAGTACTCTCGTCCAATAACGGGGGTCAGGTCGTGGTGGGTATAGTTGTCGAGGGTGCCCGAGTATGTCAACGGCTGCTGCAGACGTGGACGGGCCTGTTCGTGGCCTCCACGGAGGGTGGAAGTAGACGTGCTTTCAACAGCAGTAGGCATGACGACAATTGACTTGAACAATCACTCATAAGAATCGTCGTGGTTGACACACCGACTTGTCGCATCAAGTGGGAGGGGTTATTTATGTATCTTGTCTTGCACCATGACCAATATCTTATCGCAGACCCCACCATCGCATGTTCACACACCCGGCTGGAATGGCGACGCTACGTGGTCGAGACAGAAGCCAACCTGCCTATGACGGGCCTCGTGCAGAACCTGACTCGAACCGTTCCCCGCATGCGCCCATTGCCAGCGAAAATAGTCAACGGCGTGCTGTCGGTGGGACTGTCGGCGAAATTCTCGGAGCTCCATCACCAGCGAGTCTAACTCGGTTTCCGCGAATCATGGGCCCCCCCGCACACTCTTAGCGGTTGAGATGCCGTGCCTAGTCTATTTGCCGAGGAGCAGACACGTTGTGCCTGTGTTGGTGTTTCTCCAGGTTGGGGTTGAGAATCCGGGGAAGAGTGCCTCTGTCGGGACATGGGTGACATGAGGGTGTCTACCTACTGCCCAGCACAGTTACGATAGAGATATCCTGAAATGGGGGTATCCCCGTTGAGCAATGCCGGCGCTAAATGATGTTTTTTTCAAAGACCCCTGGCCATTGGCCCGACGGTCAAAACAAGGCCGCGAGGAACCCGCTGGGCGATGATGTGCTCTGAGCTCCGCGTTGTGCCATCCGACTAAATGGCTTCCGTCTGGTTGGTCCATCGTGAACTATCAGCCATCCTAATGCACCACCATCCGGCTATACGCCTCCCCCGCGTATAAGTACTCGGCAATGGCGACCTCCATTTCACTAGCCTCGCCTGTCATTTTGTCGAGCCTTATTCCAGTGACCTGTCGACACTCGAGTGGACCGCCGCACCCATGGCCGACATTGAACGAGGCTGGAAAGGCCCAGAACGGGTGCAGGACGAAGAGGACATCCAGTCCAAAGGATCGCAGAATGTCGGCCAGGAGCATCTGGCCGGAGTGACTCCTCCGCATGAGAGCTACGAGGGTTACCATCGCTTCGACCCGACCGCCTCCTGGACGCCAAAGGAGGAGCGCAAGGTGGTGATGAAGACGGACGCGTTGTTGCTCGTCTGTCTGTGTTTTATGGTACGTAGTTCCCACATTTATCAGACGCAGCCGACTAACCAGAGTGCTAGTTCTTCGGGCTGCAATTGGACCGGGGAAACCTGTCCAATGCGTTGACCGACAACTTCCTCGATGATCTGGGCTTGACCACCAACGACTACAACAATGTATGTCTCTCGCACCATCCTTCTAAAATCTCACTGACAAATTAAGGGAACCACCATTCAACTCCTCTGCTTCCTTGCTACAGAGTTCCCCGTCCAGCTTCTCATCAAGCGATACGGTTTCCGCCGCGTCCTCCCTCTCATGATGCTAGCCTGGAGTCTGGTCTCATGGACCCAAGCATGGATGACCACTCGAGCGGCTTTCTACTACGCCACGCGGGCTCTAATCGGTGCCTGTGAGGGTGGATTCATCCCCGGCGCCATCCTCTTCGCGACCTACTTCTACAAGACGAAAGAGCTGTCCGTTCGGCTGGCATTCTTCTGGTCGACACTCAACGTAGGTGGAACAACCAACCCGCAAACAGGTGTCCACGCTAATCAACATAGGTCGCCCGTGTGATCTCCTCTCTTCTGGCCGCTGGTATTCTTGAAATGCGCGGAACCCAGGGTAAGCCCGGGTGGTTCTGGCTGTTCCTGATCGACGGACTGATCACGTTTGTCATTGGCCTGGTGGTGAGTACATACATCCACAGCACATCAGACAAACGACCATTAACATTGACAAATGTCCAGGCATACTTCTTCCTTCCCAAGTCTCCCACCCACACCAAGAGCGTCCTCTACCCTCGCTCCTGGTATACCGAGCGCGAAGAAGTAATCATGATCAACGTATGTTCCTCATAGCATATCCATGCCCCCCAGACACAGACACAACTAACAAGACGAAGCGCCTCCTCCGCGACGACCCATCTAAAGGCCTCACCAACCTCAAAGAAAGCGCCACTCTCCAAGACGTCCTCAACGCCTGGAGCGACAAATCCATGTGGGGGCTGTACTCATCGGCCTGATCGCCTACATCCCCCAGAACCCAGTACAAGCCTACCTCTCCCTAACCCTCAAACGCCTCGGCTTCTCCACCTTCGACTCGAACATGCTCTCTATCCCGTCCGCCGTGCTGCAAATCATCCTCATGCTTGGCCTCACAAAGAGCAGCGAGATCTTCGGCGAACGGACCTTCCACTGCATGTTTGGCGAATTCTGGTCCATCCCGTTGTTGGCGGCGTTGTTGGGTCTGCCGGACTACGGGTACAATTGGCCCCGATTCGCGATTGGGACGCTGATTTCTGGGTATCCGTACTTCCATCCGATCGTGTCGGCGTGGATCTCGGAGAATACGTTTGATGTGAAGAAGCGGGCGATTACGGCGGCGACGTATAACGTTATTGTGCAGGTTGGGGCGGTGGTTGCTTCTCGTACGTTTCCCCCATCTCTCCATACCCTCGAGACGGGATTTTTCGCATGTGGAAAGAGGCGAATGGATGACTGACTGATTGTATATATAGAGATCTACCGAGCCCAGGACTCACCGTACTACTACACCGGAACAAAGTCCTCATCGCGATCTGTGCCCTGGCGTTGGTCGTGTTCATCTCCCAACGCGAATTCCTGCGGTACCTGAACCGCCAGAAAGAGAAGAAATGGCGGGCCATGTCTGCTGAGGAACGCATGGTCTACCAGGCGGATCAGACCTCGCGAGAAAAGGAGGGAAATAAGCGGCTGGATTTCCGCTTCAAATATTGACGAACCTAATTGAGATTGAATTCGGAGTTGGGTATTTAAATCTAGTTAGGAATTGCGACTGTATGAATGAGTGGGCATTGATTATATCGTCATATCATATCGTATCGTATCGTATCATCACACCAACAATCATTAAACATAACCGACAGGCGCTAGAGAATAGGGCTGTCGAGGGGTACACTCGACCCCATATAAATCATTCTCGAAGAACGCCTCCCCAGGCACTGGCACCGGCACCTGCGATATAAAGTCCCCAATCAACATATCCATCGAGTTTGACGGGAGAGACGGGGAAATCCCGCAAGCCCGGGGGATATTCTTACATCCCCTGCTGCCCCCCCTCCACCTCCGTCCAAGGAAGTAGGCATGTACGCATCAATCATTGAGCCGAACGGATGCAGTGAATAATCTTGCCATAGTTGGTCCGCCGGGTCTCGTCGAACGCATCATCCGTTCGTAAATTACAACTCTCATCCATGACATGATAATCCCCGCTTGACCCATTTCCAGACGAGGGAACGGGTATATGGATTGGGCGGGTGGACCGGCATCAGCCCACAGGGGATAGACATCACCAACTTGCCGATGCTCTGTTTGATCATTATCATCCTCATCAACTATCGCAGACGCCTTCCTTTTGGGTGGTCTATACGCAGTCTTGATAGAAGGACAAAGTGTCGGACCACTCCGCGATTGCGCCTCCACCATTTTCTTATACAATATCTCGGCCAGCTCTTTATTTCGCCGCCGCGCGCGGAACGTCGAGAGAATGGAGTGAAGACGGGCGAGGATGCTGCTCGGACGGGGTTCTCCGTCCCATGAAGATGGTGCGGTGGGTAAGAGGGTGAGGTTCATTACCGCGTCGGCGAGGGAGTTGGCGATTTCGTAGAGTTTCAGTTCCTGTTGCATTCATTGGTATCGGCCCGATGGATACTTTTCAGAATGGCGTGGGAAGACTTACCATGCCTAGCCCGTGAGCTTCAATCGCTGTTCTCGGTAATTGTGAGACAATACTTAATAAATCCTTCGCAACCATAACCGGGAACGAAGGGGACGTCGATGGGGAGTTCTTTGCTGAGAAACGCCAGAGTATCATCCGCATCCAGTGCCGAGTGACGCAGAGGTCCGCTTTTTGTACGTCGGAAATATGGTCCAGGAGGGTAGATCCATCTTGTAGGTTATCCTGCAGGAGTTGAAGGAAGCGCCGGTCCAGGCTATGATGGTGGGATTGTTCCGGAAGAGCGGCGGGTTCGTCATCTTCAATGAGGTCGAACATCTTCGACTGCTCGAAGAGACGGAAGAGGTTTAGAAGCTTGAGAAACGCAGGCAGAACCTGTGGTTTCATCGTTGATGTCGAGATCCGGAGTGGAGATGTTCGTCCTTAGAACAGCGGGGAGTTTATGCAAAATGCAGACTCCTCTATCACTCCGTCAGTCACCCTCTTATCCCTCCCATATTCAAGAAGAATAGTGAAAGACCTACCGCTCCGTAACAAAAAGCAACCACAATACCCGCCTCCGAATCTGCTGCTCCTCCGGCCCAACCCTCGCATACGAAATCTCCCGATGCAACTGCATCATCTGCGCCAGCGAAATCGCCTCGCGGAGATACAACAGCGATTCGCTCCCGCCCGAGCACTGGTTCTCATAGTACACATGCAGGAAGAATGACGTCCGCACGTTATTTAGATCCACTTTGGCTCGATAGCCGGACGAGTTGCGCGCCCGGAGACTCTCCGCGGCAAAGGTATCTGCCGTGACGGGTTCACTTCCACCGGTGCTGGCGTTGGAATTGGCGTTCTGTCCCAGACGCAACTGGGCGATGGTCGCAGCTGCGACGGCGGTCGCAAGGGCGTATACTTCCTGGGTGGTTGCGTCGTCGCGGTCCTGGTTCTGGTCCTGGTTCTGGTCCTGTTTCAGTCGCGCGATGAGGTTCTCGACGTCGACGATCGGCCAGACAGGGTACATGCGGACGTGGTAGATGTAGAGAGGGAAGCGAGGATGTTGATCGGGATACGTGATCTATACATGTTCAGTTGCTGCGCTCTCACTACCAAGCGCTGAGATATGGCCAGGGAAAAGAGGCGATATACGTACCCCTCTTGCGAATGAACATGTTTCAACGGAGACGCAAACGCCTCACCTGCACTCTCCAACGGCACAGAAGGAATACTCTCCCCTCGCTGCGCCTGGTCAATCAAGTACTTCGTCGTGGAACGAATCCGCTGCGGTCCTCGGGCTGCTGCAGCCGGATGTACGTGCATTTGATGCGCGCGTTGGTACAAGCCGGACACGGATTGCCTCCCCCGCAGCGAATCTTGCGGATCTTGCAACCATCGCAGGCGCGTTTGGTGACGGCTGCTCGTTTGGTGGACATTTCGTCGGTCAAGGGTAGGTAACGGGTCGGATGAGTCAATTACGTGGTGGCAGGAGCATAGTGCGAGAAGGATGTGCAGCACATGGTCTGAAGATTTCGGAAAGAAGCGACAGAAATCCGCAACTCACACGACTGGCTTAGCTCTGTCTGATTGTTTAAAGGAAAGAAACGCAGCTAGAACCTCGGAGAAACCTTAGTCACATCGTGTCCTGTGAGGAGTTGCGGGGCAGACGCTTGGCCGGAACTGTACTCGACACGAGGCTATATCCCTCTCTACCCGGACAAAACGTGGTTTTCGGCGGCAAAAAAAGGTAGCTTTGTGGTTCAGGGGAGATTCGTGAGGAGTTGTCTCTGTAATCTCCTGTCGTAGCTGTGGTGATCTGGAGAGTGGAGGATAGTGATTGCGCTTTAATCTCCACCAGGCACGCCATTGCTGCCCCACCAGGTCCAGCTCCATGGAGTTGAGTCAGTCAGAAAGGTATTCCTCAGCACTTGTAGAATTCATCAGGTCGAAGTATTGTTTGATCTTTGCACAGTGAGGGAAAGCTGTAGGGTATGTCTTGTTGGGAGGAAAACGGTTAAAGCCCTAATTAGGGCTGAGAGGGAGAGCAACAACGGAGATAGAGTAGGTAGACAGCACAGGAACTCAACCTGCAAAGCATCTGCTGCAGTCTCAATGCTAAAACTTTTAAAAGCTTTTTATGATTCCTTTCTACTCTTGCTGTATATATACCTGTATCACCTCGAGAACATCCTCGGATGTGTCGCACGAAGCCCGACGCTAGCAGACCCTCCGAGTATTCCTCCGACGCCTCCAAAGCCCCGCGTGTTAGCTTAGCAGACATTCAACCGGTGATTCGACCAGGACTAGTCATAGTTTAGCCAGCCAATTGTCGGGGTCCCAGTGTAGGATAGCTCTTCTGGTTCCAGACGGATAAATTGCTCGAGTACCCCTCAGTCAACATTCCTCCCTCATTCTCAATCCAAACCTGCTCTCAATATATCAGTCTGTTGAATACACCTGCAGCTATGGCGTGGCCGAACAAGAACAAGGATATGCTTTACCGCCGACTGGGCAACTCCGGTCTTCATGTCTCGGTCATTGGCTTGGGAGGATGGTTGACGTGAGTGGCTCCTAAGCTCCTTTCCATTGAAACCAGTCTGACAATTCAACAGCTTCGGAGGTCATGTTGAGAACAGTATGTGCCTACTAATTAATTCGACGTCACCGTAATTGCACCTAATATTCTGTAACAGACATCACCCGCGACTGCATGAAGCAAGCATACGAATGCGGTGTCAACTTCTTCGACACAGCCGAGAGGTACCATCATCCAACCTCACCCACAAGACCAAGCTAACAAACATATCAGCTACCGGCGGTCAATCTGAAATTGTCATGGGTCAGGCAATCAAAGACCTCCAATGGAACCGCAGTGACCTCGTCATCAGCACCAAGGTTTGCCTTCCCTTCCATCTCCTACCCACATAAATCAACTAACAGAAATGACCGTATAGCTCAACTGGGGCCTCCACAACGGCGAAATCCTTATCAACAACCACGGCCTCTCCCGCAAACACATCATCGAAGGCACCAAAGCCTCCCTCAAGCGTCTCCAACTCGACTACGTCGACATCATCTACGCCCACCGGCCCGACCGTCTCACTCCGATGGAAGAGACCGTGCGCGCCTTCAACTTTGTCATCGACCAGGGCTGGGCCTTCTACTGGGGTACGTCGGAGTGGTCTGCCGATGAGATCGCCGAAGCGTGCGGTATCGCGAAGTCTCTCGGTCTGATTGCGCCGATTGTCGAGCAGCCGTTGTACAATATGTTGGACCGGCAGAAGGTCGAGGGCCAGTTCCAGCGGTTGTATTCGCGGTTTGGACTCGGGTTGACTACTTTCTCGCCTTTGAAGATGGGGTTGCTCAGTGGGAAGTATAATGATGCGACGGCGGAGCCGCCGGCAGGGTCGCGCTTTGCGCGAGAGTAATGATAAGTTTGCGAGTAGTGTGCGGAAGGATTGGGAGAATGAGCAGTGGGCGGGGACGATTAAGAAGATTGTTGGTTTGAAGGTGCGTCTCTCCCTCGCTTGACATCCCTTCTATACTGAAGGTGTATGGCTGATGCATTGCTGACTCGGTTTGACTGTAGGAACTGGCGGATAAGCTCGATGTGAAGCTCTCGCAACTTGCTCTGGCTTGGTGTCTGAAGAACGAGAACGTTTCCTCCGTGATCACCGGCGCCTCTCGTCCGGAACAGATTGTCGACAACGTGCAGAGTCTGAAGCTGCTGCCCAAGTTGACGCCAGAGGTGATGGCCCAGATCGATGATTATTTGGGTAACAAGCCTGCTCTGGATCCCGCCAGACAGGACTAAGCGTTAGAGCTGTCCGTATCCTAGCATAGGCATATAGCCAGCTCAGAAAGAATGTGTAATGACAATTTCATGATGAATTCTCTTCAGCTTCAATGTATTTCTTCGGCCTCGGCACTAAACAGTGAATGCAATACGGGGTCCCTTTGCCAAAGCGATCCGTCCGACACGGGGCAAACTCCCTACACTCCAGACAAATCACATAGAGAACCCCTTGTACCATGAGCTGTGCCCCAGGGCCATACCTCGCCTCACCATTCCTCGGCTGAATCCCGCAGTCCACGCAGAAACGTTTCCATGCGTCGCGGCCGAGTCGTCCTCGTCCCCGGCGTAGCATGCGGTCTGCGAATTTGGACTCTGGGCGTAGACGGAGACAATAGCGACAAGCCCAGAGGTCATACGAAGCCGCATAGCTGGTGCACTCGGCTTCGAGGAGCTGGGAGTGGGTAAACGGGGGGATTAGGTCGTTCATGTAGGTGCAGGTGAGTTTGAGGCGGAGGTTGTCAGGGAAGACGAGGAACGAGGCGATGAGGAGGTGGAGCTCCGGGGGGAGACGCATTATAGCCGGCTCATGATGGAGATTGTGCATGCTTTGGAGGGTATATATTGTGTAGGAGGGAATGCGCAGGTTGTATCAAGAGGGAGGTGGAGATGACGTAGTTGTGAGCTTAAAAGGCGGAGGTGCAACAATCAACGGACGATCATTCGACAGCCCACGTCAAAGACAACTTCCCCTCCGCATCCTAATTCCACCGCATCTGGCAGCTGTTCTTCCTGGACCTAGTTCATACCAGGGCATATCCACTATTCTTACCCTGTTCGAACGCTAGTCCCTCCTAGCGTGTGTATATCCTCGCATGCAGTCGTTACGACGGACAGTGCGGTGACCGACGGAGCACCACAATTATCTGCAGAATGCAGTGCAATACCGACAATATCTCGGACCGTCACACTTCCTTGCACGATGCAGAGGAAGATACAGAGCCCCCCGACCGACGATATGGAGTGCACTTCGCAGGCAGCTCCGTCCGCGACCTCCGGATGACGACGAGCCCCAGAACTGGTGGTTTGCCTCCACCGCCATACCGCTAATCGCTGCCGCGATGGCCCCATTCGCGAATGTCATGTCGATTGTCGCCCTGGCGATGCCGTGGAGGGTCCAGCTGTTACCAGATCAGATGGGTCTTGACGGGGAACCGCAGGAGGTCCTCATCAAAGACCCCGGGTGGTGGGTAGCTTGATCGATATATAGGGTATCATGTTGACTCGACTAGGTGTTTGGCAATGAATGCCACTTCTCTCGCGTGTGGGGTGATCGGGAATATCTTTCTATTGTTCAATTTTACCAGGACGATCCGGTATATCATCGCCCTGCCGATGTCTCTTGTTTTGTGGACCATGTCCATGGGGATGGTGAGTATCTTGCTCGCTCATGTCGCGGTAATATGTCTTGCTAAATACATCAAGTTGATAGCAGTCACATCTGCGATGAGCATATACTTACCCCAATCGCCCCAACCAGACCTACTCCCAAGCATACTGGTACGCGGTGATCGCAGCAGCGCAATACTTCTTTCTCACTATCACCCTGATCATCAACATATCGGGCTATCTTCTAGGCCACTACCCTCAATATTTTGCATTGACAGACCACCAGCGAACTCTCATCCTACAAACAACCGCTTTGGGAGCGTGGCTGATCATCGGCGCTTCCGTCTTCCAACGCGTCATGGACATATCCTTCGCAGACGCCTTATACTTCTCCGACATCACCATCCTGACTCTCGGATTCGGCGATATAACTCCGCAGACCTCGGTGGGAAGAGGACTAGTATTTCCTTACGCAGTGATCGGAATCATCATCCTTGGTTTGATGGTCGGGAGCATCAACAAATTCTCCCGCGAGATCCAGGACACGAACGTGCTGCAAAAGCACATCGAGAAACGGCGGGAGGCAGTAGTACAACACGCCAGCACCACCCCAAGTCTACATCCCAACGACGAACGTAACAATCACCACCTATCCCGAGAAGCAACCCACATCAACTATCGCCCACAATACTCCCGCAAGGCTCCGGTCATCAGCACCATCACCGCAATCTACCGCAGATCAACCGGCCAGCCGACCCTCGGCGAGCTGAACGACGAGAAAGACCGCTTCGACGCCATGCGCGCGATCCAGAAACAAACCGTCTATTTCCGCCGATGGTACCGGCTTATCCTCAGCGTGGTTGCGTTCGGGATCCTCTGGACCTGCGGTGCCACCGTCTTCTGGGCGCTGGAGGACGGACTCGGGTACTTCGAGGCACTCTATTTCGCCTTCTGCTCGCTGCTCACCATCGGATACGGAGATATCACCCCAACAACCAACGCGAGTCGATCGTTCTTTGTCGTGTGGTCGTTACTGGCAATCCCCACGATGACGACGCTGATCTCGCAGATGAGCAACACCGTCGTGGCGGGCTTCAAACACGCAACCAGTCTGGTAGCCGATTGGACCGTCCTGCCACAGACCGGTCTCTACAGGGAGGTCCTCAGCCGGATCCCGATCATCATGTCGTTGCTCCAGTGGGCAGAGGAGAAGAAGCACCCGAGCCGGGAGTTCTGCGTTGGCATGGTGGATCCCGAACAGGATGGGCCCCTACCGGAACCCGGTCCGGCATCTTCATCCACTCCGACGGAGAAAGACAAACCGTGTCGGAAGAAGCTCACAAACGTGGAACTCGCGCGGAAACTCGCCTTTGCGATCCGACAAACGGCTGAGGATGCGACGACGGGCGAGCGGAAGCATTACAGTTATGACGAGTGGGTGGAGTTCACCCGGCTGATCCGATTTACGGACCACAGTCCAACCGAAATCACCCTGAATGAGGATGAGTACGGGGTTCTGAACTGGGATTGGATCGGGGAGAGCAGTCCGTTGATGGCGATGCAAACGGAGCCGCAGTGGGTGTTGGATCGGCTGTGTGAGAGTATGATTCGGTATGTGTCGCATCAGGAGAGGAGGCCGTTGTCTTCTAGCGGGGAGTCTGAGGAGGGTGACGATGATGACGACGATGATGATGACAATGGGGTTAAAGAGGAGGAGGATGCTAGCTTGCAGGGTAAGGAGGTGAAGGTGGTATGATAAATGACTTGTTTAGTGTACTACCGACTTTTGGTGTTTGGATATCCCGTGAGCGACCGCGAGCAAACGACTGCATTGTTGACATTCATATATAGCTCATGACGAATAAACGGCCTCTGTTTCTTTCTTGGCTTATGGGTGTGTATATATCATTCAAGTATATATTTTCGGGCAACTTCACTACATGCTACAGGCCTGACAAGTACGCGATCTGCACATATACTCTACAGGCGTATGGCTACACTACCTTATAGCGGACACATGCAACGAGTCGATACGCATTGGAAGGTCATTCTAACCAGTTGACTAAAAGTGTAATATCTCCTCCAAACGCATGTCTGGTGAATGGGCAAGGGTTTCGATCATCTCACATACAGATTGGGCCAGCTGACGGCCACCCTCGGGCGATAGTATCTGCGTGTTTGCACGTACCTCAATGGACATGTGGTCCTTGTATGGCTCTGTAACCAGCAGCATCTCCTTGTGGAGCCCCAGCCGAGTCAACAGCGAGTACTCCACCTCACGGGCATCATCTAACGGGAGTTCCTGTACCAGCTGGATGTTCTGGTGATGTACAATGCAGCCAAAATCTGTGTTTGGGGCCCAGTCCGTGCAACGATCCACAATATCAGCCAGTTCGAGATAGTCATACTGCAGGGTACGGATGTACTGCTCCTGCACGTGGTTGAGAAGCTGCAGTACTGTCCAGGAGCGCTGGAGGTTGATCCGCACCGGAAGGAAGTTCAGACAGGGACCCAGCGTCTTATCGATATTCGCGAGGGGCATGTTCCGGCCATTGACGGTGTGGCCAAAGGTGATATCGGTGGAAGATTGCAACTGCGCTAGACGAAGGCCCCATGCGCCCTTTACTAGGGTTGCCAGTGTGATTCCGGGACACAGCGAGGGTAAGGGGATGCGCTGGAAGTGCCGTAGCGTCTCGTGCTCTTTTTGTTGCACCCCAGGGGGTTTGTCGGAGGGAAAGGGATCGCCATGGCGGCACCTTGCAGATACTCTCGCCAGAATTCCACGGCTGCACCAGCTGGCTGGGAAGCTCGCTGATACATCACATCGGCGAAGGCCAGCGTCGGCGGCAGGACAACGCTGGGGTTGTTATATGTGGCTGCCAGGTCGCGGAACAGTACGGGCATTGAGACCCCATCATACTGCGTATGGGAAAGACGGATGGCAAACACATGCTGATCTCGATCTGAGCTAGATACGAGCATGAAACGAACTGGTGGCCCGTCGTATAAGTTGAAGCGTGCGCGGTCTTCCCGCCACAAAGATTCGCTCCATGGAAGCAGATCCTGCTCCGCCGTGTATCGCATGAATGGTAGAGGCATATCCTGCAGGATCGCCTGGTACAACTGGTTGTTGTCGCGAAAGAAGACGGCGCGGAGGATGCTGTATCGAGTCAACATGGCTGTGCATGCCGCCTGAAGACGACCAGCATCCAGCCGCCCGTGGATGTGGAAGCTATGATAATGTAAGGAATCTCGGTCAATGAACCATTGTTGCATTCTCGTTACTGGTAGCACATCGACGACCTGCGACCCCAGAGGCAAGACCCCTCTCGAGACAATGCGCAGCTGAGGGCTGGGACGTCTGTCCCAGATGCCAAACTATATGCTCGGCCGCTCTGGCTCGTCATCTGGATCACGGCTGCTGCTGCGGCAGCGAGATCGCGCAGGACAGGGTGCGCAAAGATATCAGCGACGCCGACACCAACTTCCCCGGTCCGGGAGAGAGCAGCGGCCTTCATCGCGTCGATTGAATCGCCTCCCAGATGGAAGAAGTGATCATTGACTCCGATAGTCTCGCGCGGCCGCTGGAGAACCTCCGCCCAGACATGCTGCATGTGTCGCTCAGCATCAGTTGAAGGGCGTACTTTCGATATGTCGGCTGGGGAAGTATAGCGGCTGAGTTCACACGGTGACACGGCGAGCAGAGCACGGCGGAGGCCACCCCGATCCACTTTCCCAGACGTTATTCGGGGGATTTTAGTGACCGGGACAAAGAGCGAGGGCACCATGAATGTGGGTAGTACCTGGCGCAGACGTGCCTCTGCCTGACATGTCTGTGTATAGAAGGCTGGCGTGGGGGGAGCCAGGAGGTCGGATGCAGTGCCACCCAGCCCAGGAGCTCGAACGAAGGCAACGAGCTGTTGGTTCCTGGCCCCCGGAAGAGTCAGGACGTCGGCCACTGCATCCTCGAGGCCGTTGAAGCTCTGGCGCACCCTCTCTTCGACTTCGCCGAGTTCCAGGCGCTGTCCTCGGAGCTTGACCTGAGTGTCACGGCGACCCACATAATGCAAGGTGCCATCCCAGTTCATTCGTACCAGGTCTCCTGTTCGATAGATGGGGTTCACGGGGGCATTTCTACCTCGCAGCTGCATTAACCAGGGTGGTGGGTTGATGAACGCCTCCGCGGTCTTCTCAGGAGCCTTGAAATATCCTTCCCCAACAATGGGCCCTTCGATGAGCAGTTCACCAATAGCACCCAGAGGCATGAGCTGATTGACATCATCCGCGTTTACCACCCAGCATACACACCCAAACGCACGGCCGATGTTGCGAGGGTCCGAGGTGCTGGTGAAGACTCTGTGAGCAGTCGCCGTTATGGAGCACTCTGCAGGTCCATACATGCTAAACAGGCGCACTCGGTTCACCCAGGTTGTTAGGTCCTTTTGAGCCATACTTTCTCCTCCTAGTCCGAGGCTAACAAGAGAGGTCTTGCAATCTGGCGGAAACAGGCGGGCTATGGACGGAATAATAACCGTGTGATTGGCATTGAGGCTGTTGATGGCTCCAACCATGTCATCCCGGGACTCTGACTCGGACGGAATACAGACACATCCCCCGGCAATGAGAGTATTCAAATGATCCATGATGCTAACATCAAAAGCATAGGAGGAGAACTGCGCCACCCGCGCCGTGCTATCCAAGCCTAATCTCTGGATCAGTGCCGTGGCCTCGGTACAGTACGCCTTGTGGGATATCACGACACCCTTTGGCCTCCCCGTGGATCCTGACGTGTAGATTATATACAATGGACTTCCGGAATCCACAGTAGGCTCGACGTAGGTTTTCTCCGCAGGCAGCTGATTGTCACCCAAGGCGACAACGTGACAGGCCAACCTCCTGCTCAAGTTCATCTGGTCGGCTCCAGACACAATGACTGAGCCGTCGACCTCATCACACATGTCTCTCAACCGTGAAAATGGATGGGAGATATCCACAAGCATAAAGGCCGCGCCTGTCTTGATCACAGCTAACATAGCCACAGGGGTCCAGCGTGATTTCGCAAAACATAGTGGAACCACACGGCCAGGGCCCACTCCTCGGCCCTGAAGATGTCCTGCCAGGCGAGATGATGTTTCATCAAGCTGGGAATACGTAAGGTTTCCGTCCCACGCACAAACAGCCGGTGCATCAGGCCGCCCTGCATAGCTTTCTGCAATCAAGTGATGAACACACATATTCACGGCGGTGGGGACGTCCCGATTCCAGCCCCATATCAAACTTGTGTCGTGTTCGCTACAAAGGTTGATACTAGTAAGGAGCGATCGGTCACGGCTCATCACGTTGGTAAGAGCCGTTTCGAGTGTTGCCAACACGCTGCTGGCTTGCTGGCTGGATATCAAACTCGTCTTATATTGTAGCTGGATGGTGGTCTCTTCGCCCGCAGTGGACTCGGATAGTACGAGATCATACTAAGAAGGAGATTAGTCTGCGTGACGCGTAGTTTGTAGCCCTTTTGCTTCATTGAGCCCTACCTGAGATATCTCCTCATTGGCAGTTGAAGCCCCCATCGCGGGAGGCCTGCGGCCAAACTGTACATCAACAAGCGTGTTGAAGAGCGATCCATCAGACACTTTCACGATACGATCAATCTCAGATGAAAGGCACATTCGGTGCGTGAGCTTCGCTTGGAAGACCATCCGGATCTCCTGTAGGGCTCGGGCAACATTTGTATCCTTCATGAAGGACATCCGAAAGGGAAGCACGCTGGCCAACGGTTGTCCAATGTCCCCAGTGGCCTTGGTTTCTTTGATGGGCTGAACATAGCCAAAGCACACTTCCTCAGATTTGGTATATGTCCGCAGCACCAACGCCCATGCAAGAAATATCCTATCTCGCATCGTTATTCGTTGAGCCTCACAGAGACCGTCCAGCTTGATACCAATTGGACGAGTCCTCTGGAAGATAATCGCATGAGGGATACCGACATTGTTGTGTTCATCGAGGGCGGGAAAACAGCAGGGTTGAACTCCTTCGAGGTAGTCAGCCCAATATGAAGCCGTTCTGTCTGGCAATGACGGAGATGAATATAAAGCGTTATCTCTGCAGAGTCCAGTCTCCTGAACCCTTATTGTCGCTAGACCATCTTCTTGCTTCGGGGCTATGTCGTGCTCGGACACGATACATTGCGGCGCCGGTCCAGCTGATTTCTTGGTAGCCATCATCACAAACTTTCGGTTGTACGTGTTTTCCCCTTCGGACTATGTGCGGCAAGGTGTGGCACAATAGGGCATAGAGATGGCGATTTGCATGAGTCTGTATATCATTGAAAGGGGGTCGGATTAGGCGAAGCGTATTCAGTCGTATTCAAGACGAGTCTCACATGGGTTCTCGAGCCAACTGTTCCCGATTGATCACACCCCCAGAACCACTGCATCTCTGCGCTTAGATGAATGATACGCAAGGAGATACTCAGCCCTTCCTTGTGATCCGCCCATCAAGGTCCAGAGGGTATGCCTTGCATGCTCCTTCCCCCGCACTCGCCGCTAAGAACGAGTGTGAAGCAGCACCTTCCTTGATAACGCGGTCCTAGACAACCTTGGAATTCGTCAGGCTCCATCGTCTGCAAGGGTGTTCCTCTGCAAGCTGGCCTCGCCACACTTGCAAGCAGGTTTATTCGGTTTGCGGTCGGTAAATTGGGGTACTTAACCGACTCCTTGCAGGATGGTTTTATGCAATGGAATGTGCACGCAAGGGTCTTCCGTAAGTTACAAGCGGCCATGGGGTGCCTGTTTGGAAGTAAAACCGATGTGGCTACCAGTGGCAACGCGTATGGGTTGCCTGTGTCAGAGAAGACATGTGTGGCGACGATATATATAGGTATGTTGGCACTATCATCATGACTTTGATCCTTACCCGACTTGCATGGTATCGCCTTTTTTTCCCTTTACTCGCGAGCCGAGAACTATACCACAACCCTAAACGCTCAAGTTTGTGGAGACATCACGACTTTGGAGGAGAAGCGAAGCAGGGTGTGCGATGAGGACGGAGTGAAGCGTTGGTCACGGTATACTGAAGGCCGGGAGATCTAGAGGCCAACGAGACACAGCCGTCTGAAAGCGTGACCTAGCTCTATGATATAATCCTTAGAGCTATTACTTATCAGTAGTTCCCCAGATGTATCTGCGGTATGCTGGCCAAGAGTACGATTGATGACGATTTGTGTAAATGCATAAAGTCATAATGTAGGCCATGGATCGCCATCGAGCGATTCATTCCCACTAAAACCCACTAAAATAGTAGACCACATCTTAATTGATTATCTCGAGCTCCGCCCAAGACCCCGTCCTATGTCTCTCAGCGTGATCTCACGAGTACAATGCCATAACACAACGCTATAACAGCCTGACCAGGATCTTAGACCTCGATGTATATGCCAAACTAACACGCGATCATATATGTTGGAAAGCATGGAAATACTTTGGAGCATTGTAGCAGCCCACTGGTAATATTGGAACGCTTTAGGCCTGCTAAACTGGTATTTCAATGCGAGATTCCCAATGATATCGCAAGTGAAAAGGATCGTCACTTCTCTGTGTTGGCCCTTTGGCCATGCTCTATACCTTTGGCTATCCTCTATGTAGCCGGACAGGCCTTGAATGGGTCGAGTTGTCTACAACTGAATGAGCGGTCCTTGATAGTGCATGGTATGATCAGAAGTACATGTGTAAAGCCGCTTCTCACGCGTGTGATTAGCTTCGCTCCCGCACATCCGGCCACGAAGCAGGGTCGATGCGCGATATAGAATTTAGGGTCCTGGGGGGAAGCCAGCCTAGTCATTTTGCGATGTCCTTGCCAACCCATGCCCAGTGGTGATACCTACGAGTGGTAACCTACAAGCTATGTGATCAGTGCGACTCAATTTAATGTGCGTCTGGAGGCTGCAATCTATCCCTTGCGTCGCGACGAGCTCTATCTTGTATTCCCTTGAACTGCATAGCCACGTCATCTACACAAAAGCCCACATCTAGACCGCTGCTTCGAATGTATATAGGTCGATGGCTGTTGGTCCATCGGCTTCTAACCAGTGCCACAAACCACCGAAATCATGTCGACGACCGCCTCCATCGAGACCTTCCTGCGTACCCAATTCGATTATCTGATCGGTGTGTGCTTCCCCCAACCTTACCTCCTTACCGATGACCAAGCTGACCCATGGCAGTCGGCGGAGGGACAGCCGGTCTGGTCCTGGCAGCCCGTCTGAGCGAAGATGAGCAGGTCCAAGTTGGAGTGATCGAGGCGGGTTCATGCAAGTTTGATGATCCCACGATCGATACGACCGACGGGTTTGCAGCGGCATTTCAGCATCCAGACTACGATTGGATGCTCCAGTCTACACCTCAGGTAAGCTCGCCTCACAAGCAGGAACCCTGCCCATGGCCTAACTGAAAGAATTCTATCTAGACTGGATGCCAGGGACGGATCTTCCACGTCCCTAGAGGAAAGGTCCTCGGGGGATCCAGCGCCATCAACTTCATGCTGTATTGCCGGCCAGCGGCAGAGGATATCAACCAGTGGGGCAGAATGGGCAATGATGGCTGGTCGTGGGATGAGCTTGCCCCGTATTACCAGAAGAGTAATCCTATAGGAGGAGATGAGAGCCAGACGAAGCTGCCTGGGTCCACAACAGATTGCCCAGTCTCCTTGTCCTTGCCGCAGACTCGTCACGTCTTCGAGGAGCGCCTTACCGATGCATTTACGCAGATTACCCAACTGCCCGCCGCGAGTCGTCCCTGGGATGGTGATATCATGGGTTCCTACCAGCTGCTCTCGGCGCTGACCAGCAACGGAACAGGGGATGGACAGCCCCGGCGCGCGTACGCCGCCAGTGGGTACTTACGACCAAGCCTTCATCGTACAAACCTGTGCGTGCTCACTGAGGCCGTCGCATGCAAGGTTCTTCTCGACCGCAACTCATCGTCGCCCATCGCCTGTGGGATCCAGCTGTGGCACCAGGGAACTCACTATGAAGTGACGGCTCGACAGGAGATTATCATTTCAGCCGGCAGTGTGAAGAGCCCGCAGTTATTAGAGCTATCAGGGATTGGGGATCCTGCAGTGCTGTCGTCCGCAGGCATCGACTGTATTCACCCCATGCCGGGTGTTGGAGAGCAGTTGCACGACCATCCCTACACGACCGTCACAATACGCGGTCCCGCCGAGTCAGCGCACAACAGACTCCATGTGTCAGGATCCCAGCGGGCACGAGCGGTCCGACTCGAGTGACGCTGACTCTCCATTCGTGGGCCCTGGAGCCTCTGTGGCTTTGTGGGCCCCGATCAGCTGGCGGCCGGCTCGTGGATACACCACGAGATGGAAGAGCACGAAGCGCCGCAGTCAGAACACACCAGTTATCCAACTGCTCGGCATGGGGGCATACGTACAGCCTGGTGCTGCGGGCACCGATTACTGCCCGGCGAATGTAGATCGTCCAGCCTGCTACACATTTATGGTCAGCGCCACGCGCATCCACGCTCCCGGGGAAGCTGTCATGTACGGACCGCAGATCCTCTGGCAGCTCCAGCTCTTGATATCGGATTGCTGTCTTATGTCGAAGACGCCGAGCTACTGGCCGCTGGCATTGGGTTTGCCAACCGGGTCTTCCAAAGCGCCGGCTTGACATCACCAAGCCGGCTGAACCCCCCTCCAGAGATGGATGTCGATGATGCCGCGCAGGTCCGGACCTATGTGCAAGCGGCCACCAGCAGCTTCCATCATCTGGCGGGAACCTGTAGCATGGGACGTGTGGTAGACGAGCGGTTCCGCGTGCGCGGCATATCCCGACTGCGAGTGGTGGATGCCAGTGTGATGCCCAGTCCTATCAGCGGAAACATCATGGCTACAGTGTACGGGATTGCAGAACGGGCGGTGGAATTTATCCTGGAGGATAGGAGAATGGGTATGTGTAGGGGAACTTCTTATTCTTGGGTTGGCTAAACAGTAATCGATTGAGTTTTACCTATATATTCCAATGACATAGGTTCAAGGACAAAATAATGATCAGATAACAGGTGATTTGAGCCAGCCCCGCAGTACCCCCAGTAAAAGTGCACACATTGTGCTGTTCCTATCGCATCAGGCTCCAAAAGTGCTTCTTCATCTCCTGGTCTTTGCGTAGGACCCCCGTCATACACGCAGTGGTCGTGATGGCGCCACTCTTCTGCACTCCGCGCATGACCATACACATATGGGTAGACTCAATCACGACGGCGACGCCAGGGCTGGAGGATCTCCTCGACGGCGTGCGCGATTTCCTGCGTAAGACGCTCCTGGATCTGGAGTCTGCGGGCGAATACGTCGGCCACCCGGGCCAACTTTGACAGGCCAAGCACCCGGCCATTGGGGATGTAGCCGATGTGGACCTGGTGAGTTGACAGGTTAGAATGCTTCCGTATATATTCGACTTCCTGGGGAGACAAGGGACCCATACCTTGCCCTGGAAAGGCACTAGATGGTGTTCACACAGACTGAAGATATCAATGTCCTTCACCAGCACGAGTTCGCTGCTGTCCCGGTAAAGATGGCATTATTGACCACCTACTGGACGGCACTGGTGTAGCCTTGGGTGAAGAAGAGCATTGCGCGAGCGTAGCGCTCCGGTGTCTGTATGAGGCCTTCTCGCTCAGGGTCACTCGCCCAGGCACTGCAGGCGTACGCATGGCTCCAGCAATGGTGTGCTGACGGGTCAGAGGATCCAGATGCACCCCGTCTTGACATCGGGATTTCAGGGGATTTGCCAGAGTGGTCTGACCATTGCCATTGGATAGCTCGGGCGAGGCCCAAAGTTGGACGGACTGTCAATGGAGTGAGCTCACTGAGTTCTCAGCAACAGAGCCAGGAGGGACTATATCTTTCTACCTTCATCCGGGTCGGCTTCACAGGGACCTCGCTAACCTGGGGCTGTTTGGCCCACAGGGAAGATTCTCTTGGTCTGGGAAAGTGTACGATGCCATGGTGGTGATAGAAACGAGATATGACGCCTTTCTGCCACGGACGGTGTCCAACGTCCGAAGTTAAGAAGCCTTCTATTGAACTACCTTTGTTTGGTCTCCTGCGCGCCCAACGAGAGCGCATCTAGACGCAAGGAGAGATATCTCACACAGCATGTCTCCTTGCATCATGCCCGGGATAAATCCTGTTCTCAATTGTCCGCATCATCTCCCTAGCATGATACATGGGGAATATACCGCTGGACGGCCCTCGAGATCACCACCAGCCACACTGCCTCCAATGAAATGAACTCAATGGCGCTCCGGGTTATGCGACTGCTCCTCCTCACCGTCTCGCCGGTGCTTGTAATTGCCGGTGGTTTGGTATGTGCCCAGTGGTGCCAAGGGACTCGTGCGTCCAGCCTGTGGAGTCCCTGATGGACACGAAAGGGATCCCCATGAGCACGCGCGAGTACTGGATGAGACAGGTCCAAAGCGTGCTCCATGCGGCATACCATCCACGGGTCTGCCCTCAATACCCATTCGCCGCCGTGCTGGTGAACCATACCGCCGGCGACGGCGACCTGGGAGATCTGATCTGCACAGGGCAAAACCAAGCCCTGCAGACTGGAAACGCAATGCTCCATGGTAAGACTCGATACCAACCAAAGCCCCTCTGCCGTGAGAAAAGTTAATCAGACCAGGGAAATCTCGCCATGATGAATTGTTCGACCTTACTGCAAGACCCGCATGGACGGTTTCGCCTGAGCCCGGACGAGGCCCGCATCGCAATGTCCAGACTGACCCTATACAGCAATGCGGAGAGCTGTCCCATGGTGAGAACCCTGTCTCCTTTACGCCTCCGTATCCTTCCTGCAACGAGTCAAGTGACTAACTATACTGGACGCCAGTGCGCTGCTGCTATGCGCTGGGCTGGCATCCGCGATTAGTCTATGGGACATCAATTGAAACGCTCATTGATGCCGGTTGGCAGCAGATTGACATTGCCTCAGCGGAGATCTGGGCACGATCTACCGCGTTGGATGGACTAGACGGAGGAGGAAGTGAGGCGCCCATTGGTCCAGTGCTCGCCCACGAGACAGATCCATATTTTACCTGGCAGTATGATGCATCCGTGGCGTGTCCGGGGGGTGTAGTCGAGGCGGTGATGGGCAGTGTACATAAACCACCGACAATCATCAGCAAATGCATATCTTCAGGCACTGTTGTGCTGCAAGGAGCTGCCTCTGGGGATCTTTCGTCCCGGCCGAGCATGTTAGTACGTAAATGCATCCGTGACGCCAGCTGGCAGAGGATATATGCAAGGTAGACTGGCGTCTGTCCCTGTGGATGGCTGAACAGTGTCATTTCATAACAGCAATTGAGCTCATGATGAAACCCTCACCCACCAACCCATCCCCTCAATAGACCCAATAGACAGACACCATGGGCAAGAGAACCTCTGTAACGACCACTGGGAAACCCGCCTCCTGATCAATGGGGAGTTCCGCGCCTCCAGTGATGGGAATCGGTTTAATGTGACCAACCCATACACAGGAGATGTCCTCGCACAAGGTTTGTCCAGTCCCAGTGCCATTCTCCTGTAGGCTCCGATCATATCCTCTAATTGCGTGCTATCACCAGTTCACGCGGCCAGCAAGGACGACACCGACGAAGCCGTTCGCGCTGCTCAGGCGGCCTTCCCTGCCTGGCGAGCCCTGGAGCCGTCCGAGCGTGGCGCGTATTTCCTCCGGCTGGCGGATCTGGTCGAGGCATCGGCTGGCGAGCTCGCCCAGCTTGATGCCATGGACTCGGGCATTCCCATCTCGCAGGCGATGGGCACGCAGCTGATTACCACGAGCCTGCGGTATCTCGCGCAAACCGGATGGACAATCCAGGGCACCAGCAGCACCAACACCCGAGACTTCTTCAACTACACCGTCCAGGAGCCATACGGCGTCGTTGCGTGTATTGGTGCATCCAACATCCCGTTGCTGCCGATGGCCTGCGATGTGGCCCCAGCCCTGGCAGCCGGCAACACGGTCGTGTTCAAGACCCACGAGAAGGATCCCATGGCGGTTTGTGTCCTGTTATTCAGTGTTTGACACCGATCTAACTCTTTCGTGCAGGCCCTGGGTGTTGCTCGGCTCGTCCACCAAGCTGGGTTTCCCCCCGGCGTGTTCAATATCATCTCAGGCTTTCGAGACCCGTCGGTACCACGCTGGCCGGACACATGGACGTCCGCTGTCTGACGATCTCTGGAAGTCTCGGTGCGACACAGGATATTCTGGTCACTGCGGCCAGGTCCAACATGAAGCATGTAAACGCACACTCGGGCGGTGGTTCGGCCGCCATCATCTTCGCCGACGGTGATCTAGCACAGGCAGCAGCGGATACGACAGCCAGCATTCTGTCCCTGAACGGACAAAACTGCATGGCCAACACGCGCATCTTCGTGGAAGAGGCCGCTGCTGATGAGTTCAACCGGCTGCTACGCAAACAGTTTGCCCAGTCCATCCGTCCCGGCAACCCAGTCGATCCAGCCACAACTCTGGGCCCATCCATGGACGATGAGTTCTTCGCTCTGGTAGGAAAAGCCATTGAGGCGGCCCATCGTGACGGGCGGGTCGTAGTCGGCGGCGAAATGGGCGAAGTCGCCGGTGGGCGGCTATTCGTACAGCCCACCATCGTGGAGGACGTGGCGAGCGACTCGCTGCTGATGCAAGCGCAGGCCTGGGGCCCGGTCGTCGTTGTCAACCGGTTTGAAACCGAAGAGGACGGGGTTCGCATGTCCAATGCCTATCCGTTTGGCCTCTATGCAGCGGTATACACACGTGATTCGGGCCGAGTGCATCGTCTGGTGCGCCAGCTCGACGTCGGAAATGTTGCAGTGAACTGCGCAGGGCCGACTATGGCCTTTGACTTGCCATTTGGAGGAAGGAAGCTGACAGGTGGGGCGAGTAACGGGTTGCTCTATGCCATGGGGAATTATTTACAGAATAAGGCCGTCTTGTGGAAGACTAGCTAGCTCGTGCAAACTCGTTAGGACTGTTCCTACTTGGATTTGCCTATTTACGTTCCATAGAGAGTGGGATATCAATGCAAAGGGCAGACTTTTATATCATCTATTGGAGTAGCACCGCAAAAGGTTGCGTCTAGCTTTGATCTTTCGGTATCAGATGAGGGCACACAGAGAGACGGCACTCAGGATCCCAGCGCTGTCGCACCTCCATCAGCGTGCGGAAGCACTCTTCCGTCCAGAATCGACCTGGGCGTCGTTCCGGATCTCCTTCCCCAATATAGGATCCCACAGACTGGGCCTCGATGGACTGGACAAAGCCATGGGCCCACTGTCGACAGCGCTCATCATCGACCGCATCTTCCCACACGGCATACAGGGACACATAGTGGTCTGACTGAATGCTGAGTGCCATGTCCTTCAGGGGGCTGCGACTCCGGGGCACCATCGGCGACCAAAAGGCAAAGCTCCGTCGGTGAGGTAGCGTCTGAAAGGCGGGTTCCAGTAGAGAGATGACGTCCACCCCGTCCCTCAGAAAGGCGTTGTCTGAGCTGCACCGGTGCCCCGGGACGTTCGCCGCGGCTTGGACTGCAAAAAGGCTGTCCATGCTACTGGGCTGCACGGGGGACTCCATTAAGGCGCCAGGAGGGCAGCGGGCGTGAATGCGGGTCAGGATGTCCTTCGCATCAGCAGCATTCTCCTGCCGGGTTATGAACTGAACAAGGAGACAGTTATCCTCACTGTCCGGCGGATAGTATGACAGGAGCTTGGTTTCTGTGTTTTCTCCTGCGATGGGCATGACGTCGAGGCACCATTCAAATGCTAGTCGATAGTCGTGACGAGGGAAGATATACGTCGATGTCCACAGGCCCTGGGGCTGAGATCGCATGACTCGCAGTTGGAAGCAGACGACAATGGCCGGAAATGCCGGTCCAGCGCCTCGGGCAGCCCAGTACAGATCCGAATGTTGCTTGCTATTACACCAGAGCAACTCGCCCCGTGCCGTGACGACCTGGACAGCCTCGACGGCCTCACAGCCCCAGCCCCAGCCCTACACAGGTCAATTATCTCGGACGACCAACAGCAGCGAATGCACGAACCTGAAAATTCCACCCCATCCCGCCTTGGAGCAGGAACCCCCCAAGACCAACATCTGGGCAATGGCCGCCGGGGAAGATGAGCCCTCGCGGGGACAGCGCATCATCGAGTTCCTTGCTGGTCACGGCCGGCGTCACCATCGCCCGTTGCGTGGCGAGGTCGATGTCAATATTCTTCCAGTCGCCCAGATCCAGGAGGACTGCATCTTCGTGGAGGCTCCACACAGGCAGGGAATGGCCGCCAGACCGAATGGCAAGCCTACACTGCTCTCGGTTGGCCAATGCAACTCCAGACAACACATCCTCTAAACCGACAACACGGACAATCGCTCGCGGCAGACAGAGCGGTAGGCGGCCGTTGTACACTCGATCCCGACTCAGTGCTGCATATGCATCCGCGTTAGTGTTTTCTCGCCAGGTGATACTCATTGTGTTGGTCGAACCAGCATAGACCAGTTGGGAGTCAACGGTTGAATATTGAAGTTTTGCGGTGGAGGCAGGGGTACCAAAAGCATTCGGAGCGACAAAAACAAGTTTGAGATGCAATAACTGTGAGTTAGCGTATCAGGCAATGCAAGGAGAGAAAGCATCCTGCGGGATGACTGACTATGGGGAAGGGAGACCCCCCTACAGCACCACGGCGTCTTGCTTGTGAGGCCTTGCGTGGCCTTGCGTGGCCATGCATGTAGATGTTTCTTTCGCAGAAGGCATAATTCCATCTCTCTGGCCACGGGAAAGCAGCTTCGCTCATGACAGACGGTTAACAGAGATCCCCTATTCTCGTCCACACTTTCATCATTCAATTTTACACTCCCACGCACGTTTTGCTTCTCCAGTGGTCCTATCCATGGGAGACAGTCACCCCCAGATCCGACTCCCCACCCGTCCATCCCTGGTGGACGTGGTCGAGCTTCGCCAGGTAGAATTTCCTCTACCCGTGGCGGATGAAGCATGGCATCGCCAGGGCAAATCTCAGCCTTGCCGACTGGATCTCCGGCTATTCTTCTCGTCTATCGCCGCCTCAGCGGCCTCAGATGACGTTGGACTCACGCTAGATTACGGCCGCCTCTATCGCCAACTCAAGGCCAACGTCCAGAATGCGCACGACGCGCAGTCTCACGCTTCTACCGGGGCCCGGCGCCTCCAAGGCGTAGATGGAGTCCTTACTTTAGAGGAACGATTGCTGCCAAACAAGCAAGATCTCCGGCTCACTGCGGGCGTTCTGGCGGTTTCAGGGCTTGAGCTTCTCCTAGACTGTGCCGTACGTGTCCCATATTGCATTCCCAACAGCGCACCAAGCCTTCACTAGATCCATCTGATTGTTATAGACCAGTTCTGGAGCGGATAAGGGTTCGACGCCGGCCATTCAGTCCGACTTTGGCCAGTGCGAGGTCGTCCTGCGCCTCCCTAAGGCGGTTCTCCGCGCCAACGACGGTCTTCGCTACCGCAGCCTCGTCTCGCTGGCGCAGCAGGGACCCGCGTTTGTGATTCTTGAAGAGGAGATCCAGATCAACGGAATTCAATGCTATTGCGTTGTTGGAATCAACCCCCACGAGCGGCGAGAGAAACAGGGCGTGATGATCAACCTGGGCTTCAAGGGCCCGGGGAACGGCCCATGGGTTTCTACCGTACTTGATAGCTATCAAGAGATGACCCGCGCGATTACTGATGTATGTCTGCTCCGCTCTCACGATAGTTCAAGATCGGCCCCATTAACACATCTCCAGGAGGTCGAGTTTCGTCGTTTGGCAGCGTCGAGGCTCTCGCGACGCTCGTTGCAAAGGTGGCTACGGTGGGCTTTGGCAATGAGCAGGTGACCGTGCGATTGGAAAAGTCCCACGCTCTTGCCTTTGTGGAGGGGTCGGGACTGGAAATTACGCGGTCCAAGAGCTTCTTCGAGGAGGAGGAGAGGTGAAGAACTGGGAATGGGATATTGGAGCATTGCGCATTCTCACCGCGTACACGATGCATCTCGTAGAGATAGCATCATCCTTCCTGCTACAATGTGCGTAATCCTCAGAATGCCAAGCTTGAATTATCCCTTGCAGCTCAATACACGCACCTGGTGAATCCTTCTCTCCGTGCACTGCAGGGATACGTACGTAAAGTCAGACAAATCCGTGGCCTAGCCACCTCCATCAATTCCACCATTTCTCTTCTGGACCTGCCCTTTTCCCTCTCTTTCATCGTTTCCTTTGCTAGAAGAACAACGAGTAACGTCTCCTGCTTCCACAATAATGTCGACCCAATATGATAGCTTTGCGAAGGAGTACAACACGCTGAAATACCTTCCCGCCGGTCTCTTGGAGCAAGCCACGGTGGAGGCACACCTTGGGGACGTTCAGGGACTGGACGTCCTCGATCTCGCATGTGGCTCTGGATTCTACTCTCAGAAGATCGCGGAACGCGGCGCTCGTCAGGTCCTTGGACTCGATGAATCCGACGAGATGGTCAGGGTGGCCACGGCTGCCACAGCGTCGAGCAGTGGTAGTCTGCAGTTTCGGGTCGTCAATTGCGCACAGCCCTTCACCGTCGGAGCTCATGACCTGGTGCTAGCCATCTGGCTGTTGAACTATGCCACAACGGAGGCAGAGCTGCTCACCATGTGGCGGAACATCTTCAACAATCTGCGTCCAGGGGGCCGCTGTCTGGGTATCACGAGCAACCCCGACATGCTCACCTCCATTTTCCCCAGTGGACCGCGTTATGGCCTCACCATCACCAACCTCGAAAACCCTGTCTATGGAGCCGTGCGAGCTCGCGTGGACGCGCATACCTCACCACCCATCACGTTCGAGGCCTACACCCGGCAGCGTGCCCTCTATGAGAAGACAGCCCATGCAGCGGGTTTCTGTCGGTTACGTTGGCTCCCAGCCCAGGTCCCGGATGACCCTTGTCTGGATTATACGGATCTTTTGCGATGTCCTCACCTGGCGGCGTTTGAGGTGTCCCGACCCCAGGAGTCACCATGAAGTATCGGGATGTCTTATTCAGGGAGATACGACAATAGGTTCTGAGTGGGCTACCGGCAGGGTGATTATAGGACATTCCCTAGCTGTTTTTACTTCCTCTCGAGGGCCTGTAACTATGATCTCATCATACAGCAATATGTTCTCAATGATAAAATCAACTACAATGCTAGTCTCCTAGAACAAACTCGATGTATAGCACGTTCGCTCGTGGGTGAGCATGCCAGTTTGATTACTGCATTATTTCATCTTAGTCCTGTGCGGACGACGGGGATTGTCCGCACTCTCCCCTTGCAGATGTATTCAGGCTCATCAGACCATGTGATTTTTAACTAGTGTCTTCTTCAACAAAGAATATGCAATGCGCCAGACACCTGGATCTTAGCGGTGTGGAGAACTTTGACCGCTGAAACAGCATAGGCAAGGGATAAGTATGCATGATGTCGTGTCGCGTATCCCCAAATCCGCTTTGCAGTGCCATCTAATGTCGGATGCATATGTATCTTCTCCCCCTCTGTCCCTTGAATGTACCCCCAAGCCTAGATCCCATCGTAGAGTGCTCTCGCCACTCCATCGGGGGTCACGCGCTGACAATATCCCGTACTGTGAGCCATTTGCATGCAGCCTCAGATGCATGGTAACGTATACAGTTTCTCTCCTTCCCCCCTGCGTCATGGGAGAATGCTTTCGCAAAATGAAGAAAAGGCCATACGGTCTGTTCCCTTTGTACCAATGCACATTGATGATTGAACATCCAAAAACTTGCCTTATTAAGAGAAGCCAACACACATAGCACGAGTATCAAACCCTCTCATCCTTCCATAGCGCTTGACTGTCATCATTCAATCCAGGACCACGCCCTGTGATAGCCGCAATGACCATTACCAAAGACCATGCCCACCCAGATGAACCCACCCAGTATGACCAAATTGGAACGAAAAACAACGCAAATCTGTTTCTCCCATTATACCCACTGTCTATTCAATTCGTTAAGGCACAATTGGGCGACATTCAGAACGCCAACATTCTGGACCTAGCCTGTGGCGATGGTTCATTTGCATTGCGGTTCCTCGACTGGGGTGCAAAAACAGTGGCTGGGCTTGACATCTCGGAGCTCATGATCCAACGTGCACAGGCCAAAGCACAGGGCTATACAGGCCTGACCTTCTCGGTGCAAGACTGTGGTCAACCGCTGCAAAAGGGCTCCTTCGACGTAGTCACCGCTCTCTGGCTCCTCAACTACGCCAAAGACAGACAAGAGCTCAGCAGGATGTGGTCGAACATTTACAACAACCTGAAGCCAGGCGGGCGCTTTTTTGGGATGATTCCGAACTTCGACCTGCGAAATGCATCCAATCTTTCCTTGTTCGAGACTGGTACATACCGCTACGGCGGCGTGGGCATGAAGATCCTCGACCGTGTCCCTGATGGAGTGCGTATGGAGACCACCTTCAACCTCCAGACTCCGGTCAATGTGGTCAACTATATGCTCGACCAAGATCTGCATGAAGAGTGTGCGCAGCAGGCAGGAATGCGCAATGTGGAATGGATACAGATGCCTACGGTGGATATCATGGCCCTGGATGAGAAAAGTACTTCTCAGTCTCCTGTTTTTCAGGCTGTCACTGCGATCCGTCCGTTAGTTTAGGATCTATAGCAAGGATAGAGTAATTAATCCAGATTTATGCTTTGATTTACACCTCGTAGATGGTTGGTCGGGTAATTCAATGGGTTAAGTTGCTGTCGCTCACACCCCTTCTCATCAACTGTCCTTTAGGTCTAGAATGATCAGGACAGTATAGGAAACCAGGGGTATCCATTCAAGTTGAGGGCGTCTTAGACAGTGACGTTCGGATTATTGCTCTACGATTCGATGGCTTGTGGAGTGGTCTGTATTCTTCGAGGCCAGCTTATCCATAGCCAAAATGGGACGTCGATCTGAGTTGTACCGGCATAGACTCTAGAGCATAGCACCCGTCTTGCAATGAGGTAGTTGCCGATATTTATCCTATGTACTGAATTTTCTTACTGTGTCGAAGGCTGTCCTGCTCTTTTTTGTTGCGCACCTTCGCTACGATTAGCTCATAGAATAGATTTCAGCACGCCCTCACACGCTAGGCAGTCATGATATATATATTCCTACGTGTACCTAGCCCTACCTAATCACCAGAACGTGCCGGTTGATTGTTGGTATGGGATGGTTCACAACTTCAGGAAAGGAATTGCTGGTGATATTCTCCTGTAAACATATATATAGCATCGGATTCGCATTGGGGAACGGTTCGTTGACAATGGCGAGTTCTGACTTATCTTGGACATGATAGACATATCAAAGCACATATCATTTGGAGCTGTTCAAAAGGGAGGTTCAGATGAATTCTACCATGTTTTTATAGTTATTGGTGCCTGTTACCTATGTTTATCATTTCCCTTCGATAGAACAAACTAAACTATATTGCCACTGTTCAAATCCAATCGATCACCAGGAGAGCTTACAAATGATTGGATCGTGGCACAAATCTTCTCTACCAGCCCCCTTGCCGTCTCCATAGACATGACGCCTTGTGAAGTACACAACATCACGTCCAGCGAAGATTCCCCTGGTGTCGATATAATCCACAACCCACTATCGGGAACAAAATGGGCCCATCCGACAAGAGTAGCCGTCGTCTCCCCCAGCCGAATACCCAGGGTCCTTTCCAGATTCTGATGCTGAATGACGCAGGAGAAGCGAGTTTCGGCTGGCCAGTCGGTGCTCTGTCGTATGATCTCCGGAGAATCAAGGTAGTCGTAGGCCAGAGTGGACATACTTTGGGCTTGGACGTGACGCATAAGGTCCTGGGCTGTCCATTTATCCTGGAGCGTTACGCGAAGGGGGATGGAGTTCAGACACGGGCCCAGGACCTTGTCGATGTTGGGGAGTGGCAGGCTGCGTCCGTTCACTGTCTGACCGAGAATGAGGTCGTTCTGGGCTGAGACACGGGCGAGCACCAACGCACAGGCTGCCTTGACGAGGTTGGCGGTGGTGATGCCTGCCGGTGCGGTGGGGAGTGGTATCTCTTTTGCAGCGGTGATGCGCCTGTCCGCTGGGCCGCTCTGCGATGCAGAGGAGGCAGTAGGAAACGTGAGACTGATGTTTTCAATGGAGGAACCGTGGAGATAATCACGCCAGAAGGTGAACGCTTTGTCGGTAGTTTTGGATGCACGGAAATACATATATGAAGAGTAATCCATGGGGACGCAGGTTCTGGTGCCCGAGTACTCCGCCGCTATGTCGTTGAGCAGTACGGGAATGGAAAGTCCGTCATACTGCGCATGTGAAATACGGATGATGAATCCATGTCTAGTGCTGCTGTTGGACACAAGACTGAAGTCGAGCGGCGCGGAATTGACTGTGGATGAAATCTGGGAGTCGGCCTGCGCGAGGCTGTCGCAGTACATTATCGGGCTCTCATTAGTCGTGATGTGTCGCAGAGGCCGATCTAATGATTTCAGGATCACTTGCACGCTGTTTCCTCCAGTTCGAATAAACGCCGTGCGAAGGATGCTGTGGTTTGCTATGACAGCCCTGCACGCAGCCCGTAGCCTGTCGACATCGACTGGGCCTTCAAGATCATGACATTGATATACCGGTGTCCACTGTGTGAGGAGGAACAATTGACCGTCCGTCATAGGAAGGACATCAGCGATTTGAGAAACGTCGGATGCAAGACCTAGGTGCATAGCTTCTTTGATCGCCGAGTCTCGAGTCCCTGCATCCACCAGAGAGAACGGTATGGCCTTGTAG
Source organism: Aspergillus micronesiensis (assembly GCA_039763685.1). NCBI lineage: Eukaryota > Fungi > Ascomycota > Eurotiomycetes > Eurotiales > Aspergillaceae > Aspergillus > Aspergillus micronesiensis. The sequence continues at coordinate 14,841 of JASHHO010000033.1, read as the reverse complement.
CTATGATTGTCAAGCTCGCCAAGTTGCAGGGTGGCCAACGTAGACAGCTTTGGATTCACTAAAATGTCGGTAACGGTTAAAGCAATTCCTTCTGCGCGAGCCCTAGCTGCCATATACATGGCATTGATCGAATCTCCTCCTAGATGGAAGAAGTTATCGTCAATGCCTATTTCGTTAGGTGACAGCTTGAGTACTTCAGACCAGATTGTATGGAGCCTCTTTTCCGTCTCGGTTGTTGCTGCACGCTTTTTCTCCTCCGTGGCCATACGATATTCACTGCACTCCGAGTCTGACATGGCCACAACCACTGCTCGGAGGGATTTGCGGTCTATCTTGCCCGTTGCCCCTTGGGGCAATCTGGAGACAGGCAAAATCAAAGAAGGAATCATATATCCCGGTATGCGGTCTCGGAGCTCAGTAGTTGCTGTAGCGCATCGTTTGCGGAATTCAGCAGATGAAGGTAAGAAGTAATTCTCTGATATATCCGCCTCATTGACAGCACAATGAACGAATGCAACGAGCGAAGAACTCATCTGGGATCCGATGGACGGAACAACTTCTGCTACCACATTTACAGCGTCCTCGAACAGGTCCTGGATGTGCCACTCGACCTCACCGAGTTCAATGCGCTGGCCCCGAAGCTTGACCTGCGTGTCCTTCCGGCCGACGTAGCGCAGTGAACCATCCATGTTATAGCAAAACAAATCCCCCGTTTTGTACAAACGACAAAGCGGGTCCCGCGGATCGTTTGCGCAGCTGAGTGAGCGATTGAGATCCTCCAGCCAAGGGGGTGACGAGATAAACGCCGCAGCAGTCTGCTCTGAATCACCCAGATAGCCCAGTCCAACATAAGGCCCATTCATCAACAGTTCACCCACCGCCCCGATGGGTACCAGCTGGTTAGCGTCCTGCGGATGGACCAGCCAGGAACGCCCGCCCATTGCGTGTCCAATTGTATTGGGGATGGAATCGGGCTTCACGTGTAGATTTTTATATGTGGACCCAGCCTCTGCTGGTCCGTAGGAATTTACCAGGCGCAGTCGGTGTGCCCATTTTTGTATATCTTTAGCCTGCACAGGCTCGCCACCCAGGAGTAATACTTGCAATGAGGGAAACTCGTCGGGGTTGAGGGTGTAGGCAAAGGATGGCGTGAGAAGGGTATGTGTCGGCCGGAGGACCGCGGCAGCTTCATTGATTCCATTCAACCGTTGCTCATCTCGAGGTATACACACGCATCCCCCGGCAACTAGGGCCCAAAGCTGCTCAACGGTTGCTACATCGAACGAGTAGGAGCAGAACTGAAGCCATCGACACGATGTGTCAATCCCAGCTTTCTTGATAAAAGGGATAGCAGCAGCAAGAAATGTTGTATGGTCAATCTTGACACCCTTGGGTTTACCCGTGGATCCAGACGTGAACACTGTGTATAAAGGCCAATCTGGTTGTGTCTCTGGAATCTCCAGGGATTGATCAACTGTCCAGCGAGAGTAATCGCCCGTGAAAACGACCACGTCGGGGGCTAAATCGAGGGCGGAGTCGACCTTCGTTGGAGATGCTACGATCAAGGAAACTTGAGCGGCCTGACAGTTTTCCTTCAATCGTTTGACTGGCTGAGACGGATCCAGAAACATAATGGCGGCTCCAGTCTTTAAAACAGCCAGCATGGCCACTACCGCCCATCGTGACTTTTCGGTGTAGATGGGGATGTAGCTTTGTGGCTTGACTCCCCTCGCAACAAGATGCCTGGCGAGACATGTCGAAAGCTTGTCGAGAGTGACATACGTGAATTGGCCATCCCACGCATCGACAGCCGGTCGATGACCAGACCTGCTGCAATTCTCTAGGATCAGCGCCGTCACCGACGATTTGGTGTATGTCGGGAGTGGATTCCATTGGACCAGTTGTTCAAGGTCCTGAGGGCTGATACTGGGCAGTGCACGGAGAGGCCGGTCATAATCAGTCAGCATGGAGCATAGTGTGCTTTGCAAACTCCATAGAAGACGTTGCACCTCTTGCTTGGTGATGACTCGCGCATCGAACCTGACGGAGGCTATCACATTCTGAGGATCTGCTCCAAGTTGACATGTTACCACGAGCGGGAGTTGGCAAATCCGCCGGCAATAGCTTCGGAGTCTACAGTAGTGACAAAAAGAGAGTCTCCGCCTGATTCCCAGGGTGACTGGATGATCAGGTGGTTTTGGAAGCTGCACGCGAGCTCCGATTCGGGACTGAATGTCCGCATTCGCTGCAGCCCGGTCTGTTCATATGTTGTGATCCGGACAATCTTCTCTTGCTGAGCCTTCAAGAAATGGCTGGTAATTGCGTCCGGGGCGATTCTAACGCGCATGGGGACGGTAGTTATTGTTGGACCAGGCATCTTCTCAATACCGGCGATACTGGCCGCACGGCCTGTCAAAGTCAAGCCAAAGACAAGGTCATCGGCGCTGGTATAGCGGCTCAGGACGAGACCCCATGCGACTTGGATGGCTGTTGACATGGTGAAGCCTCTCATGACTACCTTCGGAATCCACATCTCGATCTCAAGCTTATGGTTTGAGGTCGGTTTGAAACTTGGAGACGGGAGGCGTGGGAAGGGGGCACAAGTAAGGCCTTTGAACTGTGTGCTCCAAAAGGCCTCGTCGTCCTTGGCTTTTATCACGTATCGTATGAACTGATTGAATGGCGTTGTTTTCATGCTTTCACCCCGGTAGGTGGCTTCCAGTTGTTGCATATTTAGCCCCAGAGCCCACCGATCGCTGATGCTGTGATGCATAGTAAGGATGAGATATGTTTTGCCAGACGATGGACCCTCGTGCACCATGCAGGATCGTAAGAGTGGCTTGCCGAGACCAGTTTCAAGTCTGTCAGGGTTGTCAAGATATTCATCCTTGGATGTAGCATCGTCCCAGACTGGGGCGCTGTCCAAGACCACCTGGAGGATGTCGCCAGTGGTCAGTTGAATGAACCGGGTACGAAGGACCTCATGTTTTGTAACAACTGTCTCCCACGCCGCTTTGAGCCGTGAAACATTGATGTCTGGCCGGAGTTCATATATGCTTCGGCCCATGTATGAGCCTGGGTTCTGCACAGATAGCGCAAACAAACCTGCTTGAAGGGGGCTGCACGGATAGACATCTGCAATCTGGCCGACAGACACTCCGCATTGTTTTGCTGCTGATTCCAGTATACTTTCCTTTGCCGACGAGTCTATCAGAGCGAAAGCATCCACTGTCTGATTGATGGCCCGCTCTGTCTGAAATGAAACAGCAGCCATCTCCGAGATGACCGGATGTTGCAGGATGTCATTGACTGTCAGCCCGATGCCTTTCTCTCGTGCCAACCCTACCAACTTTAAAGCCTTGATCGAGTCTCCGCCGAGGTGAAAGAAATTCTGATTGACTCCCATATTCCTGGAGGTATTCTTCAATACCTCGGCAAGCAAGCTCATGAGTTGTGCCTCAATCTCAGATGATGGAGGCAACATATCTTGTTTTCGTTTCGACGAGGCTTAGAAAATCCCTCCGAGGCAGATTATTCAAGTCTCTGCGCAGTCGCATCCGATCAATTTTACCTGAGACAGTCCGAGGGAAATGGTGGATCAGAATGAAGTGAGTTGGCACCATATATCTGGGTAAGTGTGACCGTAAAGTTTCCTGTGCACGAGCCGCCTGAGCTTGGAAACCCATGTCGCTTGGAGCAAACCACTGCACGTCTTCTTCACATACTGTCTTGGATGGCTGCTGAATCAAGGCCGCCAGGATCTGTTGGCCCCCATGATCACAGGGTGTGAGGACCTCTGCAACAACCTTAATAGACTCGGGGTAGCAGTTCTTCACGTGGAATTCAACATCCCCAAGCTCCACACGCTGTCCACGGATTTTCAGCTGAGTATCTTTTCGTCCCACGTGCTCTAAGCTCCCATCCGGCAGAAACCGCACCAAATCGCCTGTTCTATACACGCGGCCTTGATCACTTTGGTCCAGGGTAGCCTGCCACGGAGGTCTGGCAAGAAAGGCGGCATTGGTTTTCTTTCGATCGTCCACATAGCCCTGTGCGAGGCAGGGTCCTTGAATAAACAGTTCCGCAACAGAGCCGATGGGTGCAAGACGTGTGTGATTCCCGGGGTCTGCCAGCCATATCTGACCATTTGTAGGCCTACCGATGCTTGCTCGGTGGGTGGAAAGCGTGATCCTCTCAGAGATGCAAACCGTCCCTGCCCACTCAGTCATTCCAAGAGCTTGATACAGGGACACCTTTTCGGCCCACGTGAGAGCCTGGCTGTGCTGCAAAGGTTCTCCGCCTGTAACGACGGTTTGGATGCTTGGAACAGTGTCTGGCTGTATTGCTCCGAGAACCGTTGGTGTCGTGATCATGTTGCTCACAGCCAGTTGGTTGATGGCAGTTACCAAGTTGCCGATACTTGAGCGGTCCTTGTCCGAGGGATGCAGACTGTACCCCCCGCACTGAGAGTACAGTATATCTCGACAATGGATATCGAGAAACTGTAGGATGCGAACTGGAGGACCCGTGAATTCTCATGGAGATGCATGGCGGGAATCTGACTGACAATGTTGGCAAAGGCAGAGTGACTTATGATACAACCTTTAGGGTGGCCGGTGCTTCCAGAGGTGAAAAGACAGTATGCCGGCGAGCTCATGTCGGGTGAATGAGGGGCAAACGTCTCCGGCAATGGGGAATCTGGAATTGACTCTGCTGAAATTACAAGAGACTTGCTCACACTTCTAAGATGATTGGCATAATGGGACGACGTCACAACGAGATTGGTGCCCACAGCCTTTATGATTTGTTCCAGTCGAGCGAGTGGCTGCGTCGGTTCCAGGGGCACAAAAGCAGCGCCTGTCTTATGGATGCCGATGGCAGCAATTATAGCCCAGATCGACTTCTCGAAGCACACAGGAATCCACGTGTTTGGTCTGACGCCTGCATTCTGTAGGTAGTGTGCAGCCTGTGATGATACCCGGTCCAGCTCTGCAAATGACATATGCCCATCCCAAGAAGCGATGGCAGTTTTATCACTCAGGCTTTGGGCCAATTGTTTTAGTTGATGCCACCAGGGAGAAGTTTCTTGTTTGTAGTGTGTATCCCCACTCCATGCCTTGATTTGCTGGAGATTGAGATCACTGACTAGGCATAGTGCACTCAATGGGTCATCGATCTGGTTGCGTGCAGCCGTTAAACCTTGCTGGATGGTGCTAGCCAGGTGCTTTGCCATGGTATGACAGAGAAGGGGTTCCTTGTACTCCAAGGCGATCTCCAGTTGATCACCCTCATACCGTAGATGTAGGCGAATATCACAGCTCTACCACAGTTAGAACTTAGGACAGGTGAAGACAAAGCTTGAAAATCATACCGTGGGCGTCTCCTCAATTGCTGTGTCTGTCGATATCGGAATATTATCCAGAGAGATACTTTCGTCAAGTGCGATCCCAACGTTTGAGTTGGCCAGTCCTGGCCCCTTCACACGAACCAGCGACCAGTCCTGGGTATGGCACAGCTCTCGAATCGTCTTCCCCTTTTCGACAGGGATTACCAATAACTGTTCCAAGTCGGTAATGGCCCCTTGATTTGTACAAAGCCAGAGTTGCACACACTCGGTTTCCGTGAAGCATTGCAGTACGACCGCCCACACGGCTACCGCAAATACCCATGGTTCAATGTTTGAACTGTTTGACGAAGCACAGAGATTCGCTGCTTCAATCTCTAGTTTCTCTGTTCGGTCACTGTTCGAAGGATTTTCGGAGGCATTGGAAAGCCGGGGAAAGGTGCACGGCGTCGCTGACATCCGCAGATTCGGGGGTTGCTGGGATTCATTCGAACCCATCGAGAAATCGCTGTCTTAAAGACTGAAGGCAGACGGTTGGGACAAATTCAATGTTCTTTCGTGTGGTCAAACTCTTAGATTTGCTCGTCGGAAGGTGAAGGTGATTCTCTGCGGGCAAACGTCTTTCGACAACGCGACCTTTGTCCAAGAATTATGTGACTTGGCTGTCCTGCATTTCTTCAAGAGGCCTCCCCAGCATATGTTAGGGGTTTGGTCAGGGGTGAAGAAAAGCTTAAATTCCTGCACATTCCACTGACTTGTCGGAGTGACTCCTTGCAGGAGACCGGTAAACACGCATTCTCCTCGCAAACCGCTTTATTTACAATATGTGGTGCCTACCACTCCTTTCAATTCTAACCAGCTCACCTTACAAGAGAGTATCATGACGCTTTCAGACTTGTCGGATTCTTGCATTTTCCCGTCCCTCAACGACACGAATCCCAAGGGAGAGAAATGGGGCACTTCCGAGATACCAGCATCCTTCACCACCAAGATATTAGAGCACTGCCACCAGAGGAGATTGAACCCGTCCGTCTTTCTATCGGCCGTGTGGTCTGTTCTGCTCTGTCATTATGTTGACATTAAGGTCCTTAAAAATGGACCGCCGGGAGATCAGGTCAAGATAGCTTCGGGCCAGCAGGGAAACACACCGCGAGAGCTGGATTGAGAGTCATCTCTCTCACCGAGAAAAGGACATTCGAAGAGCTCCTCGACTCTCAGCTGTGGTCAACCCTGTCTCCAACTGACGCCGAAGATGATTCCAACACTGGGATTGTCATAAATGACTATCGCAACCACATCGTTGACCAGACCGTCGATTCGATGGGAGAGTCTCAATCCATTGAAAGTGGGAACCTAGAGAGCTTTTCTGTCCTACTGTCAGGCTGAGAACTAATTTGGTTATCAATAGAGCTGTGATATTCTTCTAAAGTTGCAAATCTCTCCCGATGAGAGCAGTCTCACTCTATCCTATCGAACAACGGCATTGTCCGACTTCCATGCAGCGAGCCTGTTAGACACGGTCCAGAACATAGCCAACGCAGCTATTGAGAATCCGGTCCAGTCTCTAGGCCAGTTGATGTTCATCAGTCAACAGGATCTCACACGAATCCGAACCTGGAACGCCTGTGACATTCGCGAGGCCGACTGTCCCATGCACGAGATCATTCATAAACGCGCGATAGACCATCCACAGGCAATGGCAGTGGATGCCTGGGACGGAAAGCTAACATATGCCGAGCTAGACCGGATGACCTCTCATCTAGCCGCTCAGCTCATGAAGGTCGGAGTCGGTCCTGGTACATTTGTCCCACTCTGCTTTGAAAAGTCGTTTTGGGCAATCTCAGCAGCACTGGCAGTGAACAAGACTGGTGGAGCCTTCGTTCCTCTAGATCCTGCACTCCCAATTGAGCGCGTCCAAACAATCATCAAACAGACGGGGCTAGTATCATCTTATCTTCATATTGCCAGGCTGCTGGCCTCCGGAATGCTGGATATACGATTCTCATTCCGTCAGAGTTGATGTCAAGTCCAGCAATGGAGGGTGCATTGTTTCCGGACCTTACACATCAACTGAGCCTCCCAGCATATTGCCTCTTCACATCAGGAAGTACTGGAACACCCAAAGGGTGTGTGATGAGCCATTCAACTTTCGCCAGCATTGTCTATCATGGCCCGAAATTGCATATACGACCCGCAACTCGCGTGTTACAATTTGCTTCCCTCGGCTTCGGTATTTCGCTGATCGAAGTCTACTGCACCCTGAGCTGTGGTGGAACTACCTGTATCCCTTCGGATACGGAGCGAATGAATTCGCTAGGACAGGCGATCACCTCGATGAAAGTTGAATGGGCAACAATGACACCTACCGCTCTTGATTCTCTCTCGCCTAGTGATGTTTCAACCTTGCAAGTCATAATTGCTGGCGGGGAGCCAATACAGTCAGTACAAATTGCTCGGTGGGCACCCAAGGTCCGACTTTTCCAAGCATACGGCCTTACAGAGTGGGCTGGGAACTTCAGTATATCGAGCCAGATTCGACCATCTGACTCAAAGCCAGATGTCGGGTTCCCCATTAACGGTAGAGCATGGTTGGTGGATCCCAATGACCGGACCAGGCTTCGGTCCGTCGGAGCTATTGCAGAACTCATGATTGAAGGCCCGAATCTAGCACACGGCTATCTGAACAATCCAAAGGGCAGTGCTGCCTCCTTTCTATCACCGCCGTATGGCATGCAAGCTGTTACCGATGTTTGCGGCTCTCGCTATAGACTGCTGTATGCCACGGGAGACCTGGTACGGTACAATCTCGACGGTAGCATCAGGCATATGGGCCGTAAAGATGGTCAAATCAAAATCCGTGGTCAGCGAGTAGAGGCCGCGGAGGTGGATTTGCTTTACGCCGGGGGTTCCTCATGTCAAGGAGGCTGTGGTTGTATAATCCCCACTGCCTCGAACGGCCTGCCATCGCTTGCGGCCTTTATCTTGGGGAACCAGGGAAATGAGATCAACCGTCCAGATGGGGGAGCAGGAGTACTGGAATGCCCTAGTCATGATTTCCTGCAGCTGGCCAACGTGGCCAGAGAGGAGCTTGGAAAGATCCTGCCATCGTATATGATACCTGCCATCTTCTTGCCTCTTCGCCAATCTCCGCGAACTATCACTGGAAAAACAGACCGTCGCCGCTTGCGCAGAGAGGCCGCATCGCTTTCGGTGGAGGATTGGAAGCAATACACGACCACGACCGAGGCAACTGGACCGAACGAGGACCGTCCTCTATCTGCGACAGAGCAAACGCTCGCCCGGATCTGGGGCAAGCTGTTCCACTTGGATGTTGACCAGATCAAACCTAACGATGACTTTTTTGCCCTCGGCGGTGACTCGTTGGTTGCCATGAGATCGGTGGCAATGGCACGGGGCGAAGAAATTTCCTTGAAGATTTCCGATATCTTCTCCTCTCCCCGTCTACAGGATCTGGCACAGAGAGCCATTCTCTCGTCCCATAGCGCCGGTAAAAATTGGGCCTCCGTTTCCGCAAAGAATTCCTCCCCGCGACAAGCTCTAGTAGACGATTCTGTCCAACAAGCGTGCATTGCAAACATTTGCAGGCAGAACCCAGCACTCGCTGAGTCAGTTGCTGAAGTGCTCCCAGCAACCGGAAAGCAAGAGCATTGGGTCCAGTACGGTGGATTGGATTGCTATGTCTTCATGCTAGAAGGTGAAGTGGATCTTGATCGAATGAAGGGCGCGTTTCATGCGGTAGTGGAGAGGCATAGCATCCTCCGCACCGTTCTCACCCAGACCAGCCATGGCGTTTTTCAAGTTGTTCTGAAAGACGTCCATCATCCTCTTCGTCATATCACTACAAACGAGGATATTCCAGATCTTTGCACCAGCATATGTGATGACTCCACTCTTGGCCCCGCGTGTCACTTTGACAAACTTGCAACACGGTTGACTTTGATATCCGGCAGCGCGTCCCGGCACGCCCTGATCTTCCGGTTGACGCATACCCAAATCGACGCCTACTGCCTGACAATAGTGCTCAGGGATTTCGCAAGTGCCTATGAAGGCCACTCGCTGTCGCCGGGCACCCAGTTTACCGACTATACTCGTCACGTCTTCGAACAAGACCAGACGTCCGGGTATGAATTCTGGCGACGATACCTGGAAGGCTCTTCCATCGCACCATTCGGTCCATTCACAACGACGACTGCGGAAACAGAAGTAAAAAGGGAGAGGGTAGTCCTCAAGCTACCGTATCTCCCGCAGCCTCCGGCCGGAGTCACAACAGCCACCCTGGTGAAAGCATCCTGGGCTTTGATCTACGCACAGATATCCAAGCAGACCGACGTTGTCTTCGGACAGATCATCGGCGGTCGAAGCGCTTCGGTCCCGGGAATCGACAACATGGTCGGTCCGTGCCAGAATTCCATTCCCATCCGTGTCCACTTCCAGCCCAGCTGGACTGTCAACGAGTACCTCCGCCACGTCCAGGAGCAATACGTCAAGACAGGAGACTATGACTGGATGGATATGGCAAAGATTATCCGGAACAGCACGTCGTGGGACGCGAATACCGTCTTTTCCTGTGAACATTCGCACCAGAACATGGATCTTCGGCGCGAAATCCCGTTCGAGAAGATCCGCACCACGTCGTTTCGGCAGTTGTGGAAAAGAGGAAGACCCAAGGCGACGTATTTCTTCTCAGTCCCACTTCCTGACCGTATGGATCTTGTCCTGGTGGCTGCGTCTGACATCATGACTGAAGAGCAGGCATCTTCTATCTTGAAGAGGGTGGCGGATCTCTTGCAGGTACTTCAAAAGTGCCCTGATATGGTCTTGGCTGAGGTCTTTGCGACAATTCGAGATGAAGATACATAGAGCTGAGGAAGACAGTATAGAACAAGCTTGTATACAAGAGAGCGATCGAAGATAGGCACACGCAGGATGCCGACATGAGTCTATTCTGTGTGGACTGCATGTACCAGGGTCATGACATTATACTTTCTTTCTCTTTGCATTGTTAGTATCCAGTGGTTTTGTGTCGTTGGACATGGCTATTCAATGATCATCCAAGTCTTCTTGTTCTCGTACTTCAGTTCTACTCGGGTCAGCCAATCAACGTGATCATTCTATTTCAACGTGCTGGACCTCCTGATATTTCCGTTCATACTCAATCCGAACACTCATCATTCTATCATATGACAAATTGCTCAACTAGACTATTGTATGCCACACTTTGGCATATAGTGGTCATTCCCTAGAAACGGGTCAAGACTTGCAGGACACCGAATTCCGCCACCACAACCTAACAAGATTGCCAGGGGTTACCTAATGGATACCACATAGCTGAGACACACCAATACTCCGTATACTGAGATCATTGGAACTGCCTCCGATGATTCTCACTATTCGAACGGTTTGGTGCTTGTCAGTCCGTAATTAATCGCTATGGTGTCATTTCACGTGCCCAGCCGATCAACCAGAGTTCGCGTCCCCATCAGGCACACGGCCGGAGTAGAGTCTTCGTACCTCTATCAGAACCGCAGCCTATCGACTTGCGGCGTATCAACCAGGATGAGCCTTGGCCTGACAATCTGGGAGGCCGAACATCGACTCTCCGGAGGGTGAGGGCTGTTCTGGACATCACCCTCCGAGGTGAGATACCCGATGAAGGAGGCGTGCAATTTCAATTTCCATCCACTTGCTTACAGTGAGGCTCTGGGACGTGCTACGGTTCTGAAATATAAATTGGGGGACCGAGGTGGTAGTCATCATGCTATGTATATATATATACTGGGCAGCTTGGCCTTGCAAACCTGACCCGGATAATTGTTATGCAGTTCTTGTCCGAGGAGAAACTACATCTCGTTAATCGTTCAGAACTGTCCATGGGATGACGGTCTCTTGTATATCCGTATGTCACTAGAGATGAATTGTCACGTTACGCCCTATGACTACCCCGGATCGAACCGAAAGGTCGGTTTCAGTAACAAATTGACCCAAAGGAAAAGGACGTAACGGCAGGGAAAGGGACAACTCCGTGGCTTGTACTCGAGGAGGGCGTTCCAAGTCGGATCTGTGAGAGAGAAAGTCTCTTCCTGTGGCTACCTCGATCAAACCAATGCAAGAGACAAGACGTCGGCAATCCCATACCTGATGCCGTTGTTCTCAGGCATCAACCTACTCCGTATCTCGCGGGTTCCCTCGCCGAAGCGGTCTAGGTATTGATGGTAACCGCAAATTCACGATCCTCTGATGCGTCACTTCTAGCATACCCCGTATGCTTCCAATATGGACAGCCAAGAAGCCAAAGGGGGTGAATTACTGGGGGAATAGCGGCTGTCGAAAAGGCTCTGGAACACCCTTGACAAGAACCATCTAAGAAAGGAATCTAGAGCGATGTGCTTTGCAACGAACACCCAAAGACGACGCCCATTCGTCGGGTTGAGATACAATCACTCTGACGCAGCGCTATCAAACGTCCAACAGGCATCCAACCGCAACGGATGAATTGCGGACCAGCTATATTATCAATAACTACGAGTCATCCTGTATCCTCGATAACCTCCGCCTGGACATCTCCGTCCTCCGTTCCGCCCCTCCCGTATATCCTGAGTACCTAGTAGTAGGATACCCGATGATATAAACCAATCGAGTAAGCAATCCCAGCTCTATCGACCCCAAGCCTTGGCAATCGATAGATCCGCCGCTCCTTATCAAGCCGGGTCAGCCGACCGGTCACGGCGATCCTGGCCCACGATCCCTGGCCAGGCAATACGAAGTAAAAGCAGGAGTTGGAGTTCCGAGGGGATACATCCTATCTGGTTATCGTTATCAGTGACTCTCCGTACGTGTAGCGTATTTTGTTGATGGGATACAGTCCCGGTTGGTTGGATAGGAGCTCGTTAGCGCGATAGATCAGATCTGCCGCCGCCCGCCAGGGAAGAGCTGCGGTAGTGTGATCACTATGCATATGCAGGTACTATCTCTGCTGTGTCGGTTGGGTTGATAGATATGATCAGGGGTTGGACGACGTGTCGTGTCTACTGGACCGATTGATAGGATGGGAGCACCAACACCGCGGCAATAGGGCGAAGCTGCAGCTGTGGGAAAGGGGATCCTGTCCAGGGGTAGCAGCACCGGCCTGAATGATGATAATCAATCACAACAGAACCATTGGCAAGTCGACCACCGCCGCCGACCCGACACGCCACGGCATCCGTTGCCGAAGGAGACAGGAGGACAGCTAGCGTGATCGCCGTCGCATGTGCTCGTACGACCATCAGTGGATCCCACCGTGACCGCGGTCCCAGAATGGATGGGCTCTTCAGATACTATGTCCCGGTAGAACGGCGATCTGGAAGAAAGAGTGCTGGAGCTCCGCGGACATTTGACAGCTGAAAGGGGCCGGTGGTGGGTGCTGGGTGCTGTGGCGCGGGAACCATGGGCGTTGACGGGGCTCTCCGACGGAGCGGGGTGAACTTCCTGAAGAATTCGGTGGCCTTGCTGGATTGGGATCGGGGTCGGGATACTACAGAGTATGTCCTGTGGGACTGGGTCGGGGAGCAAGGAACCATGGGTTTGGGACACGCTTTGGGAGAGTGGAAGAGATGTCCTCCACCTCCACCGGAGGGAGTGGGTTTGTTTTGATTAGATGGGGTTGGTTGGTGTTTAGGTTGGCTAATGTTTTGGTTTGTTCGTTTTGGTGCCGGGCCGGTGGCATCGTGGCCGAGGTTGGCCCGTCCGATGTTCATGGCGGAGGAGCGTTCTCCCATCGATCATCCGGTCAGTCTCGGAGTGCTACTCGGAGTCTAGGATGGATGGACTCTGGAGTACTCTGTATTTCTCAGTATTGAGGATGATGGGCCTGTGATGGAAATGCATGCTCTCTCTCTATACATAGTACGATGTAGTAGTACTCGAGACGGTCAAGACGGTCTGGACAAGTTGGCTGGACGTCCGCTAGAAGATTCGGGAGGCTGGGCAACTCCGCTAACGGCCGAGGCACACTCGCCTGCCGCCACGAGCCAATGGGACACCGCCCCTGCCCGCACCACCAATCAGCATTCTCTGATAAGAAGAACCAGGCAAGGTGGAGGGTCGGCAGTTTGCTGATTGAGCGCCACCGTTACCCGATGGGGCGCTCTCCGACCGACCACTGGTCAGCGCGGCCGAGTGGCCCGCCACGGACCAATCGTCGGCCTGGTTCTCGAGGATCTCGGGGTCTGCACATCTGCACATCTGCACATACCTTAGGTACTGGAGGGATCAGGATGGATGGCGACGATTGATACCTAGGTAGGGACGGGGATGGAGGTATGTACATCGGATGCAGGATGCAGATGCAGGTATGCACCTCTGCAGGATCAAAGCAGAGAGTCGCAGGTACTTTGGTCACCGCAGGTTCCTCGTTCACCTCTGGCCGCTCGTGAACTCTTCCAACGAGGCATGCAGACACGCGGGTGGAGAGGACGTCGGCCAATGAGCGAGCGGCTGATTCGGTTCAAGTCTCGCGGGCGAGGAGTTTAACCCGTTTGAGCCAAATCCTCACGATAGTCGGGACCACCAGTGCCACCCGGTGGAACGCGCGCCTGGGTTTGCCCGATGGAGTGGCAGTCGTCTGAGATCCTATCCTAGGATCCTAAGGATCAGATCATCTCGTCAGGATGATGCTCTCGTCAGGATGATGCCCCCTCCTAAGCCGAGTGGTGACCTCCCTGCACGAAGCGGATGCGGGTGGAGGGGAAGCGGGGAGAAAAAGCGGTCAGGAGTGCCGGGGGTTGTCATCATGACTGGTGGGTGTGGAAGGGAGTTGGATCGTCGGGGGATTCCTTCTGTTGCCGTGTCCTGGATATTACCTGATGGATTACTGGCGGAGAGAGTGGAAATGAGCGGATCAACCAATCCGGGGGGGGAGAATACCCTCTCGGCGAGATCCCGTCTTGACCTCTCGCTTCTACCTCGCTTCTTTCTATGTTCTCTACCTCTTGACTTTTGTAGATACCAGTGACTGGGGATATAGGGAAAAGGGAGGATCAAAAGAAAGATAGGAGAATCTCTCTACTAAAACATGTCCAGCCCTCAAAAAAAAAAAAAAAAAAAAAAAAAGCCCAGTCATGATAAGCGATAGAGTTAGATAGTCTGTAGGGAGAATAATCCTCCCGAACTGAAACGACTCGGCGGTGGACTCGGCGCCCCCCGCCTAAGCGTCTGGCACTTTACTTATCAACTCGCCTCCCGCCCGTTACTTCTCCGTTGCACTCGCTTTGCGTCACCAACTCCTCGCCTGCCCCTTGCCACTGCGATGCCCGCTTCGCTGTCGTTCCGCTGCTCTCCCTAGACGACCCACGGTTTTCGCCTGACGATTCCGGCTGCCTCCCACTCCACCCATATCTACCACCTCACCTCCTCATCCCCGGAGACTCCTTCTTGACCTCCTCCCCAGATTCCTTTTATCCGCTCTCTCGCAACTCATCGCAAACATCCCTCAACCT